>CAKJTW010000161.1:682500-1224103 GCA_917880005.1 Nanger dama | reverse complement strand
GTCTGGAAGCAGAAGTAGAATAAGGGAAAATGTTGATAGAGTTCAAGTTTCAGTTGATTGAAGTCACAAAGTCAGAAAAGGTCAACATTATTCCTTATTTTTCCTCCAGGCTGGTAACTGAGCATGCAGTTACCACCCTCCACCTGGTGGGAGGAGGGGTGGGGATGTGAGGGTGAGGGGGGCAAGGTGGACTTAGTTCCTGTAGCACAACTTAAAGATGTGTATCAGATTGTTATGTCCAGACCTTGAGGAGGAACTAGGATTCTTGTTTCATAGCTGAATTATTGTTTCCTGATTGCAATCCTTTGTTCCTTTTGTGGGCCCCTAAATGGGAAACCTCGGAGGAAAAAAAGGGGAGGCTACCTTGACAGTTGGAAGCGGTTGGAAACTAAGATGGTGCCTGGCCGGAAGTGATAGGGGCGGGGTCTATGTTTGTCAAAGCTTTTCATTGGCTCTCTTGATGAGGATTTGACCTTTAACATGATTGGTGCAACTGAAGGCACATAATGATTTGACCTTTAACGTGATTGGTGCAACTATGGAAAGTCCCTCCTAAACCACCCCCTGCTTGCCTATATAAGCTGGGTGTTTGCAGCAATCAAGTGGAACTGCTTGGATGGAACCCCTGTCGTGTCGGGTTGTCTCTCGCTCCCCGAGGGGGCTGGGTTGGCGGACAGCAGGCTCACCTCTCCTCGGGAACCCCTCGGCTTTGTTGAGGGAAGTTCCACTGCCTCCCCCAGCACCTTTCAGATCATTCATAACTGAAACCTGTTCAAGGCCAAGCATTGTGGCCAGGCTTAGATCGCAAAATAGCTTAGGCAGAAAATGGCTTCTCCTAAGTCAAAAAGCTATATTGAGTTATTTTCCTCCTGGGACCCCCATCCCCGATCCTATCTGCTTACACTGGGACCTCGACCTTCCCAGAGATATGAGGGACACCTTCCCTGAAGAGGTGGATGGAGCATAAAATCCTAGCAGGGATCAGTGAAGCTTGCTCCCAAGAACTGGTGTGTCCCCCATCCCCTAGTCCTGTAAAGCCACCCCCAAAGTCCCACGGCCCTGCGTGTGGTGGTACTTTTTCCACACGCAGGCCCTAGTCTCACTAGATCGAAACCTGCACTTGTTAAATGTCTCAAGTATGTCAGGACCCACCCCCCACCCCCACTTTTGACCTGTGGTTCTCAATACCCCCCTTTTAAAAAAAATATTTGGCTGTGCCAGGTCTTCATTGGTTTGTGGGATCTAGTTCCCTGAGCAGGGATGGAACCCCCTTCATTGGCAGCATGGAGTCTTAACCATTGCACCAGCAAAGAAGTCCCTATTCTGATTCCATTTGAAAGAGAACTACCGCTTCTACGACGGAAAGGAAACAACTACAAGGCTACATGAGAATAACTGCTTGAGCGAGTGTGGCGCAGGCATGATGGTACGTTTCTAGATATTGCCCAGGGGACCTCAAGGCGTTCCCTTGATCCAAGCTGTGCTTAAACATACACGCTTTTCCTGAGAAACGCCAGCCGGGACAGAAGCTCCAAGTTGGGCCTGGGCTCTGCCCATTTGGCTACACTGATTCCCTGGGGGAGGCAAAAATAGGGTAGGCGTTGGTCCCATTTTACAAGCGGGGAACCTTCTCTGGAGGCCAAGGGACGGCCCCAGTTCTACGCAGATGAGGTCGGGAACTCAGACGCCAGGATCTCGTCTGACACAGATCCAGCGGAAGGTGGGCAGTGAGGACGCATTCCGCCGGGCGCCGGCAGCCCTGCTTCTTCGTGCCCTGCTAGGGTACGGTGACCGTGAGCCTCCCAGACCATGTATCTACTCCAGAGCTGAGAATCCTCAGACACGGGAGAGCGCTGGCCCAGCCCCAAGGCCCCTCCGGGCCCCACTATTGGCTCCACGGGCAGGGGGCGGGGCCGGACGCAGAGCTGACGTAACGCCGTCAGGCGCCGCTTCCTGTTGTCAGTGGCAGGGAGGCCGCGGAGTCCCTTCCGAGGCTTGGGGGTTGCAGCGGCTGGCAGTGCCCCCGCCCCCTCGCTTCTCCCTTCGGTGAGTTAAGGATCCGGGGCGAGGCGGGCAGCAGAGGGGCGGCGAGGCCGGGACGCGTATGGGCAAGGGGACACCAGCCCTTTCCGTGAACCCAGACCCCGCGTTGCCTTGAGACTGCCTTGCTCCTGAGCCCTCACCCTTCCCAGCCCAAGCTCCGCGCCCCAGTCCAACCCTAGCCTTCGGCCCGCACTGCCGCTGCTGGCCTGTCCCCTCCATTTGCCACTCGTGACTTGACCCTAGGGCTTACCACCCGACCCCACCACCACCGGTCTTGTGTAAATGCAGCCTCATCCTTGACCTCACTGTAGTCCAGTTCCACCCCCGACCTTGACCACATGCCTCTGCTTCCCCCAGCGCATGTCATCTTTACCTCTCAACCCCTTTGGCGAGCCTCATACTGCACACTGGTCTCGATTCTGGTTCGGTTCGCCCTTTTCATGATCAGCCTTCTTATCCTAATCTTCCACACCCTCTGCTCAGCTCCCCAAGGTATGCCCATCCTGAACAGCCCATCTCTGTCCCACTCTCGTTTAAGACCCACCACCAAAGTAGACGCCCTGTTGAGCTCACGCTTTTCTTGTTGGTAACTCTGATCTCAGCCCTTTCTCAAGTCTTACACACCTCTTGCCTTCACAGACTCAACTCCTCACTTCTTAGCCCACCATAGACTTTCTATCCATCTCCAACCATCAGAGGACACTCCTGCCCCTAAGTCTTTGCTAAACTGCCCGCGACTCTTGGTGCCCGGTTCTTAATGTCCTCATCCAATCTTATTAAAAATGAGGTCTCCTGCCCTCTCACCTCTGCTGTCCCCATCTCGGTTCTACACCCGTTTTCCCTTAACCCAGTCCCCACTCAGTCTGAGAATTAGTGAAGAGTCCCCCTGCCAACCTCACCAGCTGCCCCTCAACGGCCAAATGTCACTGCTTGCTGGGAACCCAGCAGTTAGACACTGAGGGGCTTGATGGGTGCAGGCAGGGCCTCAGGTGGTAGGTAAGTGTGGAGAAGTAGAGCTCCCTGCCTTGGGTCAGGGTCAGGGATATTTTTCCCAGGTGTCTGGTCCCCTGGACTTGCCCCCTGAATTTGTATGTCTGACATTCATATTACATGACTTGTGCTGCTGTCGGGATAGTAGGTGTCACCAGATACCTTGAAGGTGAATAATGGCCGCTCACCTGGCTCCCACATAGCCTGGGGCAGTGGAAGCTATCACTTCCTGTTGGTTGGTTTTCTGGCCGGGAATAAGCTCAGGGAGTACCACTGTGTGGCAGTGTTCACAGAGCCGTGTCCATGTGTGTGGTCACTTTTTATGGACCTTCGCCTGGTGCTCCTGCCAGCTAGAGCTGAGAGCAGGCCTGTCCTGACACTGAACATGGGGAACGCAGTGGATGCCAGAGATGATGTTACACGTTGGGAGGAGCGTAGGTGAGAGGGCTCCCAGGGGGCTAAGGCTCAGGCGGGGTATAGCGGCTGTTGAATCACTTCCTCTTTCTGCAGGTGCTGGATCTTTGAGTTTGGGCCGTTTGGTTACCCATGAACATGGGGAGCCCAGATATCTGAGTAGCTGAGGCAGAGGGACATTCCTGAGGCCCCACTTTCAGCATTTATCATCACCTGGGCTTTGGGGGTACACATTCTCTTCAAATTCTGACGACCTGGCTTTAGAGGCCATTTGGTAGCAATTTTAAAGGGTCCCCAATAGGACCTGTTGACTTTGTTTGCCATTCCTAGTCTCTCTCTTTCATATTTGTTTACTTATTTGGCTGCACTGAGTTCTAGTTGTAGCACACAGGAGCTTTTTAATTGTGGCGTGCAGGGTCTAGTTCCCTGACCAGGGATCAAACCTAGGTCCCCTGCACTGGGAGCATGGAATGTTAGCCCCTGGACCACAGGGAAGCCCTCTTGCCATTTATAGTCTTGTTCCTTTGAAAAGTTGAATGCTCTTCTCCCTTCAGTGTCCACCCCCACCCCCCCACCCTATTAAGGTGGGATACATTGAAATAGTTTTAGCCAGCTGGCAGGGTGGTTTAATGGAAGGTGTTCCATCCTGGCTGAGAACCGTATACCTCAGCTTCCCTCAGCCTGTGAAATGGAGATTCCTGCCCTGAGCCTTATTTTTGGTTTATTCTTCAGTTCATCCAGTAGATATTTTTTGAGTATGACTGTGTGCTGTGTGTTGCTCTAGGCACCAGAAATGCAATGGTGAATGAGTCAGACAAAATTCCTGTTTTCATTCATTCAGAGTTAGTTGGTCCTGCTGGAATCCTAAGGATGGGACAAGAATATGGGGCAGATGGGTGTTACTGATGGAAGGAAGAAAGGAGGAACGAAAACTGCTCTGTCTTCACTGACTTCACATTTCTGGCCTTACTCACTAGCCTTTGGTTTGGGAATCACAGGGCTAGAAATTTCTCTCCCTCTAGCTGGCATCTGATGACTTTGAAGCCCGTTCCACAGTCTCCCCACTCCCTTCTCCTGCCTCAAGACACTTGTCCAGAAATGCAGCTGTCTTCAGGTGGAAAGAGGTATACTTTACTCACTCAGCATTCACATGTCTGAAAGATCAGCTGCCCTTCTGAATCAGAAGATAACTTTGTCCTTCTTTTCCAACTGTAAACCATGACTCATCAGTTCATACAGCAGCTGGATGGCTTAAATGCCAGACTGTTCTCAATAGCCCCGTCCAGGGTTGGATTCGGGCTGTAGAGAACAGGCTGTTGGGAATAGCTGAGAAGTCTCTAAGGAGAGGAGGCTGCTGTTTACTGATGGATGGAGTGTTTCAGGACTGAAGAAGCCCAGCAGTTCTTTTCTTCCTTTAGTGTAAGTCTCATCTAAGCCATTCTTTTCTTTTCTTTCTTCCTTGGTGAAGTGAAATTGGACATACATAGAAGGCCAGGCAGCATAAGAAAGAAAAGCAACCAGAACAATTCCTTCCTGTGTGTTGGAACATTTAAGAAAAGACAACTGTGAAACCTGGGTACCATGGAAAGGACTTGGCGTCAGCTGGTTGGGACTACAGACTTGATGGGTAAGGTTGAGTTTCTGAGTGCAAAGTTAATTATTACTTAGTTTCAAAGTAAGAAGTTTTGCCTGAAACTCTGGGAATCAAAGACCCGAGACACTTTGATCTGGCGAAAGACACAAGACTTAGAATGAGGAAACCGAAGAGTTCTATCCCTACTGAGCCTCAGTTTTCTCCTCTGTAAAATGGGGATAATCACCCGTCTCTCACAGGATTGATTTAAGAATTACATGAGATTGAGACGCTTGAAGCGTTGAATCGGGGTGAATTGATAGTTAGGGGAGAGGTAGACTTTTCAAGGTTAGGATTTGCCTAAGGGGCAGACGGAAGTCATCTTTTCTGCCAAACTCCACCAGTGGTGTTTGAAGAACCTTTTAATAGTGTTCCCCACATTATCCCCTCACTCTTTTTAGCCTAGGTCTCTTTGCAGCCCTGCCCCGCCCTTTGGTTTGGATTTTGGTGTCAGTGAAGAGTGTTCTGAGGACGGGAAGTGAAACCCGTCCCATGGGAAGGTAGACTGGGGGGGCCTGGAGAATGATGAAGTGCTGACCCAGCAGTCAGGAGACCGAGCCCCATTCTGGTTCCATCAGCAAGTTCTCATGTCATCAGCCATCACACTCCTGCCTCTGAGCTGATTCCTGATTCCCTGAGGCATGCTGGGGCAGACCCACATAGGCGGGGAGCTTTGGCTTTTTGCAAAGAAAGGTGTGCCCTAAAGTGTGGCATAAACCCCAAAGCCTCAGTCCTGTTTTGTGAATTATCAAGTGGCCATTGCCTTCTGAACTCCTCTGCGCTGTCATTCTGTAGCTTTTCTGACACTTGGTTTTAAAAGCGACAGGTACTTGTCTGGCCCTGCTCTGACCTCTCAGCGTCAGTCTACATGTGAAGAGACCCTTTCTGGCCTGGAACATCTGCTTACTAACAAGGCTACCTCCCTCCCCGCTGCCCATGAATATTATTTTCAGTTAATTCATTATGAAGCCTTAATGAACCCAGGCTATTGTTCGGGTTGCTGAGGCCTAAGCCTTTCCTGTCCTGACTTGTGGCTGGTTGAGGGAAGGGCAGCTGTGGGGCTTGAGGCTCCTTCCAGAAGAGGCAGGCCTGAGGGGAAGCCTGTGGCCTAAGGGGAGGTCTGTGGCCACTGGAATTACTGAAGGGGATTGGTGCCCAGGGTCTTGGAGCCAGAACACCTGGATTTGGCCTCCTGAGCCACACAAGGTGGCCTGGAAGGAACGTTGTCCACAGGGACTGTCTGCAACACTGGTCCTTCCACCTGGAGTGCCAGTGGCCAGAGACTGGACACGGGCCTGAGAATCCCTGTAGGTGGGAGGCGGAATGAAGTGAGGGTGAGGCAGTAAGACAGGGCCTGAGGTCAAGGGTTGCATCCTATGGTCCGTCACGCCCTGACCAGGGCTGGCTCTGCAGGGGCCACCCTCCAAACCCCTCCCTCACTCCCTGTGTCTTTACTGGGGGAGGTCAGCTCTGGGTCTTGTTTACCCTCTACCGGCTCCAGGGACCAGGGACTAAATCAGACCATCTCCCACTGTTAAGGGCCACGCTGCCTCTGTCACTTCCAGATGTCGCGCTCATGTCCTCCTGTAAACCTTTCCCTCCAGGCTGACCTCAGTGTCCCACTGCAGCCCCCCACCTGGACCCCCAGGCCTCCCTGCCCCCTTGTCCCTCCCTGCCTTAGCCCTGGCCCACACCCACCTCTTCCAGAAGGGAGGTGATCACACTCCATCAGTCTGAGGGTTTCCCTTGAGCAGGGGTGACCCTTGTCCTGGCAGTAGGTGGTAGAGTTGGCCACTTACCAGCCCTGGAATCTTGGGAATTTCCTTCACCCGCGTCAGCTTCTGTTTCTTATCTGTCAGACTAAGATAATAAAACACTCCCAGGGTGGTTATGAGAAATGAATAAGGTGATATATGTAAAAGGTACAAAACCCATTGAGAGTGCCTTGGTTTTAGTAACGTCTTTGGGCCGTGAGTTTTGGTTGATTGTTTTTTTGGCTGTACCACATGGCATGTGGGATCTCAGTTTCCCAACCAGGGATTGAACTCACAGCCCCTGCAATGGAAACATGGAGTCTTAACCACTGGACTGCCATGGGACTCCCATGGGCCGTGAGTTTTTGAGAACAGAGACGGCGATAACCCTTTTTTCTGTTCTCTTTTGGTGTCCCCTCATGCCCAGTTGTGTGGCCACTCGAGATTTGTCACTCGAGATTTGTTTAGATGTGAGTGTGCCTGTCCAGTCCTGGTCTGTACAAGTTGCTGCAGTGGGACCAGGCAGCAGCCCCTCAGGTTCAGGCCAAAGTCCCCCCCGTCCCCCACCATGCCACCCTTGGCCAGCTGCCCCAAGAGATGTCTCTGCATACTGACTTGAGCTGCCTGCACACGCTTATTTAGGCAGTGGCATTCTTTGCCTGTAAATTTGGACGGCCACATCCACTAGGGTTAGAGATACCATTTATCCTTGTTAAATATCAGGCCCTGTGCTTGGCGCTGTCCACACTCATAGTCGCCATCTGAGAGGTCTGATACATGCCCCAGTGTGCCAAGTTGGTTAGTGGCAAATTAGGATTAGAACCCATGTTGTTACCCTTTAGACATGTGCCTGTGCTGTTCAGGCTGGACCCTCATGGCCCGAAGGAAAAGCAGCGGCATGGCAGGAGTGCCATTCCGTCGGAAGCCATGCCAGTTGTACTTTTCCCCACTGAGCTGGCCTAGCCTGGGCTAGGAGAGGAGTCAGGGGACAGGCCCTGAATGTGAACTGTGAGCTGCTGTTTCTCAGTGCCTCTGGGTTCTTGGCGCCTTCAGCTGCAGCTGTCCCCTTGCACCCTAGCTCTGTATCAGATCTGCCTTTCATCCCCTGCCTTTTTGTGCCAGTGTTTGGTGTGGCATGAAGGGCCCTTTCTGGGCTTCCCTGGTAGCTCAGCTGGTAAAGAATCCACCTGCAGTACAGGAGACCTCGGTTTGATTCCTGGGTCAGGAATATCCCCCAGAGAAGGGATAGGCTACCCACCCCAGTATTCTTGGGCTTCTCTGGTGCTCAGACAGTAAAGAATCCACCTGCAATGTGGGAGACCTGGGTTCAGTCCCTGGGTTGGGAAGATCCCCTGGAGGAGTGCAGGGCAACCCACTCCAGTATTCTTGCCTGGAGAATCCCCATGGACAGAGTAGCCTGGCGGGCTACAGTCCATGGGGTCAGAAAGAGTCAGACATGACTGAGCAACTAAGCACAAAGGGCCCTTTCTACCCACCTTTTGGGACAGACCCACCCTTGGCACCCAGGGCTCCTCTCCTCATGAGGTCCGATCCATCAGCCTTTTTTTTCCTTCCTTATTTCCTTCCTTAAAATCCACGCTCAGTTTTCACGTTTGTATTCAAACTCCTTTCAGTTGCAGTTTGCAAAAGATGGGGGTGAGGTGTGGTGAAGAGGCGGGCTGGTGCAGCGATTATTCCTACGGCCATGTCTTCTCTGCAGGTGTCATGTGATTCTCCTGGGGAGCTGCTGCTGGAGTGGAAATGCTCTCAGGGGTGGAGAATGGACTGGACCCCCGGGCTGCCATCCCGGTAGGCAACAAGGGAAGATCAGGATGTGGAAAGGGGTGCCTGGGACAGCCATGCCTTTGTTTTTTCTCCCTTTGAGATGAATTAGCACTGTTTAGAAAGAGAAGCCTCGGGTTGAGAAAAAGTTGCACCCAAAAGATCCTGCCCCAAATCATCTTATTGGTGATAAAATGGGGATTTACATAAAACTATGGGGGTTGAATATAGGTTTCCTGAAGACCAAGGATTTCTCCGAAGAAGACATACAGATGGCCAATAAATACAAAAAAAGATGCTCAATATCATTAGATGTTAGACAAAGACAAATCAAAACCATTATGAGGAAAATAGAAGTAAAGTCACTAGTGTAGGAAACAAACATGGTTATCAGGGGATAAGGGTCGGGAGGGATAAATTGGGAGACTGGGACTGATATACACACTACTATATATAAAACAGATAACTAATAAGGACCAACACTTTGGCCACCTGATGCAAAGAATTGACTCATTGGAAAAGACCCTGATGCTGAGAAAGATTGAGAGCTGGAGGAGAAGGGGGCAACAGAGGATAAGATGGTTGGATGGCATCAGTGAATCAATGGACATGCTCTGAGGACATGTCTCCCTCTCCTTCACAAACTCCAGGAGATAGTGAAGGACAGGGAAGCCTGGTGTGCTACAGTCCATAGGGTTGCAAAGAGCTGGACATGACTTAGCAACTGAACAACAACAATAAGCACCTGCTGTGAAGCACAGGTCAATACTCTATAATAGCCTATATGGGAAAGTAATCTTTATATATGTAGTTATATATTTATATAGTTATAGTTATATAGTTGATATATAGTAGTATATATATATGATTCACTTTGCTCTGCCCCTGAAACTAACACATTATAAATCAACTATACTCCAACAAAAATTTTAAAAATAAAATAGTAAGGAAAAAAAAAGCCATAATGAAGGACTTCCCAGGTGGTCCAGTGGTTAAGACTCTGAGTTTCCATTGCAGGGTGTGTGGGTTAACTCCCTGGTAAGGGAACTAAAATCCCACATGCTGAGCAGTGTGGGGTGGGGGGGGGAAACCATACAGAGATACTTCTTCATACCTACTAGGATGGCTGTAATGAAAATGGCAGACAATAATAAGTGTTGGTGAGGTTATAGTTGGAATCCACATCCCTTGCTGGTGGGAGTGTAAAATGGTATAGCCATTGTGGAAAACACTTTGATAGCTCCTCAAAAAGTGAAACAGTGTTACATACAACCCAGCAATTCCATTCCTAGGTATATACCCAAGAGAACTGAAAACATATGTCTACACAAAAACTTGTACGTGAATGTTCATAGCGACATTGCAGCCAAAAAAGTGGAAACAACCCAAATATCTATTAATTGACAAATACATCAATAAAATGTGATATTTCTTTGCAATGGAATATTATTTAGCAATAAAAAGGAATGAACTACTGATCCATGCTACTACACCAACAAACTTGAAAACATACTAAGTGAAAGAAGTCAGACACAAAAGGCTGCATGTTGTATGATTCCATTTATATGAAATGTCCAGAAAATAGGAAAATCCATAGAGACAGAAAGTAGATCAGTGGTTGCCAGAGGTTGGGGGAAGAAGGGGATAGTGAGTGATTGCTAATGGGTACAGGGTTTCTTTTGAGGGCAATGAAATGTTCTAAAATTAGATAGTAGAAATGGTTGCACAATTCTGTGAATGTACTAAAAACCACCGAGCTGTGTGTTTTAATGAGTGGATTTTATGATATGCAAATTATGTCTCATTACAGCTGTTCTAACAAAAGAACATTTAACTTTTCAAAGAACATTAACAGGGATTGTGTTGTCTAAAATAAAAACCAGTGAGACATTTGTCCATAATCCTGTCACCTAATAATTCAAACCAGTTTTTCTGTAATCCCTTCCAGTCCTTTTCCAAACCCTTAGGTAATTTTCACGTATGTACTTCTGTTATGCTAGAAGAATCTTAACTCTGTATTTCCAAAGGACTTTATGTATTTTTAAATATAGGCTTTCTCTAGTTGCAGTTTGTGTCGGCTTCTCTAATTGCGGTTCACAGGCTATTTAGTTACAGTGTCTGGGCTTAGTTGCCCCAAGGCATGTGGGATCTTAATTCCCTGACCAGGGATCAAACCCTGGCTTCTTCCCCTGAATCCAAAGGTGGTTTCTTAACCGCTGGACCACCAGCGAAGACTCCTGTTTACTCATTTAGCAAACATTTACCGAGTACACAAGCCAAGAACCAGGACCATTGTTGAGGGCATGAGGATGGATAAAAGCTAGTCCTGCCCTCAAAGAGTACCCCCGCTCCAGTGCTATAAATCACAAGGTATTGTTTCTGTATAACAGATAGGAAATTGAGGCTCAGAGAGGTTCAGTGGAATATCGAGGTGACCCAGCTGGTGACTGCCAGAAGTGAGACTAAGCCCAGGCTCTGACTGCCAGGTCTAGGATCTTTCTTCTTATAAACCACGCTCCTGTTTCTGGGTGTTTTTATTGTTCTAACACAGCACTTTTTGCCTCTTAACTTGTTGACTCTCTGTGGAATGTTGGTCATATGATTAAGATGGAAAAATCTCACTCCCGCCCCTAGATGAATTACTTCAGCTCCCATATCTGTAACTATAGTGGAGTCAGTACTTAAACACAAGGTTTATACGGCTGTCAGCTCACTGAAGTTTGGTTTAAAAAACAAGCAAACAGGCAGTTCCCTGGCAGTCCAGTGGTTAGGGCCTGGTGCTTTCACTGCTCTGACCTGGATTCAATCCCTGGTTGGGGAACTAAGATCCTGTAAGCCTCGCAGCATGGCCAATAAATAAGTCAATAAATTTAAAAACTGAAAACCAAGCAAAAAACCCCACAAATATCTTTGTAATAATTAATAATAATAACAACAGTTCTCAGTGTGATTTTTTTCTTTTCTTCTTTCTCTTTATTTTCTACCATTAGCCCTACTAAATTTTTTCTTTTATTTTTAATTAAAAATTTTTAATTTTCTTTTTAAAAAAGAAAAAAAATTTTAATTTATTTATTTGGCTGCACTGGGTCTTTGTCGCTGCATGCAGTATATTCAGTTAGGGCATCTGGGCTCTAGCTCCCTGACCAGGGACCCCTGCATTGAGAGTGCACAGTCTTAGCCGTTGGACCATCAGGGAAGTTCTGGCCTGTCCTAGTCGTGTTGCATAGATTCACAGATTTGTGCTTGCATGGGGGCCCACGTGTTTGGCGACAAGCAGAGTGACATTGCAGGGGTCGCCGCAGGAGCCTCTAAAGACCTGTGTTGTGTCTGGCGCCGCTCAGGTCATCCAGAAGAAGCTAGTGGGCTCCGTGAAGGCGCTGCAGAAGCAATACGTGTCCTCGGACGCGGTGGTCACCAGCGAAGACGGAGATGCCAACAGCATGTGCAGCGCCCTGGAGGCCGTCTTCATCCACGGCCTGCACGCCAAGCACATCCGCGCCGAGGCCGGAGGGAAGAGGAAAAAGGCGCCCACCAGAAGCCTCTGCCTCAGCCTGTCTTCTGGCCTCTCCTGAAAGCTGTCACCCACACGTGAGAGCCGCTGGGTGGGGGCGGGGATCACGTCGGGGTGGAGCTTCAGAATGTGGGGCTCCGGGCTCTTCCTTCCAGGACTTTCCTGTGGAAAGCCACAGGGAGCCCCGTGGCGTGGAGAGGAGATGGCCCAGAGGAGGTTTGTGTTATACCAGGCCTCTGTGGGCCCCTCAGGCAGTGGCCAGCGCAGTGTCGAGCCCCTGGGCTGGGCACCCTAAGTGGAAGCAGGAGCCGTCTTTTTTTCCATTCTCTGGCAAATTCTGTAGTTGCAACAGAAGCTGTGTGGCCTGCAAAGCCTAAAATCTTTACTGTCTGCCCCTTTGCTGACCCTGCCTGAGGATGTTTGCATATTTGTGTGCTAAGTATCATACGTGTAAGGAGGTAGGGCTTTTTTTTTTTTTTTTTTTTAATTTAAGAAGAGCAGCCTCCGGCCAGAGCATCTGAATGTGTGCCCTGAGACATTTGTCTTATCTGCCCTGCCCTGAACTGCCTGGGCTTTGGAGCAGGCAGCTGGCATGGAGCCTCTCTGGTCTATTAAATGCCCCTGGTGTCTTGTCAGTCTTGCCCCAAGGTGTCGTGTCAGTCTCGAATCTTCCTTTTTGTGCCTACTGCCGCTGCCCTGTCTCAGGCTCTTACCTTAACTTTGGGTGGAAGTGCCTTTCTAAGTGTCTCCCTTATCTCCTTCTTTTCTTTGGTCAGTCAGCCAGCCTTTAGCGAGCTCAAGCTGACCAGAGCTCCATCCCTGGGTTCTGCAGAGTATTTTAAGTGCTCCCGTGGAGGAGCCATGCACTGGGGATGGTGTAGTCAGAGGAGGGGCATTTACAGCAGACAAACATTTTAGGGGCTGAGTTTGGTACACATGGGGCCAGGATGGAACACCCTACCCTGAAGTCTGCATAGCTGTGGGTGTGTAGCTTTCCTGAGCAAAACCCTGTAGCCATAGGCTGCCATATGTCAGGCTGGGGTCTGATTCACTTGCCTGAGTCCCCAGAACCTGTATCCTGGTCTCATTCTCTACAGAGTTCTAATGCACAGCCAGGTATGGGTACCATCGCCCCATTCTGCTTCCCCCATTTGATACTCAAGACGGTATTATTACCTCGCCTTGTAACCCGGTCTTCCACGCCTCCTCCCCAAGCTGTGACCAGAGCTCCCCACTCCTGTTATAGTCTGTTGCTTTTCTCCCCTTTATGTCTTTTTCTCTTTCAGTCTCTTACACCTTGAAAGTTCTCCTTCCACCTTTGCCTCTTGAAATCCCTCAAGGCCCAGTGCAGAGACCCCCTTTCTATGGCATTTCTCGTACTCCAACCCAGAAATGATTGCTTGGCCCCCACCACAGTGCTGCAGTGGGGCTCATCTCAGTATGCCCTTGAAAAGTCGTTACCTGGACCGAGGATAGGGACCATGTCTTGACCCCATGTCTTCACAGCTCCAAAGACCTTGCCCTGGGGGCTCAACAGACATGTCCCAGATGAGCAGACGTTGTTGGGCCAGACAGATAGTTGTCATGAAAATGGCAATGATCCTCCATGATACCAGCCTAAGAACATTGGGGGTTATAGCCGAATCTTTCTGAATTTCCCTTCAAATGCTGTTATCCAAGAATTTTTCATGCCTATGTATACTTGCAGTCATTGTTCTTGGCTCTTGCTAACCAGTGGATAAAATGACATCTCGGTGACTGGCAGTCGTTTCTTGAAACGTGTCTGTTCTCCATCTTCCCAGACACATCATCTCGGAGTTGGAGCACCTGATCTTTGTGAGCACGGACGTGGGCCGCTGCCGGGCCTGGCTGCGGCTGGCCCTCAACGACGGCCTGATGGAGTGCTACCTGAAGCTGCTGCTACAGGAGCAGGCCCGCCTGTGCGAGTACTACCAGCCCACAGCCCTGCTCCGCGACGCCGAGGAGGGCGAGTTCCTCCTGAGCTTCCTTCAGGGCCTGACATCCCTGTCCTTTGAGCTCTCCTACAAGTCTGCCATCCTCAACGAGTGGGCGCTCACCCCACTGGCCCTCTTGGGGCTCTGCCCGCTCTCAGAGCTCGACCCCCTCTCTACCCCTGGAGCTGAACTGCAGCGGAAGGAGTCTCTGGACTCCATCTCCCATTCCTCGGGCTCAGAGGACATCGAGGTCCAGCACTCCGGTCACAAGATCCGACGGAACCGGCAGCTCACCGCCTCCTCCCTCAGCCTGGACACGGCCAGTTCATCCCAGCTCTCCTGCAGCCTCAACTCTGACAGCTGCCTCCTCCAAGAGAATGGCTCCAAGAGTCCAGACCGTTCCGAGGAGCCCATGTCCTGTGACTCAGACCTGGGGATGGCCAATGCCAATGACTCGGACGTGTCTCTGCAAGAGTGAGTTCCCCTCCCCCACCCCTTCCCCTTCTTTCCTGCTTCTCTTCCTCTTGTCCTCCCACCCTTCCTGGAGCACATGATTGCCTGTCGCTGAGCTCAGGACTCTTGTTAGGGGAAGCAGAAAGACAGACAGAGGTCATAAACTCTCCCTCAGGGATCAGAGTTACTGGGAGCTGTACCTGGAGACAAACTGGGGCTAGTGGGGAGAATGCATAGAATGCATTTTTAAAAAAAATCTATTTATTTATTTGGCTGTGCCAAGTTAGTTGCAACACTTGAGCTCTTCCATCTTCATTGTGGTGTGCAGGATCTTTAGCTGTGGCGTGGGAACTCTTAGTTGTGGCATGTCAGATCTAGTTCCCTGATCAGGGATCAAACCCCGGCCCCCTGCATTGGGAGCATGGAATCTTAGCATGGTCCAGCAGGGAAATCCCTGGAATGCCTTTAGATGGTGCTTAGAGCTGGTTCCAGCCTCAGCTCTGTCCTAGGTGACCTGTGACAAGTTAGTTAGTCTCTCTGAGTTTCAATGTCAAATATCATTGTCATCTTCATCTAGAGAGAAGGAAACCAATAGTTCAGCGCTCTGTGTACAATTTCCAAAAAATACAGTGAAGCACAGTGCACAGCGTGATCTTCTGGGACCTCACGGCAGGTCTTCTGGAGGACATAAAACCTGGGTGATGCCTGCACGGGAGTGGCAGGCAAATGGGGACGAGTGAGTGTGTGGAGGAGAAGGACAGGGAGTGACAAACTTGGCTGGAAACAGGAGCCTGGACAGAGCCTGCCTTCATTCAGGCTTTTTAACACTGATTTTTGATAATAATCTATTTTTATAGTTAAAAAAAAATCTAAAATGTGTGCAGTGAAAAATCTCTCCCACCCCTGTAACCATAAACATTAATTTCTTACATATTTTTCCAGTGTCTCTAAATCCAGCTATACCATGTGTGAATATATAGATTTGAACTTTTTCTTTCTTATTTCTTTTTTTAATTGAAGTATAGATGATTTACAGTGTTGTGTTAGCTTCAGATATATATACATATATATCCTTTTATAGATTCTTTTCCTTTATAGGTTATTATCTTTCTTATTTCTTTTTTGGCTGCGCTAGTCTTCGTTGCTACACATGGGCTTTCTCTAGCTGTCATGCATATAAGCTTGTCTGGTTGTGGCTCATGTGGCTCACGGGCTCTGGAGCGCAGGCTTAGTAGTTGGGGTACACGGGCTTGGTTACCTCGTGGCCTGTGGGATCCTAGTTCCCCAACTAGGGATTAAACCCACGTCCCCTACATTGAAGTCAGATTCTTTACCACTGGACCACAGGAGAAGTCCTTTATCTCTTGTATCTTATTTCCCCACTTGTTTCCACAAAAGGTAGTGTAAATTATCAATACACCATTCTATACCTTACCAGGGCTTCCCGGTGGCTCAGTGGTAAAGAATCTGCCCACAATGTAGGAGACCCAGGTTCGATCCCTGAGTTGGGAAGATCCCCTGGAGAAGGAAATGGCAGCCCACTCCAGTATTCTGGCCTGGAGAATTCCATGGACAGAGGAGCCTGGTAGGCTATACAGTCCATGGGATCACAAAGAGTCAGACACGACTGAGTGATGAACACACACACACACATACCTTATTTGGGAGATCTTGCCATATCGGAGCTTCTTTTTCTGTTACATACTTGTCCACTATATGAATGTACCTTAGTTTATTGAATCAGCCCTGCGTTTAATGGACATTGGAGTTCAGGGTTTCTACAGATAACCTGTGAATATGGTCCTTGAGCTCTATGCGAGTTCTCTCTGTTCAGTAAATTCCCAGAAGAAAAATTACTGAACCAGGGGGTAGATTAATTAATAATTTTTATAGACGTTGCCTATCTACACTTCATCAGGGGTATGCCTGTGTCCTCACAGCCTTGACAAGAGAAGGTATTAGCAAACTTTCAGATATTGGCTCATCTGATAGGTAAAAACGGTAGCTGTTTATGAAGCATTCCCTCCAGGGAGGACTCATTTTTCCATCAACTGTGTTAGGACCTTCCTTCCACAACTGCTATCCCACCCTCACCCCCACCTGGGTTCAGGTCTTTACAGGGCTTGTGGGAATCACACCAGGACTGGGTGTCCTGGACTGGCCCGGAAGCAGATACAGTTTCAAGCCAGTTCCACCACTTACAAGCTCAGGGGTGTCCTGCATAATACTAACTCTTCTGGAGGTTCTGTTTATCTTTTTTTTTTTCTTCCCCAGAGTAGAGTTGATTTACAATGTTGTGTTAATTTCCGCCATACAGCAAAGGGATTCAGTTGTACATATACATCTATCCACTCATTTTTATATTCTTTTCCCATATAGGTCATTAGAGTTTTGAGTAGATTTTCCTGTGCTATACAGTAGGTCCTTATTGTTACTATAGTTACTGTTTCATTGTTTCTTTATCTTTAAAATGGAAATTCCCTCATAGGGCCGTTTGAAAGTCAAATAAGATGCCCATCAATCAGTTGCACACATAAGAATGTGTGGTAGTTCCCAGAAAGGGCTTCTGAACTTTGAACACATCAGATGGCATTTTCATGTGCCCAAACGGAAGGATTAGATATAATGTTCTGAGAGGGAGCGACCCCTGCCCCAGAGATGGCAGGGCCCGAGGCATGCCTGACTGTCAGCCACCTGTCCTAGCCTTTGGTGCTTCTCCCCCGCAGACCAGCCAGGCTTCTCTCTGTCATGTGTCTTGCCTTTATCTTTCATGTGTCTTGTGATTGGAAAATTCCAGCTTAAGGTTGTTGAATCAGTGACCATCTGCCCTCCTTCAGGGGACGTGTTGTCCTGCGTATTCTGGGGGAACGAAAGGGAAGAAGAGGTCAGGAAGTATAGACCCAGACTGGACAGTGATGTGGGGAACCAGACACCACACACACACAGAAGCACGCAGCCCAGCACCAGCGTTCTTAGAGCATCCACAGAGACCAGCGTTTCTTGGAGTGTACCTTTTAAGGGAGATTCTCACAACACTTAAAGAGTTTACTTAAGTTAATGTGTTACTGAAATGTATGTAACTTAAAATTGGGCATAAACACATTGTGCTTAAACTCTTACAACTATAAAATCAGAACATCTGCAAATTGGGAATTCCCTGGTTGTCCAACAATTAGACCTCCATGCTTTCACTGGTCTGGGCCCAGGGTTCAGTCCCTAGTAGCGGAACTAAGATCCAGCAAGCTGGGCTGTACAGGAAAACAAAACAAAACAAAACTACAAATCAGACCTGAAATGCAAAACCCATTTCAAACGAAATTTATCAATGTTTGGCAGAAACCAATTTACAGTTTACCTTGTGAAAAGAAGATTAACTGGTTCTCACAGCTTCTTTTGCATTCATTAGGTCTGAGTTATAATTATCGCTGAAAAGCACAGGTACAGTCTAGTGGTAAAGAGTGTGGACTCAAGAGCCAGACTGCCTGAGTCCTTCATCAGCCAGCTTTGCCAACTCAGGCAAGTTAGTGAACCTTTCTGACCTTGATGTCCTCATCTGTAAAATGGGGGTGAGAATGCTTCAAAGGAGTGCTGGGGCGATACAGTAAATACAGATCTTCAAGGATTTAGAACAGTGTCTGACTCGGCATGCATGCTGGTGGTGTCATTTTACTTTTGGGTACCTGTGACATCAGCTCTGCTTGTCCCCATATCCACTGCTGAAAAACGTTGCTTAGTAATATATGTCAGAGGTCTCCGTCATGAGGCCTTCCCTTGGGGGAGAAATGATTCTTAGTATATGCAGCCCACCTCTGTGCTTTTATTAGTGGCTCTGGACTGCCAAATAGTACCGTGTATCCCCACCATAGTTGGCATGTTCAAGAAAACCACAGGCTCAGAATTGCTTATGAGGGGTCCTTTATAAGGTGACCATTCAGATTCTCCAGGCCAATGCTTTTTATTTACTTTACACATATAAATACTCATAATACATATATTTTTCCTCCAGATTGCTCTCTAAATGAAAGCACAGTTAGAACCTTTTCAAATAGAAAGTTTTTGGTAAGCAGGGCCTTGCACCAGACCCCAGTGGAAGGACTGTAGCCGTTTCACAGTTTCATTTCTTGGTTTTTTTTTTTTTCACTGTTCCATTTCTATGTTGTATTTTATAAATACAAATATAAAGCTGTCAAAACGTTTGACAGTTTTCTTTCTTTGCCTTTGCTTCACGATCTCATCTCTATCGCTTTATCCCACTTGATTGTACATGTCTCTTATTTCTCCCTGGGCCCGGAAGACTGGTACTAGTTCTGGTGAAGCACTGTGAACTTGATTTCACCTTGCCTTTAGTTTTGATCTGACAGAAGCTCTAATTGATCACACAGACTTCTTGCCGTTTGGTGGCATTTCTCTAGGCATTAAATCACTCACTTATTCTAACACCCCATCCATTCTTGTCATTAAAATCTTTCTTCTAGATCAGGATTCATGTCTATCTGATAAGCATTTTGGCAATGCTAGTGAGTGTTTCAATAAATCTGCTCCTTTGCTTGTATTTTTGTTTGTGTACAGGGAGGCTAAGCAGCCTTATCAGTGATAATGAGGTTAGTGTTTAGTGTTAGTACTTACTTTGTGCCAAACCCTGTACTAAGCACTTTACCTGTATTATCTCATTTAATCTTTGTCAGAGTCATAAAAGATGGATGCTGTTACCGCATCTGTTTTTCAGATAAGGGAATTATGTCCATGAACTTCATGTTCACATTGTGGGGCCCACAGCCACATGCTAACCAAGGCCAGGTGGACTCAGGGGCCCTGCTCTTAATCACTCGCCACACCACCTCCTGGGAGCCCACAAGGAGTTGAGACCTCACAGAGGACCTTGTCAAAAATCTGCCTCGCTAGTTCATTTCAGATGAGGTCCCATACTGTCCCAGTGGTCTGGACACATACAATTGGTTAGCAAATGTCCCTTCCTCCTTTGCTGGTGGAAACCCCCTTTTCTCTCCAGAACTCATCATTGCCTTCTCCCTACACGCTGCACTCTTGGATTACTCATGGGTCTGTTTTTAGAGTGCAGCTTTAGAGCAGGAATGAGCCCCCACCTGCCTCCCCCATAACTCTCCCACAAATACAACTGTACCTTTCTCTGACAGGCCATCCATTTATTTTCTGTGCTGTGCTTAGTTGCTTAGTCACGTCCAACTCTGTGTGACCCCATGGATTTCTTTGTCCGTTGGGATTCTCCTGGCACGAACACTGGAGTGGGTTGCCATGCCCTCCTCCAGGGGATCTTCCCAACCCAGGGATCAAACCCCAGGTCTTCTGCATTACTTATCGAGACAGAATTCACATACCATAAAATTCACCATTTTAAAGTGTAGTTTTCAGTGGTTTTCACTATAGTCTCAAGGTTGGGAATTCAACATCTCTACTATCTTTTTAAAAAATATTTATTCAGGTGCATTAGGTATTAGTTGCGCCACACAGGATCTTGTATCTTTGTTGCAGCCTACGTGATCTTTAGTTGCAGCATGTAGGATCTAGTTCCCTGACCAAGGATCGAACCCAGTCCCCCTGCATTGAGAGGCAGGTCTGAGCCACTGGACCACCAGGAGAGTCCCCAGCATCCACTACTATCTAATTCAAGAATATTTTCATCCCTTACCCATTTGTTATAAATTTACCTATTCTGGACGTTTAATATCAGTCAAGTCATGCAATATGTGGCTTTTTGGACTGTCTGCTTTCACTCAGTACCATGTTTTCAAGGTTCATCCACATATCATGGCCAAATAGTATTCCATTGTCCATTGTGTAAGATATACTACAGTGTGTTTATTTCTCCATCAGTTAATGGGGTTTGTTTTCTTTCTGCTTTTTAGCTCTCATGTTGCTATGTGTATTCATGTACAAGTTGGACATGTTTTTAATTCTCTTGGGTATGTACCTAAGCATAGAGCTGCTGAGTCCAGTAGTAACTCTGTGTTTAATATCCTGAGGAACTATCACATCGTTTTCCACAGAAGCTACACCATTTTACATTTCCACCAACAATGTGTAAGAGTTCCAGTTTCTCTACAACTTTGCCGATACTTGTTATTCTCTACCTTTGTTATTATAGCCATCCTCCTGGGCATAGCGTGGTGTCTCACTGTAGTTCTGATTTGCATTTCACTATTGTCTAATGGTTTTGAATACTTTTTCTTGTCTTTGTTGGCCATTTGTATGCTTTCTTTGGAGTTATATCTATTCAAACCCTTTGTCTTTTTTTAAGTGGCTTTAAATTGGGTTATTTATTATTAAGTTGTAAGAGCTCTATATTCTGAGTACTAGACCCTTAGATATATGGTAATATTTGCACATTCTGTATGCAAATATTTCTATTAGATATATTTTTATTAGTTGCTTATGCATTAGATGTCATATCTAAGAAACCATTGCCTGATCCAAAGATATGAAGCTTTATGCTTGTTTTCTTCTAAGAGTTTTCTAGTTTTAGTTCTTACCTTTAGGTCTTTGATCCATTTGGGGTTAAATTTTTCTTTTTTGGCCGTGCCACGCAGCGTGTGGGAACTTAGTTTCCAGACCAGGCATTGAACCCAGGCCAAGGCAATGAAAGGGCCAAATCCTAACCCCTGGATCACCAGGGAATTACCTGGGTTTTGTGTTTTTTTTTTTTTTGTTTTACTGTTCATTCATTTATTTAGCTTTATCAGGTCTTAGCTGTGGCATGTGAGATCTTCATTGCAACACACAGATTCTCTAGTTGTGGCCCATGGGCTCAGTAGTTGCGGTACACGGACTCTCAAGTTATGGTTTGTGGGCTTAGTTGCTCTGTGACATATGGAATCTTAGTTCCCCAGCCAAGGATTGAGCCCACATTCCCTGCATTGCAAGGTGGATTCTTAACCACTGAACCAACAGGGAAATCCCCTGGGGTTAATTTTTTTTTTTTAATGTGGTGTGAGATAGGGGTCCATCTTCATTCTTTTGCATGGAACTATTCACTTATCCCAGCACCATTTGTTGAAAAGACTGTTCTTTCCCCATTGAAATGTCTCAGCACCTATGCTGAAAATCAGTTGCCCAGAAATGTGTGGGTTGGTCACCTCTTCTTGACTAGAATGCTTTAAAATGTTATTTGGGGTCATGATGGTATAAATAAGAGCAGAGCTCACCTAGAAGGCAGTCAGATGAAAATCTGACATCTGAAATCCTTGTTTCCATGAGCCCACATGCAAGGGAGCTTGATCTGTCTTCTGCACCCACTCTAAGCCTTTAAGGCAGATGTGTGCGATCTCTTGGGCTCCAGACAGCTCTTTTGACACCAGACCCTGCATTTGTCTATGGCATCCTCACTGGATTCATAAGCAGAGGTGGAGACAGCAAACAGGTTTACTTCAGAAACAGAACTCGGATCCGCTGAAGCCTCAGGAGAGGGAGGGAGGGAGGGAGGAGCAGCCACTAGCCAGTGCACATTCCAGAAGGTATAGCAGTGTGTGTATGTGTGTGTGTGTGTGTGTGTGTGTGTGTGCTCCCGCGCCAGTGCACATTCCAGAAGGTACAGCAATGTGTGTGTGTGTGTGTGTGTGTGTGCACGCACGCACACCAGTGCACATTCCAGAAGGTATAGCAGTGTGTGTGCGCCCGTGCCGTGCACATTCCAGAAGGTAGGGCAGTGTGTATGTGTGTACATTCCAGAAGGTATAGCAGTGTGTGTGTGTGGTGTGCCCGCGCGTCGCACCAGTGCACATTCCAGAAGGTATAGCAGTGTGTGTGCGCACACGTGCCAGTGCACATTCCAGAAGGTATAGCAGTGTGTATGTGTGTACATTCCAGAAGGTATAGCAGTGTGTGTGTGTGTATACATTCCAGAAGGTATAGCAGTGTGTGGTGTGTGTGTGTGTGTACGCACCCAGTCCTCCCAGAAGGTAGAGCAGTGTGTGTGTGTACATTCCAGAAGGTATAGCAGTGTGTGTGTGTGTGTGTGTGTGTGCGCGCACGCACCAGTGCACATTCCAGAAGGTATAGCAGTGTGTGTGTGTGTACAGTCCAGAAGGTATAGCAGCGTGTGTGTGTGCACACACGCGCACACAAAGGCAGTGACATTGGCCCCCTTGGCCCCAGACATTGCCAATGAGGGGCAGGAAGCGCCATTCCCGTCAGGCACACCCCCACGATGTGGGCACGCATACCACATCGCCTGTGTGCACTGTTCTCCAGCAGCAGCTTCTGGAACTGTGAGGCTTCTCTGGCTCCATGCCCAGCCTGTCACCCCAACCCTGCTGCCCAGTTATTGTTCCAGGGACAAAGAGGATCCTCACTTCACCCCAGCCCACATCCCAGGGAGTAGAGTGCTGGAGCCCAGCCCGGAGATACCATTCACCAGGGCTCTGCCAAGGTCGGTGTGGGGCGGGACAGGCCACATGGCCATTTGGCTGAGCAGACTCGCCAGACCCACAGTTAGCCCGCTCAGAGGGTAAAAGACAGGCAGTTCCCATTCGCCTCGAGTCCAGCTTTTGTCACCTGAGACCCTGGGCCGCACAACTCACCTGGCCACTGAGCCTGCCCAAGTCCCAGCTGGAGAAAAACTTTGGTGGGTCTGTGTGTGGGAGCTGGGAGCAGTGTGCCATGACTAAGGGGGTTATTTTAGTCAATCACAAAGCAGCAGTTTTCCACTTAGCCTTGGGCATTCCAGCTGACAGCCCCATCACACGGGTTTCTTTGTTTAAAAACTTCTAGGGTGTTGTCAGAATTCAGCAAAGCCCAGGTAAACTCTGTGCCAGCCAATGGACCGAGCCGAGAAACGGAGGTTCCCACGCTGCAGGCCCCGCTCCCCCTCCCTGGCCTCCACACCAGCACGTCCCCGCACTTGGAGGAACCAGCAGAGCCCCGCCACGCCCAGGCCTCCCCTGGGACTGGAGATGGGGACCACAAGCAGGAGCCGCTTGCCCAGGCGCCCAGCGCCCAGGGCTGGCCGCAGCCGGGCCCTGCCCAAGCTGTCCTTTCGGGGAGCGCTTCAGGCCAGCAGCCTCCTCGTCCCGTGAGAGACGCCACCAGAGCAGCCGGCCAGGAAAGCGGCCAGCAGGAGCCCTCGGAGGATGGCGGCCCTCGGCTCAGCCTTGCGGTTCCCTCCCCCACCAGTCTGGTGAGTGGTATAAGCTGAGTCTGGGGGAAGGGACGGGGGGGAGGCGGGTGATGGTGCATGTCTCAGAGCCAGTGTAGGCTTTCCCCAGCTTGGGACCCAAGTGGCCTCTGCCCTCTCCCTCTGAGCCCCCTCGCCTTGCATGGTTCGGTGTTAATAGAACATCGTGCCGATGGAGCTACTGTTCTGTGGGTGTGAGTAGTGGACGGGAGCAGGGCTCTTTGCCCATCACTTCCCACGGGTGTCTCTATCACCTGCACACCCACGTGGAGAAGGTAGTTCTCTCCCGACCACAGGCTCTGCTTTTCACCACGGACACTCACCAGCTCATGCCTCACGGAGCTTTGGTTTCCTCCTCGGTGCTTGTTATTGTTTATTTATGTAGCTGTGGCAGGGCTCAGTTGCAGCATGCAGGATCTTTTGTTGTGGTGCAGGGATTCTCTAGTTGTGGCTCATGGGCTGACTTGCTCCACAGCATATGGGATCTTAGTTCCGCAACCAGGGATGGAACCCGAGTTCCCTACATTGCAAGGCAGATTTTTTTTTTCGGCCACTGTGTCTTTTTTTTTTAATTTTTGAGCTTTTTATTTGGTATTGGGGTATAGCTGATTAACAGTGTTGTGATAGTTTCCGGTAAACAGCAAACAGGCTCAGCCATACATACACATGTATCTATTCTCCCCCTAACTCCCCTCCCATCCAGGCTGCCACATAATATTGAGTAGACTTCCATGTGCTATACAGTAGGTCCTTGTTGGTTATCCATTTTAAATATAGCATCCCAAACTCCCTAACTATGTCTTCCCTTCCCCTTGGCAACCATAAGTGTGTTTATTGATCACATTAAAATGAAAACATTTTAAATATGTATTTTAAATAAAATATAAAATTAAAGTTTTAATTAATTAAATGAAAATTTAGTTAAAGTTTTAACTAAAATTAAAGTTATTAAAATTAACTTCACCTTTTTTTTCACTTTCTTTAATGTGGATCCTAGAGCATCTAAAATGACCTATGTGGCTTGCATTGTGTTTCTGTGGGATGACACTGTTCTAGAATAAGCTATTCCAGTGTGTTGAAGACCTGAAGAAGCCAACCCTGGGACTGTCTGGGAAAGACCCCTGAGGGTAGAGGCTGGAACTGGGGGCCCTACTACTGCAAAGCACTAGTCAAGCTGTGAACTCGAGTTCTTATGCCATTTCACATTTGTTCTTGGGTCATGAAAAGCAGAAGTAGGAACTGGAGTGCACGTGTACCCACACAAAACACAGAGCTCATCCCAGCTGTGTCTGGGGCTCACGTTGGGCATACAGTCTTACTCTTTCAGCTCCATCCACACACGTCCTTCCTTTGGCCTGTAGCTTCCAAATTCTATAACTCAGGATGGGCCAGGGCCGTGAAATAGACTACAGGGGGCACCCCACCCCCTCTTTTAACAGCTTTATTGTGATATAATCCACATACCATACTATTCACCTAATTAAGTGTATAAATCAGTTTTTAAATTCATAATTGTACACCCATCACCACAGTCTAAGTTTAAATATTTTCATCTTCCATTAAAGAATCCCCCTACCCACTAGCAATGACTCCTGTCCTTTCCTCCCACTCTCCTGCCTCTCCTCATCTCGCTCAACCCCAAGCAACCGCTAATCTACTCTGTCTATAGATTGGCCTGTTCTGGACATGTTACATATATAGAATCATATAATCACATTTGTGATTGGCTTAGCTTCAATTAGCAGAATGTTTCTAAAATTCATCCATGTTGTGGCATGTATTAGTACTTTGTCTTTTTTTTTAATATCCCATTGTAAATTCCATCATATGGATGTATCATGTTTTATTTATCCATTCATGAGTTAATGAACATTGGCATTTTTCCTACTTTTTGACTGTTGTGAATAATGCTACTCTGAACATTCATGTATAATTTTTTGCTTGGACATATATTTTTAACTTTTTTGGATGCATAGCTAGAAGTACAATTTTGGGATCATATTGTATCTCTATATTTAACCTTTTGAAAAACTACCAAACTGTTTTCCAAAAGCAGTTGTCTTGTTTTATATTTCAACCAGCAGTGTATTTCTATATATTATCACCAACAGTTCTTACTGTTTTGTTTTATATACAAGTGGTATCTCATTATGGTTTTGATTTACATTTCCCTGATGACTAATGATATTGAGCATCTTTTCATGTCCTTATTATTATTTGTGTTCTTCTTTGAAGAAATGTCTATTTAAAACATTTGCTCATTCTTGGGAATTCCCTGGTGGTCAGTGGTTAAGACTCTGTGCTTCCAATGCTGGGGGCACAGGTTCAGTCCCTGGTCAGGGAACTAAGATTTCCACATGCCACATGCCATGGCCAAAAACGATTGCCCAGACTTAATCAGAGACAGGGATCAAGACCATCCCCATGGAAAAGAAATGCAAAAAAGCAAAGTGGCTGTCTGGGGAGGCCTTACAAATAGCTGTGAAAAGAAGAGAGGCGAAAAGCAAAGGAGAAAAGGAAAGATATAAGCATCTGAATGCAGAGTTCCAAAGAATAGCAAGAAGAGATAAGAAAGCCTTCTTCAGCGATCCATGCAAAGAAATAGAGGAAACGAACAGAATGGGAAAGACTAGAGATCTCTTCAAGAAAATTAGAGATACCAAGGGAACATTTCATGCAAAGATGGGCTCGATAAAGGACAGAAATGGTCTGGACCTCACAGAAGCAGAAGATATTAAGAAGAGGTGGCAAGAATACACGGAAGAACTGTACAAAAAGATCTTCACGACCCAGATAATCATGATGATGTGATCACTAATCTAGAGCCAGATATCTTGGAATGTGAAGTCAAGTGGGCCTTAGAAAGCATCACTACGAACAAAGCTAGTGGAGGTGATGGAATTCCAGTTGAGCTATTTCACATCCTGAAAGATGATGCTGTGAAAGTGCTGCACTCAATATGCCAGCAAATTTGGAAAACTCAGCAGTGGCCACAGGACTGGAAAAGGTCAGTTTTCATTCCAATTCCAAAGAAAGGCAATGCCAAAGAATGCTCAAACTACCGCACAATTGCACTCATCTCACATGCTAGTAAAGTAATGCTCAAAATTCTCCAAGCCAGGCTTCAGCAATATGTGAACCGTGAACTTCCAGATGTTCAAGCTGGTTTTAGTAAAGGCAGAGGAACCAGAGATCAAATTGCCAACATCTGCTGGATCATGGAAAAAGCAAGAGAGTTCCAGAAAAACATCTACTTCTGCTTTATTGACTATGCCAAAGCCTTTGACTGTGTGGATCACAATAAACTGTGGAAAATTCTGAAGGAGATGGGAATACCAGACCACCTAACCTGCCTCTTGAGAAATCTGTATGCAGGTCAGGAAGCAACAGTTAGAACTGGACATGGAACAACAGACTGGTTCCAAATAGGAAAAGGAGTACGTCAAGGCTGTATACTGTCACCCTGTTTATTTGACTTATATGCAGAGTACATCATGAGAAATGCTAGACTAGAAGAAACACAAGCTGGAATCAAGATTGCCGGGAGAAATATCAATAACCTCAGATATGCAGATGACACCACCCTTATGGCAGAAAGTGAAGAAGAACTAAAGAGCCTGTTGATGAAAGTGAAAGAGGAAAGCGAAAAAGTTGGCTTAAAGCTCAACATTCAGAAAACAAAGATCATGGCATCCGGTCCCATCACTACATGGGAAATAGATGGAGAAACAGTGGAAACAGTGTCAGACTTTATCTTTGGGGGCTCCAAAATCACTGCAGATGGTGACTGCAGCCATGAAATTAAAAGACGCTTAGTCCTTGGAAGAAAAGTTATGACCAACCTAGATAGCATATTCAAAAGCAAAGACATTACTTTGCCGACTAAGGTCCGTCTAGTCAAGGCTATGGTTTTTCCTGTGGTCATGTATGGATGTGAGAGTTGGACTGTGAAGAAGGCTGAGCGCCAAAGAATTGATGCTTTTGAACTGTGGTGTTGGAGAAGACTCTTGCAAGTCCCTTGGACTGCAGGGAGATCCAACCAGTCCATTCTAAAGGAGATCAGCCCTGGGATTACTTTGGAAGGAATGATGCTGAAGCTGAAACTCCAGTACTTTGGCCACCTCATGCGAAGAGTTGACTCATTGGAAAAGACTCTGATGCTGGGAAGGATTGTGGGCAGGAGGAGAAGGGGACGACAGAGGATGAGATGGCTGGATGGCATCACTGACTCGATGAACGTGGGTCTGAGTGAACTCCGGGAGATGGTGATGGACAGGGAGGCCTGGCATGCTGCGATTCATGGGGTCGCGAAGAGTCAGACACGACTGAGCGACTGAACTGAACTGAAACAGGGCTATGTAATAAATTACAGTTTTTTGTGTATTCTGGACACTAGACTTTTCTTAGATAAATGATTTGCAGACTTTTTTCCCATTCTGTGCATTATCTTTTCACTTTCTTGATGGTATCATTTGAAGCATAAAAGTTTTGAATTTTGATAGTCTCTCTTTTGTTGCTTGTACTTTTGGTTTCATCTCTAAGTACTCCTTTTCTAATCCAAGGTCATGGGAAGTTACTCCCATGTGTTGTAAATGTTATAGTTTCATCTCTTATTTTTAAATCTATGATCCACTTAGAGTTAATTTTTGTATTTGGTAAAAGAATGATGCCTGACTTCATTGTTTTACATGCGCTTATACAGTTATATGAGCACCATTTGTAGGAAAGACTTTTTTTTCACATTTTTATTTATTTATTGGCTGTGCTGGGTCTTCATTGTGGCTCAAGGGCTTTTCTAGCTGTAGCACACGAGCGTGGTTGCCCAGTGGCATGTGGGAGCTTAGTTCCCCAACCAGGGCTCAAACGCACATCCCCTGCATTAGGAGGCAGATTCTTTACCGCTGGACCACCAGGGAAGTCCCTGGTAAGACTACTGTCTGCCTGTTGAATTGTCCCACTTTCCCTTTTAAGCATTTATTGGAGTAATGATGTATTTAAAGCACCCAGATCCTCAATGTACACCTCAGTGGGTACTTACATATCACATACGCTCTGTAACCACCATCCAGATTGAGATATAGAACATTTCCAGCCACCAGAAATTTCACTTCTGCCCTCTTCCACTCACTGCCCACCCCCCAGTCCAAAGGAAACCACAGTTCTGACTTGTAGCCCATAGAGTCTTTCCTGTTGTTGAACTTTATATAAATAGAAGCATATACTATATATTCTTTTCGTTCTTTCACTGAGCGTTATATCTGTGAGGCTCATCTATAGCCTGAGGTTCTTTTCCATTGTTGTGTAGTATGCCACCGTAAGAATACAGATTCTTTACCACTAGCGCCACCTGGGAAGCCCATAGAATATATCACAATGTCCCGTATAGTCAATTCCCGTAACGTATGCACTGTCCTGTAATAGACGTTTGAGTTGTTTTCAGGTTTGAGCTATTATGAAGAAAGGAGATATGAGCATTCCTATACTTGCCTTTCAGTGAACCCATGTGTTCGTTTCTGCTGCTGCTGCTGCTGCTAAGTCACTTCAGTTGTGTCCGACTCTGTGCGACCCCAGAGACGGCAGCCCACCAGGCTCTTCTGTCCCTGGGATTCTCCAGGCAAAAATACTAGAGTGGGTTGCCATTTCCTTCTGCAGTGCATGAAAGTGAAAAGTGAAAGTGAAGTCGCTCAGTCATGCCTGACTCTTAGTGACCCCATCGACTGCAGCCTACCAGGCTCCTGTGTCCATGGGATTTTCCAGGCAAGAGTACTGGAGTGGGGTGCCATTGCCTTCTCCATTCATTTCTGGGTGTGTGTCTAAGAATGGAATTGCTAGGTCACTGGGTAGACATGTGTTGAGCTCTAGACAGGGAAGCCTGGCGTGCTGCAGTCCATGGGGTCACAAAGAGTCGGACGTGACTGAGAGACTGAACTGAACTGGACTGAACTGAGATACTGCCAAATAGATTTCAAAGGGCTTGTGCTAACTTATACTCACATTAGCAATGTGAGCATTTTCATTGTCCTTCGTCACAGTGGTATTGGCAATCGTCTACATTCTGGCTCCTCTGGTAGGTGTATAGTAGGGTCTCACTGTGGTTTCAATTTGCATTTCCCTGATGACTAATGATACTGATGCCTTTTCATCTGCTTTTTGGAAGCATTCTTTAAAGTCATTGTCCCATTCTTGAATTGAGTTGTGTTTTCCTAATTGATTTGTAGCAGCTCTTTATATACTATGGATGTGTCTTTTATTGGAGGAAAAATAGCAAATATGTTCATATAATCTATGGCTGGCCTTTCAGTTCAGTCGCTCAGTCGTGTCTGACTCTTTGCAACCTCTCAATGGTATCTTTTTCCTATTATTTATTTAGCTATGCTGGGCTTAGATTGTGGCATGTAGAGTCTTTTTTTTTTTTAATAGTTCCAGCATGTTGGGTCTGGTTCCTTGATCAGGATCAGACCTGAGACCCCCAGCACTGGGAGTATGGAGTCTCAGCCACTGGGCCACCAGGGAAGTCCCATCAGTCTTTCTGTTTTTCAATCAATGTGTTTTGTGTCTATTTTTAAAATCCCTTTCTACCCCAAGGCTGTGAAGGCTGTGGAAATCTCCATATTTTCTTCTAGAAGCTTTCTTATTTTACCTTTTACAATTAGGTGTATGATCCACCTGAGCTTATTTAGACCTGGTATCAAGTAGGTGTTTTCCACATGGATGTCAGGTTGACCTCGCGCCGTTTATTGAATATGACTATAAATCATGGAGCCGTGTACGTGTGGGTCAGACTCTCCGTTTTTGCTATCCCAAAGGTGACTTCAAGCCCAGAATGTCACAAGGCCCTGAAGGCTGTGACTATGAAAACAGGAGCACGCTGAAGTTGAAGAGAAAGGCTCTGTGGCCCCCACTAAAGGAGAGGGATGTCCCCTGGGGTTGGCGGCTGTGGGCCCCAAACAGGGTTCCCCAGAGCGGCCTTGACCGGAGTGCCTTCACTCCTGTCCAGGGCTGACTTCTGCTTTGCAGACGCAGACATCCTATCTTGCCGGGGTCCCAAAGCCGGTGGACGGGACAGCTTGCTTTGTCAACAAAAATCTTCCTGTGCTCACCAAGTTTTGACACCTCCCTCGACCCCACCCCAGCCTCCATGCAGCTGCTCACAAACCCAGCACCTTCCAGCCCTGGCTTTTACATTTTTAAAAATAAGGTTACTTATTTATTTTTGACTGTACTAGGTCTTCGTTGCTGTACACAGACTTTCTCTAGTTGCGGTGAGCAGGGGCTACTCTTTGTTGTGGTGCACGGGCCTCTCATTGCGGTGCCTTCTCTTGTGGAACACGGGCCCTAGGCTGTCAGGCTTCAGTAGTTGTGGTTTGCAGGCTTAGTTGCCCTGTGGCGTGTGGGATCTTAGTTCCTGGACCAGAGATCGGACCTGAGTCCCATGCACTGGCAGGTGGATTCTTAACCAGAGGCCACCAGGGAAGACCCTGCAGCTTCTACATCTGCTGTTCCTTCTGCTTGAACTGTTTCCCATCTCGCTGCTTTTCCTCGGTGTCCTTTCAACCTTCCCTGACAACCCTGTTTCAAAAGCACCCTCCCCAGTGACTCTCTTTCCCTCTCACCCACTTCACTCTATGGCACTCCTCACTTGGTTAGATTCTGTTATATCTTTGTCTACTTGTTTATTGCCTTATTTCTGTCTAGAATATTATCTGCATGATACAAAAGACCATGCCTGTTCCCTTAGCTCTGAGCACTGTACCTGAGAGAGAGTAGGTATCAGTGAATAGTTCTTAACTCTCCAGAGACTCTCAAGATGCCAGCTTGAAAGTTTACATGGAGGAATGCTCCACTGGGTGCATGGGGCAGGCAGGTCAGTCCAACCAGGTCACCCGCTGCCTCCTGGCCAGCCTCAGGGGAGTCTGGTTGCTGGAGGGTTGCTTGGGGAACATGGCATCAGGGCACCAGAGGCCGAGCCCAGTGTAAGATGCTGGTCCCTCCCGGGCCTGTCCCCAGGGGGCAGCTGTGTACCCATCCGTCCCCCTTGCCCAGGAGACGGTCCCTGTGCTGCCCCTGGGATTCGACTCTTTCTATGCTGCTCTCACTTAGTCGTTGCTGTTTATCCGAGAGCCATTCAGCCTTACTTTAAAACTTGGTTTTTAATTAACTTTATTCAGAACCCCAGCTATAGGCCCAGCGCTACGCTTGGTGGAGTGATGGAGCAGGACAGAAGCCCTGCTCTCTGGAGACAGACACTGGGTTAGACAAAAGCCATCCACATCATAATTACACTTGTGTTGAGTGCTGGGAAGGACTGGAGTGACTCTGCATATGTGGCATCTGGAAGGTCGTGAGTTGGTTTCTCAGTCTGACTCCCAGAGGACAGTCTGACTTCTCAGACTTGGCTCTAATAGCTCCCTTCAGCGACCACTGACTTCTGGAATGTGGTCCCTCCTGCCAAGTCAGGCTACAGGCAGTCCTTTCACCTGACAGATGAGGCCAGACTGAACAAAAAGGATGTTTTGAAAGTGGTCTAGAGACCTGACCTCTCACTCCTCTGCCAGACCCCTCTCAGGGCTTCAGCTGTTGTGCATAGCATCCTGGTACCTGTGGTAACTCCACGTGGCATTCTTCCGTCTTGGGTGCTGGTGGCAGGTGCTGCTCTGGCTTAGATCCTGGGTCAATGGTGATCTCCCCCAACAGGGAACAGGCCAGATGTGGGGCCCTGAGTGAGCAGGAGGCAGGAAGGTGGGGAGGCGGCACAGTGGTGTGCTTCCCCCTCCCTGTAATAACTCGGGATCCTGGAGTGGGGCACGGCTGTAGAGTTCAGTCCAGGCTCATGTGCAGAAGCTCCAAGGACCCAGTGTTCCCACTGTTTTTCTCTATTAAGAGAACAAAAGGTTTTCCCCAGAGTCTTATTTCCTGGTTGGCGGCCTGTGGTCACTGGACCATGTGTGGACACTTCCCAGCAGTCTCCCTCTCCTCCATGGAGAGAGAGGCCCTCACCAGTGAGCATGTTGTTGTTCAGTTGCTAAGTCATGGACTGCAGCATGCCAGGCTCCTCTGTCCTCCACCATCTCTGGGAATTTGCTCAGATTCAAGTCCATTGCGTTGGTGATGCTCTCCAACCACCTCATCCTCTGCTACCCCCTTCTCCTTTTGCCTTTATTCTTGCCCAGCATCAGGATCTTTTCCAATGAGCTGGCTTTTCGCATCAGGTGGTCAAAGTACTGGAGCTTCAGTTTCAGCAGCAGTCCTTCCAATGAATGTTCAGGGCTGAATTCCTTTAGGATTGACTGGTTTGATTTCCGTGCAGTCCAAGGGACTCTTAAGAATCTTCTCCAGCACCACAGCAGTTCTTTGGCACTCAGCCTTCTTTATGGTCCAGCTCTCACATCCATACATAACTACTGGAAAAACAGTAGCTTTGACTATACAGACCTTTGTCGGCAAAGTGATGTCTGTGTTTTTTCAATATGCTGTCTAGGTTTGTCATAGCTTTCCTGCCAAGGAGCAAACGTCTTTTAATTTCATGGCTGCAGTCGCTGTCCAAAGTGATTTTGGAGCCCAAGAAAATGAAATCTGTCACTGCTTCCACTTTCCCCACTTCTATTTGCCATGAAGTGATGGGACCCAATGTTGAATTTCAAGCCAGCTTTTTACTCTCCTCTTTCACCCTCTTCAAGAGGCTCTTTAGTTCCTCTTCACATTCTTCCACTAGAGTGGTACTGTCTGCATACCTAAGGTTGTTGATATTTCTCCTAGCAATCTTGATTCCAATTTGTGATTCATCCAGTCCAGCATTTTGCATGATGTACTCTAAGTTAAATAAGCAGGGTGACAATATACAGCCTTGACTCACTCCTTTGCCAGTTGTGAACCAGTCAGTTGTGTATCCAGTTCTAACTGTTGCTCCTTGGCCTGTGTACAGGTTTCCTGGGAGGCAGGTCAGGTGGTCTCCCACTCCAGTCTCTTAAGAATTTTCCAGAGTTTGCTGTGATCCACACATTCAAAAGCTTCAGCATAGTCAGTAAAACAGAAGTAGATGTTTTTCAATCCAATAAATGTTAGCAATTTGCTCTCTGGTTCCTCTGCCTCTTTGAAACCCAGCTTGTACATCTAGAAGTTCTCGGTTCATGCAGCTACATTGAAAGATTTTCAACATAACATTGCTAGTATGTGAAATAAGCACAGTTGTATGGTACAGCAGCATACAGCATCACAAAATCCACATCTGCCTCCTTCCTTGTTTCTTCACCCACCTTTGTTATTTTACATTGAAAACATTTGGACAGTCAAGATTTATTCCCTCATCTTTTGGGTTTTTGGGGGACCATGCTATGCCTGTGACTTGTGGGATCTTAATTCCTCAACTAGGGACTGAACCCTGGGCCCTCAGCAGTGAAAAGCACCAAGTCCCAACCACTGGACCACCAGGGAATTCCTACCTTATCTTAAAATATATATATATATATAATATTTTAATAAATAAAATAAATATTTTTAAAATATATATTTAATATATATAATAAAATATATATTAAATATATATATAAATAAATATATATTTAAATATATATATTTTTTTACTGTGTTGGGTCTTAGTTACTGCATCAGGTGTTAGTTTCAGCATGTCAGATCTTTAGTTGTGGTATGTGGAATCTAGTCCCCTCACTGAGGATCGAACCCAGGTCCCCTGCTTAGCGGGTGCAGAGTCTTAGCCACTGGACCACTAGGGAAGTACCCCCTCATCTTTTATAACTCTGTGCCAGGCACAAAGAATGACCATTACAAACAGCTTTGTAGGTGCTAGGATGGAGGTAAGCGTAAAATGCCATAGGAGCCCAGAAGGGATCTCACATCTACCTGAGGGTGGGCTGGAGGGAGTGTAGGCTGAGGATGAGTAAGGACGGCTTCCAGGAGGAGGTGATGAATGACCTCTGAGCTGAGTCTTAAGGAAGAGTGGTCTCTCTCATCAGGGTTTCCCAGATGGTGTGCACCAGGCTCCAGGAACTTCCCTGGATGGCCACGGGGTTGCTCCTGCAGCCCATTTTCCTTGGGGAGTTCCCCTGGGTCTTGATGACTTAGACAGGCTTTGTTCAGGATCCTGGGTTGTGAGTGGTCCCTGGCAGTCACCCTGATTGGCACATTGTCCTGTCACTGGCAGAAGGAAGCACCTGCTGGTTCTGAGGGTTTTGGAAGAAGCTTTGGAAGCCAAGCTCTGTGAGCCTCCCTGCCACCAAGCTCCTGACTCAGAATTCACCACTCTTGGCTTAAGGAACTTGACAGCATCTGAGTGGATTAAGCTGTTCAAACCAATCCTTCTGATATTCTGGGCCGCTCCAGCCCTGCTCCCCTTCCCTGTCTGTGGGAATGGGGGAGGGCAGTGCTAATTTAGGGGTTGGAAATAGCAACATCAGGGTGAGGTTTTGGGCACTTAACACAGCAGCTGGGCTGCTCGCAGCCCTTGGGTGACACTTCCTCTGTGTAGACAGCCACTGAGGGCATCCAGCCAGCTTCCTTGCCTCTGCTCTCCCATGCTGCTTAGGCACAAAAAGACAGGGAGCACTTGAAACAGTGAAGAAAAAGAGCCAGAATTCATTCCCACGAGCCTCCTGACCCCCACCGCACTTCCTTCAGCCCAGTGAGCAACATCAGATTCAGGGAGATAGCAGCAGAAGGAAAGGGGCATGGCCTGGCTGCCTGGAGCCTTGGGGATCTGCTCAGAAATGAGAAGTAGACGCAGAGGAGCTAGTGATATCTCTGGGTCTTGCCTGCCCACGCCTCCTCCATCTCAAACCCTACAAGCAGCGCTGAAAAAGTCAACATCCCTTTAACAAATGGTGCTGAGACAACTGGATATCCACGTGCATAAGGTGGATCCTTTCCTCACATCGTATACAAAAATTAACTCAAAATTGATTGCAGATCTAGGCATAGAAGATAAAACTGTAAACCTCTTTGCAGAAAACATAGTAAATCTTTGTAACCTTGGCTTAGGCAATAATTTCTTTTTTTTAATGTTTACGTGTTTATTTATTTGGCTGCATCGGGTCCTAGCCACAGCACGTGGAATCCTTTCATTGCCGCATGCAGGCTGCTCATTGCAGCCCGTGGGCGCTCTAGTTGTGGCATGCTGCCTTACTTGCCCCGTGGCACATGAGATCTTAGTTCCCTGACAAGGGTTGAACCCCTGGTCCACCAGGGCAGGCCCAGGCAGTGGGTTTTTAAGTGTGATACCAAAAGCATAGAGACAGAAGAAAAAACAGCTAAATTGGACTTCATCAAAATTTTAAAATTTTCTGCCTTAAAGAAAGAAAGTGCAAAGTGAAAGTGAAGTCGCTCAGTTGTGTCCGACTCTTTGCGACCCCGTGGACTGTAGCCTACCAGGCTCCTCCGTCCATGGGATTCTCCAGGCAAGAATACTGGAGTGGGTTGCCATTCTCTTCTCCAGGGGATCTTCCCAACCCAGGGACTGAACCCGGTCTCCCGCATGACAGGCAGACACTTTAACCTCTGAGTCGCCAGGGAAGCCTTAAAGGGCACTATCAAAAAAGTTAAAAGGTAACTCACAGAACTGGAGAAATGATTTGCAGATCATGTATCTGATATGGGCCTAGTACCCTGAACTTAGACAGAAATCTTGCAACTTGTATTTGCTTCCTAGGGTTTCTGTAACTGGAGAAGGCAATGGCACCCCACTCCAGTACTCTTGCCTGGAAAATCCCGTGGACGGAAGAGCCTGGTAGGCTGCAGTCCATGGAGTCACTGAGTCAAACACGACTGAGTGACTTCACTTTCACTTTTCACTTTCACACATTGGAGAAGGAAATGGCAACTCACTCCAGCATTCTTGCCTGGAGAATCCCAGGGACAGGGGAGCCTGGTGGGCTGCCATCCGTGGGGTCGCACAGAGTTGGACATGACTGAAGCGACTTAGCAGCAGCAGCAACTTCTGTAACAAAGGACTATAAACTGGATGGCTTGCAACCACAGAAATGTATTATCGTGGTTACCCCTTATGCACAGGGATATGTTCTAAGATCCCCAGTGGAAGCCTGAAACTGTGGATAGTACCAACCCTATATATGTTATATTTTTTCCCATATGTACATACCAGTGATAAAGCTTAACTTATAAACTCGGCACAGTGAGGGCCATCCCTAGTGGCCCAGTGCTTAGGGTTTCACCTTCCAGCACAGGGTGTGCAGGTTCAATCCCTGGTTGGGAGGCTAAGGTCCCACATGCCAGGTGACCAAAAATCAAAACAGAAAACAGAAGCAATATTGTAACAAACTCAATAAAGACTTTAAAAATGGTCCACATCAAAAAAATCTATTAAAAAAATTAGGCACAGTAAAAGATTAACATAATAATAAAATAGAGCAAGTGTAACAGTGTTCTGTAACAAAAGTTACGTGAATGTGACCTCTCAGCCCCCAATATCTTATTGTACCAATGTAATGCCTTTTCCATCTTAACTTTAAGCACTTATTCACATGCTATGGGTATAGCTTCTGTAGTTTGAGGTGCAGCAAAAAGCTGGCACAAATTTATTTTTCCTTCTTCATAATCTCACAGATAGAAGACTCTTTCTTACCATAGATCTTAACAACTTTTGAATATCATTTCTTTCTTTCCTTATTTAGTCGAGAACTTTTACTGTGTTAAAGACAGCACTTTACGGCTTCTCTGGCAGATCCGAATTGCCAGCGTCACTTGCCTTGTGCTTTGGGGCCATTATTAAATAGATCAGGGTTCCATGAACACAAGCACTGCGATATCACAATGGGCGATCTGATAACCAAGAGGGCTACTAACGAAGTGACTAATGGTGGGACGAAGGGGTGATTCACGCGTCCCAGGCAAGATGGGGAAGGACGATGAGAGAGTGCATCACACCACTCAGAATGGCCACAGTGCAGAACTTGTGAATTGTTTATTTCTGGAATTTGCCACTTAATGTTTTTGTGGAAAATATACTTGGCTGTGGGTAATTGAAACCATAGATAAGGGGGAACTGGTGTATCTGATGGTTCTGGAGGCCAGAAGTTCACAGTCCAGATGCTGGCAGGGTTGGTTCCTTCGGGAGATCGTGAGGAATAATCTGTTCCACGCCTTTCTCTCAGCTTGTAGTGTCAGCAGCAGCCTTGGGTATTCCCTGGTTTGGAGACACATCACTGCAGGCCCTGCCTCTGTCATCACACGGGGTTCTCCCTCTGTATCTCTGGCTTTACTTGGTGTTCTCTGTGTGTTCTCTTTTCTCCTCTTATAAGTAGATTGTTCACATTGGATGAAGGGCCCACTGTACCCCAGTATGACCTCATCTTAACACATTTGCAACAACTCTACTTTCAAATAAGGTCACGTTTTAAGGTCCTGGCGGGTAGGATTCCAGCATATCTTTTGCAGGGTTGTGGGAGAGACACACACAATTCAACCCATAACACGACTAAAGAAGAAATAAACCAATTTGAAAATTGGCAAAGGATTCGAATAGACGTTTCTCCAAAGAAAATTTACAAATGACCAATAAGCATATGAAAACATGCCCAGTGTTTTTAGACATCAGAGAAATGCAAATCAAAACCATAAGTTTGCACTTCATATTATAGCCATACATTCATCTGACTGTAATCAAAAGTACAGATAATAATGATGGAGAGGATGTGGAAAAATTGGAACCCTCACACATTGTTGGTGGGAAGGTAAAATGGTACAGCCACTTAGGAAAACAGCTTGGAAATTCCTCAAATGTTAGACGTAGTTATCATCAGTTGAGTTCAGTTGCTTAGTTGTGTCCAGCTCTTTGTGACCTCGTGGACTGCAGCATGCCAGGTTTCCCTGTCCATCACCAACTCCTTTCGATCTTGCTCAAACTCATGTCCATTGAGTCTGTGATACCATCCAATCACCCCATCCTCTGTCGTCCCCTTCTCCTCCCGCCTTCAATCTTTCCTAGCTTCAGGGTCTTTTCTAATGAGTCAGTTCTTCGCATCAGGTGGCCAAAGTATTGGAGCTTCAGCATCAATCCTTCCAATGAATATTCAGGATTGATTTCCTTTAGGACTGACTGGTTGGATCTCCTTGCAGCCCAAGGGACTCTCAAGAGTCTCCTCCAACACCACTGTTCAAAAGCATTAATTCTTCGGCACTCAGCTTTCTTGCTTTCTTTATGGTCCAACTCTCACATCCATAACACGGCTACTGGAAAAACCATAGTTTTGACTAGATGGACCTTTGTTGGCAGAGTAATGTCTCTGCTTTTTAATATGCTGTCTAAGTTGGTCATAGCTTTTCTTTCAAGGAGCAAGCATCTTTTTTATTTCGTGGCTGCAGTCATCATCTGCAATGATTTTGCAGCCCAAGAAAATAAAATCTGTCACTGTTTCCACTGTTTCCCCATCTATTTGCTAGGAAGTGATGGGACCAGATGCCATGATCTTCATTTTTTGAATGTTGAGTTTTAAGTCAGCTTTTTCACTCTCTTTCACTTTCAAAAAGAGGCTCTTTAGTTCCTCTTAGCTTTCTGCCATAAGGATGGTATCATCTGCATATCTGAGGTTATTGATATTTCTCCCAGCAATCCTGATTCCAGTTTTTGCTTCATCCAGCCCAGCATTTCTCATGATGTACTCTGCATATAAGTTAAATAAGCAGAGTGACAATATGTAGCCTTGACATACTCCTTTCCCAATTTAGAACCAGTCTGTTGTTCCATGTCCGGTTCTAACTGTTGCTTCTTGACCTGTATACAGGTTTCTCAGGAGGCAGGTAAGATGATCTGGTATTCCTGTGTCTTGAAGAATCTTTGTGATCCACACAGTCAAAGGCTTTAGCATAGTCAACGAAGCAGATGTTTTTCTGAAATTCTTCTGCTTTTTCGATGATCCAGCAGATGTTGGCAATTTGATCTCTGGTTCCTCTGCCTTTTCTAAATCCAACTTGAACACCTGGAAGTTCTCAGTTTACGTACTGTTGGAGCCTGGCTTGGAGAATTTTGAGTATTACTTTGCTAGTGTCTGAGATGGTTGCAATTGTGTAGTACTTTGAACAAACTTGGTATTGCCTTTCTTTGAGACTGGAATGAAAACTGACCTTTTCTAGTCCTGTGGCCACTGCTGAGTGTTCCAAGTTTGCTGGCCTTTTTGAGTGCAGCACTTTGACACATCATGTTTTATGATTTGAAATAACTCAGCTGGAATTCCATCACCTCCACTAACTTTGTTTGTAATGAGTGATGCTTCCTAAGGCCCACTTGACTTCACATTCCAAGATGTCTGGCTCTAGGTGAGTGATCACACCATCGTAGTTATCTGGGTCATTAAGATATTTTTTGTTATCATATTATCCATCAATTCCACTCCTAGGTGTGTACCAAGAGAACAGAAAACATGCGTCCACAGAAGAACTTATACATCAAGGTTCTCTGCAGGCATTATTCATAATTGTCAAAAAGTAGAAAACTACTCATATGTCCATCTTCTGAGGAGTGGATATATAAAACATGATAAATCCATAATTGGAATATTAATTGGTAATACCTTGAAAACATCATGCTAAGGGAAAGAAAGTGAAAGTGAAGTCACTCAGTCGTGTCCAACTCTTTGCGACCCCATGGACTGTAGCCCACCAGGCTCCTCCCTCCATGGGATTTTCCAGGCAAGAGTACTGGAGTGGGTTTCCATTTCCTTCTCCAGGGGATCTTCCCGACCTAGGGACTGAACCCGGGTCTCCTGAATTCCAGGCAGATGCTTTAACCTCTGAGCCACCAGGGAAACCAGTTTCAAAAGACCACATGTCGTGAAATTTCATTTATACATATTCAAAATGGGCCAACCTAAGGAAACAGAGGGGGTTTCCCAGGTGGTACAGGGGTAAAGAATCTGTCTGCAGTGAAGAGACACAAGAAAGGTGAGTTTGATCCCTGGGTTAGGTAGATCCCCTGGAGGAGGAAATGGCAAGCCACTCCAGTATTCTTGCCTGGAGAATCCCATGGACAGAGGAGCCTGGCAGGCTACAGTCCATGGGGTCACAAAGAGTTGGACATGACCGGAGTTGGACATGACCGAGTCCTCACACATGGAAACAGAAAGTAGATTATTGATTGCCTGGAACTGGAGTGGCCACTGATGGGGTTTCCGTACGGAACAATGAAAATGTTCTAAACGTAGATTGTGGTGATGGTTGCACAACTCCATGAATATGCTACCGAATTACGCACTTTTTTTGTTGTTCACATCATGTTAGATCTTAGTTCCCCAATCGGGGATGGAACCCACTCCCCCCTGCAGTGGAAGGGCTGGGGTCGTAACCACTGGACTGCCAGGGAAGTCCCTGAATTATACACTTTAAATGGTTTAATTTTATGGTGTGAATCGTGTCTCAATAAAGGTGTTTTTAAAAACAAACAAACCTGCCTTTCCTTCTTTCCCAATAGAAAAGCAAGAGCTGGATCTCAGAAGATGACTTCTACCGGCCTCCCCGGGAGCAGCCCAGAGAGAGTCCTTCTGATGCTGCCACAGCTTCTCCCAGAGGGATTCCCGAGTCAAGGCCTGGCCTCCTCGAGCAAGAACCAAGACGAAGCTGCTCCATGGAGGCCTTAGACAAAGCTTGCGCGCCTTCCCCGGAAGCGGGAGAAGCAGAGCCACCCCAGTGCCGCTGGAACACAGGAACTTCAGGGTGGTGCATCGCCGGCAGATGGGTAGGCGGGGCTTCCGGGTGCGGCACTGCACGTGAGCAGTGCCTTTCGGAGAACAGTTCGAAAGTCCTGTCTTCCATAACCGATTGGGCGGTATCCTCTCCCAAGAAAAACCTCATCCCAAAATGTAATAAGAAGCACCCTTGCAGAGTAATTCAGGAAGGCATTTCGGGAAAAGTACTGTATTTTCTCATAAAATCTTTTTTTAATTTTTATTGGAATATAGTTGATTTACTATGTCGTGTTAGTTTCAGGTGTACCGCAAATGAATCAGCCACACAGATACATACATCCACTCTTAAAATCTTAAGAAAGTAATGCTCAAAACTGCCTACAGAGTACACGAAAATGGAAAATAACTTCCCTGAAACTCTCCAATAAATCTTAATGATTATACGTAAGATTATATGTAAGATACATAAGATAATCTTATGAATATATAGGCCTCTGGACTCTGTCTGGAGCCCAGAACGAAAGCCCAGCCTCTTGAAGGCTCAGATGTTCCAGCTGCTCCTCCCTAAGGCCCTTCTCTCGGGTGGTTTATTTAGCAGCTCTGGTGGAGTTGATCAGATCTGCAGTTTGTTCAGTGTCCTCTGTGTGCAGTTCACAAGGAGGCCAGCTTGACCTCCACACCCTATGAAATTCCATAAAGCATTAAATAACCATAACCTAATTTTTAGGTCTGGCACGCCACCTCCTCTTAGGTTTTTCTTTCAGCCCATGTAATGCTTACAACCATACCAGAGAAAGGTGTGCTTTATGCCTGCATCATCAGGTACCCGGAAGGATAGGAAGACCTTACACAGTGGTTTGAAATCTCTAAGGCTAGTCCAAGCTGGGAGAGAGAATTGTGTGTCCTTTGGACCCCCTTGTTCAGGAAGATGCCTAGCTCCCAGGGATCAGGGAGCCCTGGGCTGTGTGTGGTACACACACTCCCTACTCAACAGATACTTATTGGGCACCTGCGATGTGCCAGGTACTATTCTAGGTGCTGGGGACACAACAGGAAACCAAGCCAGGTCCTTATCTTCATGGGAGTCGTATTCTAGCGTGAGAGACAGGAAATAAGCAGATGAACAAGTAAACGTATAGTGGGGGCGGGTGATCATTCCTGTGGGGAATAGGAAACTGGGGAGATGGGCAGGGTACCATTTCATAAAGGATGGCCAGGGACTTCCCTCATGGTCCAATGGTTAGGACTCCACACTTTCACTGCTGGGGCCCACGTTCAATCCCTGTTTGGGGAATGAAGATCCTGCAAGCTGCACAGCACGCCAGAAAGTAAATAAATGAATAAAGGCTGGCCAAGGAAGCCCTCACAAATTAGGCGACATTTGAGGAGCCTTGAAAGGTGGGGAGAGAGGCATGAGGCGATCGTTGTATTTCAAGCAGGGGGAACCTGTGCAAAGGCCCTGCAACAGGAACATGCTTGATGTGTCCAGTAAGCAGCAGAGACCAGAGCAGCTGGAACAGAGGAGATGGGAAGAGGATGGCTAGAGATGAGGTCAGAGTGATGGGGGGCCTCATGAGCCACAGTAAGGACATTGGCTTTTGCTCTGAGAGAGACGTGATCTGACTTGTGGGACTCTCCAGGGGAGTCGTCCTGGCTCATTTCTTGAGGCGCTTCAGGGGGACATAGACCAGTCAGGAGGCCACAGCCATAAGCCTGGCCAGGAATGATGGTGAACCAAGCCCCTGTGGTGGTGGTGGAAGCGGTGAGAAGTGGAGGAAGGCTCTGGATATATACCAAGAGGATTTGCTGATAGCTTAGATGTGGGGTATGAAAGGGGAAAAAAAGGATAGCTCCAAAGTTTTTAGCCCAAGCATCTGGGAGGATGAAGTTTGCCATTTTACTAGATGAAGAACATCAGGAGAGAAGTGGGTTTGGAGTGGGAGAATCAGGAACACGTTTTTGGACGTGTCAACTTTGAGAAGCCTATTAGACATACACGGAGCAGATGGAGATCAGAATCTAAAGCTCAAGGGTGAGGTCCAGGCTGGAGATAAAAACTGAGGAGTTGTTGGCCTAAAGCCCCAAGACTAGGGAAGATCAGCTAGGAAAAGTGGGTGTTAGTAGAGAAGAGAACCAGGGCCGAGCCCAGGGCCTCCATGAAGAGGCCAGTGAGAGGAGGGAGCATCAGGGAGACAGGAGAGGGGGGCCAGTGACGACAGAGAAGACCCCAGGAAAGGGGGGCTCTGCTGTGTGCAGTGATGCTGATGGGCCAGCCAGATGGGGACAAACAACTAGGTTTAGGACTTGGCAACAGGAGGGCCTGGTAGCCTTCCCAAGGGCAGATTCTGTGGACTCAGGACAAGGGTGCTCGGAGGAGGTTCAAGAAAGAACAGAAGGAGGGGGTCCCAGAGACATTCCCACATCTCCTCAGGGGGTTTCTGTAAAGGGGACAGAGACCCAGGGTGGTAATTGGAGATGTGAGTAGAGTCGAGAGAGATTTTTAATGCTGGGAGAAATAACAGCGTGGTTTGTGGGCTGGTGGGAATGATCCAGGAGAGAGGGAGAAGACAGTGATGCAGGAGGGGGAGAGAAGATTGCTGGAGAGACGTCCTTGTCCTTGAGCAGGCGGGGTGGTGGGGGGACCCCTGCACAATTGCACAGATGGGCGGGTGGCCTCAGACAGAAGCACAGTCAGTTCATCCCCAGCGATGCGGCTCAGAGTGTGGCTGCAGATGCTGGGAGGGTGTAGTGAAGCGCACATGGAGGTGATTGTTGAAGTGCTTTTATTTTCTCAGTGAAATTCAAGAACACAGTCATCAGCTGGGGTGAGGGTGGGAGGGAGGCTCTCAAAATACGTTCCCATCCAGCCGCGGTGGCCTGTGTTCTCCAGGTGGTCACGGAGTCTACACCCACGACAGGACTCAGGCCCCGGAGATTATCCAGGGTGACGAAGGGCCAGGCCTATCACCTAAAGTGCCTCTTTCTGCCTGCAGGGCTGTCCAACCCATTCCGGGGGCTCCTGAAGCTGGGCACGGTGGAGCGGCGGGGGGGCCATGGGCATCTGGAAGGAACTCTTCTGCGAGCTCTCCCCGCTGGAGTTGCGCCTCTACCTGAGTGGCAAGGAGCGCACCTGCGTGGACACCTGCTCACTGCTGCGCTGCGAGTCTGTGGGGCCGGCCCACAGTGACGGCCGCTTCGAGCTGCTCTTCTCTGGCAAGAAGCTGACCCTGCGCGCCTCGTCCCGGGATGAAGCCGAGGACTGGCTGGACCGGGTGCGCGAGGCGCTGCAGAAGTGCCGGCCCCTGCAGGAGGAGGAGTGGGTGACCATCCAGTACCCGGAGCAGCCTGAGGACCCCCAGAGGCCTCCCAGGGTGGCCACCCCGCCCCCTCGGACCTGCACACAGAGGCTGAAACCCCCCAGGGCCTGCGGTTCAACTGGTCCTTCTCCCAGGTGCCTGAGCCTGACGCTATCAAAGAGTCCCTTCTCTACCTGTACACGGACCGCACATGGACGCCCTACATCTTTTCCCTGTCCTTGGAGTCCCTCAAGTGCTTCCGCGTGAGAAACAACGAGAAGATGTTAAGTGACAGCCACGGAGTCGAGACCATCCGCGATATCCTGCCGGACACGAGCCTCGGGGGCCCAGCCTTCTTCAAAATCATTACGGCCAAGGCCATCCTGAAGCTGCAGGCTGGGAATGCCGAGGAGGCTGCCCTGTGGAGGGACGTGCTACGCAAGGTCCTGGCGTCCTACCTGGAGACGGCTGAGGAGGCGGTGACCCTGGGCGGCAGTCTGGATGAAAGCTGTCAGGAGGTGCTGAAGTTTGCCACGCGGGAGAACGGCTTCCTGCTGCAGTACCTGGTGGCCATCCCCACAGAGAAAGGCCTCGACTCCCAGGGCTGCTTCTGTGCAGGTGCTGACTCCCTGTCCCCCACCTCCAGCCTGCCCGCACTGGGGTTCCTACTCTAGGCTCTGCACTCCTTCCTGCTCCCCACAGGCGCCCCCATAATGCCTTGGGGATGTTGCAGCAAATTAGGCTGTTCCATGATCATATTATATTTTTACAAGTGTACACAGGTATTTAATTACAAAAATAGGCTCATACTACTTGCTGGCCAACAGAACTTTCTGTGACGGTGACAATGTTTTAGAATCTGTGCCATCCAGTAGTGTAGCTACAAGCCATGTGTGGCTACTGCATACTTCGTGTGGCTTCCTGGTGTGGAAGGAACTGAATTTTCATTTGCCTTTAATAATATATGTGTGTGCATGCTCTGCATTTCTGACTCTTTGCAATCCCATGGGCTGCAACCTACCAGGCTCCTCTGTCCATGGAATTTCTCAGGCAAGAATACTGGAGTGGGTTGCCACTTCCTCCTCCAGGGGATCTTCTCGACCCAGGGGTCAAACTCACGTCTCCTGTGGCAGATTCTTTACCACTGAGCCACCTGGGAAATCCTTTTTAATAATATATTTAAATGGACACCTGTGGCTTGTGGCCATGATTTTAGACAGCTCAGCTATATCTATTGTTCTGCAGCTTGGCTTTAATCCAGTTAGGAATATGTAATGCACATTCTTCTACATCAGTACGTCTGCTCAGTCATTAGCATCATCAGATCCAGTCCTTCCATGCCAGGCAACTGGGCCAGATGCTTTCTTTGGATTGTCTCATTTAATCCTTGAAACAGCCCCGTTGGGATTTGTCTCTATTTATAGCTAAGGAAACTGAGTCACAGGACTGGTGAGTACCTGTCCTAGGTTCACACAGTGAGCGATGGTGGAGCCGGAAGAGGACTTAGTGGCCCCAGAACCTATGGTCTTAGCCAGGTGCCCACAGGGCCTCTCCACTCCCGTGCTTTCAAGGCTGCATGATATTCCCTTGCTCACGTCCCATTTTTAGGTCTTCTCCCCAGTCCAGACACCCATTTCCTTCAGCCCAGGCCCTCCAGCTGAACCGTGAGGAGGTGGCCCTGCTGCACAGGGAGACGCAGCTGTGCCTGGTCTAGGAGCTGTCCCGTCGGGGTGGAGCATGTGGGACTGGAGGGGAAAGCCTGCTTCAGACATCTGAAGGAAGTGGTCTGCGGTTGGTCCCCCTCCCTCGCCCTCAGCCCCGGAGGATGGAGAAGCTATGCAGAGCAGAGAAAAAGTCTTCAAGCCCCTGTTCACCCCTTGCCCCCTCCCCCACCTGCCAGCCCCTAACACTCACACTTTGCCCTTTAACCCACGGGCTCCAGGTTCAGAAAGGCCAGGCCCCCAGGGCTAGGAGGGGGGCTTCCCCACTGGGGACTGGGATGCTTGCAGACAGCTTTCCCCACACCTGCCACCACTATCTCCCCCCGCCTCCGGCCACCACTATCTCCCCCGCCTCCGCCAGCCCCCAGTCAGCCAGACTGAAACTGGGGAGCTTCTTTCTGCCCACAGAGCTCTGTGGCCGGGCCACTGGCCTCTGACATCTGGCTTGTATCTCATAGTTTACTTTCAAAACCTCATTTAAACTTTGTAATAACCCCACAAAGTAGCAAATAGTAGCTGAATTGGAACCTTGCAAAAATTCAGTGAGGGTCAGAATGAGACAGCACATACACCGAAGAACCAGCCCTTCTAGTCTCCAGGAGGCTGAAGGGACTCCCCTGGCCCTGTAGGAGGCAGGGCCTGTGCTCAAGATTTGAGCCCTGCCTCTGGTGCCCTGAGCACACCCTACTTTGATCCTCTCTGCTCCCTGCTTTGGGGGGCTCTAGCAGAGGGGCTGAAGCTGGGCCCTGCGCCCCATCCCAAGGTAACAGGCCCTGGCTTCAAGCTGGCACCAGGCCGTGTCCACCACCTCTGTGTCCAGTCCCATGTCCCCAGCTCCTTGCCGAGACCTTGACTCCTTGCTTCCATTTCTGGGCCCCAGTGGAGGGGGTGAGCTTAGCGGAGGCTGGGATTGGTGGACAAGCCATAGAAACATTGAACAGAGGCAGTTAGGAATAAGAGAACGTGGACTCTGCTCCAACCTGACCCAAACTTGACTCCAGCTGTGCACCCAATCGTGGTGTGAGTGGGCAGGTTTCCTAACCTCTGTGCATCAGTTTCTACAGCTGGGAAACAGTGACAATACTTCTTACAGAGTTTTGTCGTAAAGGTTAATTACTAGAGTTGATTCTGATTGGTGAGAATGTGAATGGCGATTGTTTCTATCTGCAAGCTCTCCTTTCTAATCTGGCTGCATTCCCTACCTGGCAGGCCCTTTGCCTCGGCAGCTACTGTGTCGCTCAGGAGCTGACTCTGGCCCCACTGCTGCTCACCCTCCCCCTGTTGCTCTCCCCAGGCTGCTCCCGGCAGATCGGCTTCTCATTTGTGCGACCCAAGCTCTGTGCCTTCTCTGGCCTCTATTACTGTGACATCTGCCATCAAGACGATGCCTCAGTGATCCCGGCCAGGATCATCCACAACTGGGACCTCACCAAGCGCCTGGTAAGTCTTGAACCCAGCCTGTCATGGCCATACAGGGCTGCTGAGCGACAGAGAAGGGGCCGCTCCTCTTTGCGGCTGCCGTTCATATGTTTGGGGGAGTTTGGCTCTAGAGACGCCAGGATCACTAGCTTAGGCTCCATGATGTGGGGGAGCAGACCAACAAAGTAATTTGGTGCTGGTATACAGTGCCTGGGCAGAGCTCTGTCCATGCCTGCCTTGGTCCTCAGGTGGGAATCAGGATGGTTCACTGTAGCTCCCCATGGGCACAGATAAAACTGCTTAGTGCACAAGCATAGATAGATAGGCAGAAATGATAGAATAGATTAGATGTAGAGGATGGGTGGATGGGTTAGGTGGGTAGTTGCATGCATGGGTTGAGGGGGTGGCTTGGTGGATGGAAATGAATGGATGGATGGTAGATATGTGGATGGATGTATAGATGGGTGGATGGATGAATGTAGATGGGTAGATAATGGATGGATGGATGGATGAATGGGCCAGCCAGCTGGTACACCTCCCCTAGGAGCAGTCAACCTTTTCCAGGCATACAAGCATCTACTTTTTGTTACTTTTGGAATCATACTGGGCTTATACTGCTTTATAACATGTTTGTTCAGTTAGTATTACATCTTAGATACTTTTTGATGTTTACCAAATGCCTTTAAATATGATGTATTCTGCAGTCTTTCAGATTTTTCTCTTCTTCAGCTGAGCTTATCTACTTACATAGCTGTGTTATGCTGCACAAACTCTTCCACTTCCCGCTTCCTTGTCCATGCTGCTGCTGTTGCTAAGTCACTTCCGTCGTGTCCGACTCTGTGTGACTCCACAGACGGCAGCCCACCAGGCTCCTTGTCCATGGAGGGGGTACAGTGCCTGTCTTTGGGCAGTGAGGACTAAAGGAAAGAGAACCCACCAGTCACTTAGATGGTGCCTGCTCCCTTTCCTAAGGCCTCACCTTCTGCCCCTAATTCATTCGGTCAGGGTCTGCCTCAAGAGGTGCAGACTCGGCTTTCTCTCGAAGGCACAGATTTCTGCTAAGACAAGACACAGAAACAGGAAGTAGCTGTTTACTTCTCTCAAGAGCCAGGCCTACCAGCCATGCTGTCTCCTCATATGTCCCCATCAGAGCCCAGAGAACATAATTCTCGGAACCTGTACCACCCTGACCTCCACCCCCAGGGGATGGAAACACCTGTTACCTTCACTTTGGTTCTCGTTCTCTTTTTTGACCATGTTGCATATGGGATCTTAGTTTCCCCACCAGGGATCGAACCGGCACCCCCTGCATTGGAAGCACAGAATCTTCACCACTGGGCCACATTAGCTTAGAGAAGTCCCAACATTCGCTTCACGTTGGCTTTTTTATTGGTTACCTCATCCTCACCCCTGCCCTCAGTGTTAAGTATTTAACTAACTACATGGAGAAAATTAAACCTCAAGATGACCACAAATACAAAGATCCCTCTGGTCCTAAAACACCCTCACCATTTACGACACCCGGGTGCCCCTGTTGCGCCATCTCCCTATTCACTGCTGTGCTTTTGGTGCCGCTTCCTTTTCCAGCTAGAAAATTCTAACAATTCCCTCGGCATAACTATGCCTATGGTCAGGAAGCATCCAACTCTCTCAAAGACGCCAGACGTGGGAAAGACAGGAAGGTTCAGAATAGGAAGTGGCAGGCTGGCAGGTTAGGGGCCCCTTGTTCACTGTCTGGCTGACCCACTTGTGCAAGGCCTGGCTGGCACTTGGCAGGATGTCAGCCCGAGCCTGGGGCTTCTCCCTTTGTCTGTCTCCTCCACACCCGTGGGGGAGGAACAGTCCCAGGAGAGCTCAAAGCTCATGCCTGTCTATGCACTTGGCAGTTTTCAGCACGCATTCCTGCATGTTATTTCATCTGGGCCTCACCCTAAGCCTGGGGCTGAGTTGTGGGCAGGGCTGGGCAACAGCAGTCTGACCTGAGTCACTGACTCACCAGGCCTTTGCCAGTGCGATGCCTGTGGGCTGGGGGCTGGTTCCTCAGGGCTCTGGGAAATGGGGAAAGATGGAGATATCAGTGAGATGAAACGTGCTGGTGAAGCCGGTAGAACAGCCCCTGGCCTGACGGTCTCCTCTGGGCCTGGCCCATCCCCCGGGGCCAGTGGACAGATGCCTGGACCACGCAGGCACCCACAGAGTCTGATGGCAACTCCCATTCACTGAGAAGCTGCTTACCTGGATTTTCCTTTAATCTAAACCCAATCCCGTGCAGTAGGTGCTTTTATTTCCCCCATTTTACAGATGAGGAAACTGAATCACAGAGAGGTTAAGTAAGGTTCTTGAGGTCATACAGTTGAGAAGGGGTGGAACCAGGATCCAAAGTCGCGCTAAGCACTGCAGGGTGACTGATGGTGGAGAACAGCTCAGCTCCTCCATCCTTATCATCCCCAAAGAGACTGCAGGGGAAGGGGCTTCTCTTTGTAAGTGAGGCAGCTAAGGGTGCAGAGACAGCACTCAATTCACACCTGGGCTCTGCTTTCTTTCTGGTGGCTTGGATCAGTCACTTTAGCTCCTCTGAGTCTCAGTTTCCATATCTGTAAAATGGGGATGATGACACATTCCCCTCTGGGTTGTTATGAGAGTGAAGAAAGGATGCAGTCAAGGTCCTTAGCCCAGTGTCTGGCAAATAATAGGTGCTCAGTACTTGGTGTTAGGGTCAGGGCTGAGGGTAGAACCTCCCATGTCTATCAAGTGGGAGAAACCCAGATTGATCACAGCTCCACATGGAGACTTGGAGGGAGGCCCTGCCCTGGTTGGTGCTGTTAGTGAGGACGGAAGAAGCTCAGGAAACCTCTGGTTAAGCTGTATCTGATCCATTGTTTCCTGTGGTAGGAGCCTGACTCAGATCAGTCACCTGATTCCTGAGTCGGCCTAGGGTGGTGTCTGTTTCCTTTCAGCAGAAAGCGGCAGGGGCAGGGAGGCCAGGAAATAGCAGGAAGGATCTGTGAGGCCCAGGAGGAGAGATGTGTGGACCCTCCTTCCCGTCCCCACGTGATTAGGCAGGGGCAGGCGCTGGTGCCAAGGGGGAAGAGTGGGTTTGGAAGCCAGATCAACTGGGTTCAAATCCTGACTTATCTGAGCTGTGAGCCTTGGCCAAGTCACTTCCTCTCTCTGAACCTCAGTTTCCTCATCTGCAAAATGAAGATGGTGCTGCTTCCCTCGGCAGGTGGCTGGAGGGGTGAGTGAGAGAGTAGGTGGCCCAGCGCCTGGTGACCTCAGGCGCTCCTGAAATGGCCCTCCTGTCTCACCCTCGCTGCCCGGTGGTGTCCCCAGGTCTGCAGGCAGGCCCTGAAGTTCCTGACACAGATCCGGGCCCAGCCCCTCATCAACCTGCAGCTGGTGAACGCATCGCTGTACGAGCACGTGGAGCAGATGCGTCTCATCGGGAGGAGCCGGGAGCAGCTGAAGTTGCTGGGGGACTACCTGGGCCTGTGCCGGAGTGGAGCCCTGAAGGAGCTGAGCAAGAGGTGAGCGCCCGGACACGGGGACACACACGCACACACAGAGGGACATACAGAGGGACAGAGACACACAGACAGACAGAGACACACAGAGAGAGAGAGAGACACACACACACACAGAGACACAAAGATACACACAGACACAGACACACACACACACAGGGACACATATAGACACTGAGACGCACACACACAGAGACACACACACAGACACACAAAGATACACATAGACACAGAGACACACATACACACAGACACAGACAGACACAAAGACACAGAGACACACATACACATACAGGGACACATACAGACACCAGGACACACACACACAGAGACACACACACAGAGACACAAAGATGCACACAGACACACAGACAGAGAGAGACACCCAGAGAGAGACACACACACATAGAGACACACACACACACACACAGAGACACAAACCAACACACACACAGACACACACACAGAGAAACACACACCAACACACACAGACACACAGAGACACACACACACAGACACACAGACACACACAGAGACACACACACACACACACACAGACACACATACACAGAGACAGAGAGAGAGATACAAACACACACACATAGAGACACACACGAGACAGAGAGACACACACACACCACACCACAGACAGACACACACACACAAAGAGACACAGAGAAAGAGAAACACACACATGCACAGAGACACACAGACACACATACAGATACAGACACACACAGGGACACAGACACAGAGACACACATACACAGATACACACAGAGACACAGATACACACACACACAGGGACACAGACACAGAGACAGACGCACAGGGACACAGACACATACACACATTTAAGAGTGGCTTGCTCAATGCCTGAACATGGGGACACACACACACACACACACACACACACACTATACACAGGGTCAGTGCACAAGCAACTTCTTGGGAGAGAGGCCAGGGCTGGGTGGAGGACCCCCTGTCTGCATTCAGGAGCGGCTTCTATTTGTGCGTGTAATGCATTCATTCATTTGACAAGTGCTTATTGAGAATGCACTCAGTGCCGGGCAAGGGGTGTGGGCTTCAGGGCTGAGCACAGTGGACTTGGGTCCTGCCCTCTGGAGGGCACGGCAGGGAGCAGGGCAGTGACTACCCCCAGGAGTGAGGGCGAAGAAGAGAGCAGGACACCCTGGAAGTACAGTGGAGTTGGAGGTCTGACCCATATTGGAGGGCACTGATGGGGGAAGGGCTTCCTGGAGGAACTGACCTCCAGTGTGAGACCTGTGAAATGAGTGGGAAAGAGGGGATTTGCAGGAAAGAGTGTTCCAGACAGAGGTAGTGATGTGCATGGGCTGTGGATGAAAGCCCCGTGTGTGGAAAGAACAGGAAGAAATTTCTGGGCAGTGAGAAGGGAAGCGGGGATGTGGTGAGGGGAGGCCGGAGACGTGAGAGGGGCTGGGTCTCCTGCCTCCCTGGGGCCCCAACAACCCTCTGCCCCACAGTGGTGCTTGACTCTGCTGCCCTGGCAGCAGCCCTCCCCAAATCCTTGCAAGAGGACAAGGTTGGAGCGGGACCCGGGGATGCCCTGCACAGAGCTTCTTGGTGCCCAGTGCCTGGGGGAACTTTCAGTGCTCAGCTGGGGGTGGGGGTGACATCTTCTATGGGGCTATGCTGTCCTGGGGCCCCAGGAGGACAGACCGCTGGTGGACAAGCCGGTGCCTGCTGCCCATCTAGTCTTCATTGCTGGTTTCTGGGGACTTGGAGCAGCTCACAAGCCCCTCCACGTTCCCTGTGCAGCCACTCCTCCTGACAGGGCTGGGGCAGACCCCCTGTCTGCTGGGCTCCTCTGCTCAGCCCTAGTCCCTGCCCTCCCAGGGCTGCTCTGCACTGGAGAGATGCTGTGGGGAGCCCTCTCTTAGGCAAAGCACAGAGGCTGGCCCCTCACAGGCTCTCAGAGCAGCTGGCTGATCCCTGGTCTCCTCCACAGGGCCTGGAAGAGCAGAAAGCCTTCTGGGGGGCCACCATGAGGGACCCAGATGGCTGCTTCTCGGGAGGCTATTGCTGTCTCCATCATCAGTGGGTCCTCACTCGCATCCTTTCTGAGATTCCAGGACCCAGGGCCCCAGAGTCTGCCCTCCTGCCCCCCTGTCCAGGGTGGTGAAATCTCAGGTCAGGTGGGACCCTGTGACCCTCTCCAGTTCAGGGATGTCTGCAGACCTGAGTAGACCAGCTGCCTGTAGGGTGGGTCCTGAGTCCCAGCCTCACTTGCCCATCCCTACCCTGCTGAGATTGGTCAGCAGCCTTACTGGCCTGTCCAGCTTGCCCTGTCTGCAAACTGGGGGCGGTCTTGCCTCTTTCTGGTTGCTGTTTCCAGCCTTCATGAAAGCAGGGCCAGGCCTGCAGAAGTCCCATTTCAGAAGCAGCATAGGGTGAAGAGCGAGCTCAGGAGCAGCCTTCACCTGGCCCCAGACTTGCTGTGTGACTTAAGGAAGTGGCTTCACTTCTCCAAGCCTCAGTTTTCTTATCTATAAAATGGGCCAGTGATCCCCATGTTCATGTGGCCTGCCGGGATGGTGAGGGCCACAGGAGGGGCCCAGGGTCTAGGGAGGGACAGAGACAGGTGAACAGATGGCCCTGGGTCAGGGAGGCATGTGCTGTGAGGGAAGGAGGCAGGGTGCAGAGGGCCAGGGAGCTTCTTGGAGGAGATGGCATCAGCTGAAGGTTTGTGGAGTTCTCTTTCTCCTTTTAAAAAGAAAAAAAAATGCTTTTCTTCTTTACAAAGATAGTGTTCAAATAGTATTAAAGGGAACCAAGCAGAAAGCTGGGGTCACCCTTCTCCAGTCTGGCCAGATCCCACTCTGTCCTCACTCACCGGAAAGCAGAGTTGCCCCCAACACAAATGGCATCGCCCATGTGGTGAACCAGGGCTTAGTGAGAGAACCAGAGGAAGCCTGGACTGGATTTTCTGCAGGGAACCCATGGCTGTCGGGGTTGGGGAGTAGAGGGGGAGCGTGGCTTGCCAGGATCTTCGCAGGGCTCAGTGCAGCCAGATTGTGGGTGCAGGGGCTAGACCTCGAAGACCCTCTGTGCCACCACAAAGGCCTAGGATTTTATTCTGGGGCAGCCGAAGCTGTTGAGGAGTTTTGAGCCCCGGATGGTCACACTCCCATGAAGACCAGTTTGGCAGCAGTGGGATGTGGGGGCTGGTGTAGTAACTGGCACAGGAGGGGAGGAGGCCTGGACTGAGGTGGTTGGGGTGGAGGCTGAGAGGACAGGAAGGGTTGAGGAGAAACTGGCAGATCTTGGGATCCCCTTTCTCTCAGGGGGCTGCGCTGACCTCCCCTCCACAGCAGCTGGAGGGCCTCACTGAGGGCCTCATAGGCCCAGGGTAGGTAGCCTGGCTGGCCCCCTGAACTTCCACAACTCTGAGCAGAGGGCAGACGACAGAGAGGACTCTCCATCCAAACGGGCCCCACCCTTCCTGCTCAGGAACAGCCTGTGCGGGCCCCCTCTGCCCCTCCCTCTGCATTTTCCCAGTGATAAACAGCAGCTTCCTGTTCCCAGAAAGCTGGAAGTTTACCGGGGAGACCAGCAGGTTGCCCCCGAGTGGCCACTTGGCAGCGCAGCGTGCGATGCCTGGTGGAGTTCGCCATCTCGGCCCTGGGTGGGGTTCCTCCTAGAACCAGGGCCATGCCCTGGGGTGGGCACAGTCAAGCATCCACTCCAGATGCCGCGGGGCCGGGCACCTTCCTGCTTCCAGAGGTCTGGAGCACCCTGGGGCAGGCTCCCGTGCATCCTTGGACTGGGGAATTCTCTCCCCACCCCCACTACCGCACAGACACAGCAAGGCCAGGCAGGGATTTTTGCAGCTGTTTCCTGTCCATCTCTCAGGATGTAACCCTTGGGATCCCTGCCATTGGTGAGGTGGAAACTAGAGCCAGGCTGTTGGCAGCTGAGCCCTCATCCTCTGCCCCCTACCCCCAACTCTGAAATGGGATCTATGCACTCAGGACACCTCAGCTCTTCTCCCAGAGCACCAAAACCAGATGCTTAAATGTCTGTCCCGAAGCTAGACCAGGGGGTACAGTAGGAAGGCAGAGGCCACGTCCGGTGCATTTCTGTCCCCAGCACTGTCCCTGGTACGTGATGGTGGCAGTAATGACGACAGCTGCTGATAACAGCCTCTGGGCATTCACCTGGGAGATGAGGACGCAGGCTCTGGAGCCAGGCTACTGCTTCCAGACTCCAGCTGTGCCTCTTACTAGCTGTGTGGCCACAGGCAAGTTCTCTATTTCCTCTTCTCAAAATGAGGGTTGTAATAGCGTCAACCTCACAGGATTCTTGTGAGAATTAAATGAATTAATATATATCAAGCTTTTAGTCCAGTTCCTGGCTCCAAGCGTTAGCTTTCATCATCCTCCTCATCATTATTTTTTAAATAGACTTTTTAAAATATCTTAAAATTTCTTTCCAATTTCATTGAGTATAATTTACAAAATTGTAAGATATTTATAGTATTTTGTGATTTGATATATGATTATTCTGTGAAAGTTCCTCCCATCTTATTAATTCACACATCCATCATCCTCACATATTTTATATGTATTATATATATATGTATATATGAAAAGTGAAAGTGTTAGTCACTCAGTTGTGCCCAACTCTTTGTGTCCTTAAGGACTATAACCCGCCAGCTCCTCTGTCCATGGAATTCTCCAGGCAGGAATACTGGAGTGAGTTGCCATTTCATCCTCCCGGGTTCTTCCCTACCCAGGGATTGAACTTGCATCTCCTGCATTGCAAGCAGATTCTGTACCATCTGAGCTACCTGTATAGTGTGTGTATGACAGAGAGGGAACATTTGACTTCTGCTTTTAAATTTCAATTATACAATACAGTGCTATCAACTATGGTTAATAATTATTCATTTACTATGTACAAGGCACTGTGCCAAATGCTTTTAATAAATTATTTAATCCTGAAAAGAGCTCTCTTGCTCAGGTGAGGAAAGCTGAGGTTCCGAGAGGTTAAGGAACTTGCCCAGGGTCCTGGCAGCTGGGCACCCGGAAGTCCAGGTCCCGAGCCCAGGGTGCAGCTGTTTCTCCTTGGTTAGCGGCGCTGAGGGAATGAAAGCAAACACAGGTGGGCCCAGATTCCTTCTGAGGAGCCTCTTGTCTTTTCTTTGAAGGCTCAACCACAGGAACTATCTCTTGGAGTCACCCCACAAGTACAGTATCGCCGACCTCCAGCAGGTGAGAATGCCACCCCGGAGGTGTGTGTTAGTCGCTCAGTCATGTCTGACTCTTCGCGACCCTATGGACTGTAGCCTCCCAGGCTCTCTGTCCATAGGGTCAGAAAGAGTCCAGGCAAGAATACTAGTGGGTTGCCATTCCCTTCTCCAGGGGATCTTCCCGATGCAGGGAAGGGACCCGAGTCTCCCTATATGGCAGTAGATTCTTTACCGTCTGAGTCACCAGGGAAACCTAGAAACTTATTCCTGGAGAAATCAGAAAGGGAGATGTTGGGGCAGGGGCTGCTGCCTGCAGTTTACTGAGGCAAAACGTCCCATCTTCAGCCTTTCAACAGCTCAGAATGGGTGTCCGGCCATCCACGCTTCCTGGGGCAGTGACTGAGCCCCCAGTCCCAATGGGACAGGCAGGCACCACAGCCAAGCCCAGGATCACGGGGCTCAGCCACCTTCCAGGCTGTGAGGGCGTAGGGAGGGTGAGGGTTTGGGACATTCCTTTCCCCTTTCCTCGAGGGAGGGGACAGTGGATTCCTCTGTGCACAGGGACTGCACGCCTGCATGGCTCGGCCTCACTCAGGAGGTTTTCATGCCCAAGTGGAAGGAAACTCCTCTTGGGGTAGGGAGTGCTCCAGGCAGAGTGCCAGGAGGAGCAGCAGGCCACGTTTTGCAGACGGCCTCGGGCTTGGCACGGCCTCTCAGAAGGCCTTGGCGGCCGGCGCTTGCCATCCACAGATCGCGGACGGAGTGTACGAAGGCTTCCTCAAGGCCCTGATCGAGTTTGCCTCCCAGCACGTCTACCACTGTGACCTGTGCACCCAGCGCGGCTTCATTTGCCAGATCTGCCACCACCATGACATCATCTTTCCCTTTGAGTTTGACACCACAGTCAGGTATGCAGACACAATGCCGGCCACCCTGCCCCCACCACCCCCACCCCTGGGTGGGGGGCGAGTCCCAGGTGCCACTGCGAGGGGGACAAGCCGAGCCCTCACAGGACTCCCTGCCTCCCCCAAGCCACCTGTCTTCCTAGGGAAGAGGTAGCTGCTGCCTCTTTGAGTTGCATGGGGAGGACCTCACTTTTGTCCTCTGCAAACAGGTGGAGGAGAGGCTGGGTGAGTTACTGGCCTGGAATGCTGGCACAAGGCCAGGCACAAAGTGGGCACCTGGTGGGCAGTACCTCCCACTGCCTCTGCCCCGTAACGATTGTCCCCAGTCATCACTCATTATCAGAAGCCTCTAAATAGAAAGAGGCCTCCACCAAACTTCCATTCCAACCCATGCGGGAGTGGAAAACTGAGCCGGTGGGAGCACCCGTTCAGTTTCAGTAGGTGTCCCCAGACCCAAACTCGACCCCCCAGAACAGACCTGGGGCTGAGTTTTTAAACCATAGAGTATTTGGAACACAGGCAAGGAATCAGTGAGTCTCAGCAGTATTTATAAGAAGGGAAATACAATAGAGGGCATTGGTGTGCATCGTGGGGCTTCGAGATCAGCATTGTGGCGGGAACCTTTGTCCCAGGATAGAGAGGCAGTGCCCTATGCCTTGTGTGGCCAGCTCTGGTCAGGAGCACTGACCAGCCTCGAGCCCCCTGAGGCTCGAGGCCCCAGCAGTGCTTGCGCTTTCTCCCAGGTGTGGCGAATGCAAGACTGTCTTCCACCAGACCTGCCAGGCCGTGGTCAAGAAGGGCTGCCCCCGCTGTGCCCGCCGGCGCAAATACCAGGAGCAGAGCAATCTCACCTAATCCCACCTCTTGTCCCCACCCGGGACCCGGGGCTCAACCATCCCAGCTGGGTTGGCCACCAGCCTGGCCACACTCTCAAGGTGTCATAGAGCCAGGAAGACTCTCAGATGAGACCAGAGCACTGGCCTACGAGAGGGAGCCCCGGAAGCCCCTGATGACACCTCCTGCCCCCTATCCATCTGCTCCAGGAGGCACAGACACCAGCAGGTGCTCCATGTCCAATGGTGTGGGAGGAGGGGGCCTTTGCACTAATCGGCCCAGCTCCCCTCACTGACACCCCATCCCCATGAGGGCTGTTCAACACTGTGGAAACAAAACTTGGGGAGCATTTTCAATTCCACATTCCTGATTAAAAGGTCTAGTTTTTTTATGGTGGGTTTTTTCCCCTTCATATTTCAACAGAAAATATTTTTTTATTCTTGACCCTCCACAAGTCACCCAAGAAATCCAGGCATTCTCACCCTGAGCAAATGTATAGAAACCACTCAGGCCCAGCCTAGAGGTGGGTGGTGGCTGGGTGGACAGGCTCCCCAGGACAGAGCCCACCAGCTGGCTGGTGCCTTTCCTTTGCCCTCACTGGGCGCTTGCTGCTGACAGCTCCTGTACATCGTGCCAAACTGCCGTGGGCCAGGCAGGCTCAGTCCTGAGGACCACGTTCTTTCCCCTCCTCCACCCCCATCTGCTCCCTGGTCCCCCCTCCACCTGAAAAGCCCTTCAATTTCTCTGTGTCGGAACCCACCCCCCACCCCCTCCTGCAACTCTCCTATAGCCTGGGATCTTGGTCCCGAAGGAGGAGGGCTATGACCCGGAACCAGCACTGTCAGCACTTTGAGCCTTCCTTGGTCCAGGGAAGGGTTGTCATCTAGCCCAACCCTCAGCCCTCTGCCCTCCTCACTCCTACCCCCAACTGGCAGCCAGATGGGCAGGGGGCTGCTGCAGATGCATTTCAGGAACGCACCCCCGCCTGACGGACCTGTGGGGACCGAGGTAGGCTGGGTCCACACTGCCCCCACCATCCTTCCATGAAGAGTGCCAGCCCTGCTGCAGAGATGCACAAGGACACGCAGGAGAAGCCACCTGTGGAAGGATGCTCAGCCAGTTTATGAAGCCATGAGTTCACAAAGTTTTGCTGGACTAGCCCAGGAGGGCCGCTGCCAAGAGATTGGAACATTTCATTGGAGCATGACTGCCTTTGGAAGGGGTCTTCAGGTGGAGCCTGAAATTGTTTTCAAAGCGATATGTAGACCCTGGGGCTTGGGCGGGGGTATGATTTCTCTGTTGCCTTCCCCCCACTTCTCCTGGACCCAGCAGGCCCCCCTCAGCCCTGGGACCCCCTGACCATCTTATCTGTGTTCAGCTGAGATAGGAGGCCTCAGGTAGATATCCACCTTCACTGTCAAGAGATGAACCCACTCCCACCTCTCCCTTGGGGTGATTCGGCTGCTGAGTCACCTGCCCAGCCCTGTGGAGCTGGATAAATTGTGCAATAGAATGGAGGAGGTGGTGGGCGGGTCAAGGAAGGGGCTGTCACACAGCTTCTTTGTCCCCATCACAGAAGATAGTGCACACCTGTGCTCAGCGTACCAAAGCCTCCTAAACCAGAAAGTGGATCCTTAGCCCCGCCCCCCGCCCCCCCGTCCCCACCCCCACCCCCAGCCAGCATTAATGCTCCACCAGAAACACAGGCTGATCAGAGCCATATTTGGTGGTCCTGGGGTGGGCAGCACCTGAGCCCAGCCCTGTGAGTGTATTCTGTATCCTAGAAGATCCCTAGGTGGCAGTGGGAATGAGGCCCTGGAGAAGCCCACTTTGGTTCAGTGGGGCCTGGCACACCACACTCCCCACCTTCGAGACTGGTAGCATTAAAGCTGACTGCCTCCCTCCCACCACCAAAAAGCTGCTGATGCTTTCAGATGAGTTGATTCACCCTCTTCACCTCCAGTGGAAAGCTGGTATGAACCTCAGTAGTGCCCACACTATTTTTTAAATTTCGTTTTTATGCAATAAACTGTTTCTAGTGCAGGACCCTGGCCCTGAGAAGTGCTTTGCCATGTACTGAAGGAACTGCGGCCATGTGACTTTTGAGTGATTTTGCAGTAAAGACCTGCTGTTTCTAACCCGTGGTCTGGTTTCTGAATCTGAAAGCTTCCACTGACTGGGCCCTCAGATACTGTCTGATAGCCTCTACTGTTCTCTTCTCAGTCAGTCCCTGGGCACAGGGGAGGGCTGGAGGGGGGTGGTTATAGGTAAATGGCATGGGGCGGGGGGGGAGGGGGGGGGGGAGGGGGGAGGTTAATAGGTAAACATTTGCAAGCAGTGGACTTGTGTGCCAGGAGTGAGCATGGAGAATAGTAAAAGTAATTCTTCAGTCTGCCCGCCCTCCTTGCCTCTCTCCTTCCCCCTTCCCCCACCATGGGGTAGGATTTCAGGGCCTTTGGGGAGGTTTATTCACATACACTCATGTAACTGAAGCTAATGCCTGGAATCCCACTGTGATGGCTTCTTTCCTGTTCCTTAAATGTCAAAGCACAGACCCCTGCCACTGAACGTGTGAAACCATTCACACTAGTGATCCAAGGTGAGAGAAGAGGCTCAGGAAGGAAAGGCTTGTGAGCAGGGCTGGATTCAGAGCTCATGGTTTTAGGGCTCCACCTGGCCTTGGCTGCCAGCTTTCCTCTGAAGTTCCAGCAGAAGTCGGGGGGGCGGGGAGGGCCTGCAGGAGGAAGCCCACTGCTGCCCTTGTAAAGACAGGAGAAGGAAACAGGCTAATTCCCAGGGAAATCAGGGTGCAGGAACTTGGGACTGAAAGATTCATGTCTGCAATTTCCTGTCCTTGAAGCAGCCTTTCGGGCCTTTGAGGAAGCGCCCTCTGCCCATCGCATGAGCCCCAGCTTCCCTCAAGGGCAGGAGGTGGTGGGCTTGGAGGAGCCTTGAGGGACCTGGTGTGAAGAGGTGGGACCCAGAAGAGCACACGGCCAATGTGCTACCTTTGGACTCAGTCGCCCATCCTTAGCAAGGTGTTTCTGAGAATACTTGTTTCTCCCTTCCCTCTCCTGCCTAAAGGAGGATAGCAGACGAGGGGGGAGGGGTTGGAGACCCCAATTCAACCCCAAAGAGGAGGGCTCATCTCATAATAAAATTAGTGATAATAATAACAACTCATCAGATGTGTGTTCTTACAATGTGATGATAACAATACGTTAGCCTGACCTGCTGCAGTCCATGGGGTCACAGAGAGTCACAACTTAGTGACTAAACAACAACAACAATCCTGTGAAGTAGGTGTTACTGTCCCCAGTTTACAGGAAAGCAAACTGAGATGCAGAGATAAGGTGAGCATCTTGAGTTCAACCCTAGGAGGTTGCTCTGAGCTTTGATGGATTGGCTGGGGGTTGTGGGGGCTCCTCCCCCACAAGGATCAAGGCCAGGAGGTAGGGGAAAGGGGGTGGAGTAGAGCAGCAGTGGAGGGAAACCTGGCCCGCCTTCCTCCCCTCTCATCCCACCGTCCAGGCTCTGCTGCCTTCCTCCAGGAGACAGCCAGGTGTGGCCCAGGATCCCCGGGAGGTGCAGGGGAAGGGGGTGGCGTCTGCGCTCCTCAGGCGCTGGCCCGTCCCAGAGAGGACAGGAAGCCAGGACACCGGGGATTGTCTCGCCGCCGCAGCCCCAGCCCCGGGAGGAAGTTCTGCCGGGTGCTCTCCGCCAGTGCCTCCCTCGCTATATTGCTGAACAGGAAACAGGGCAGCGCGGGAGCGGAGCGGTGGAGGAGGGAGCATCGGACGCCGAGCCCCCCGCGCGCCTGCCAGGACAAGTGGAGGCGAGGCCAGCGAGCGTACACCGAGGTGCCAGAGCCGGGCCGGACTGGGCGGGGGTGCTGATCTGGGGTGGGGAGGAGGACTGCAGGTGGCGGGGTCCTCACCCGGCGGCACCAAGCACCCTTCGCGCACTGCGCAGGAGCCGGAGCTGAGCGGTCTTGGGAGGAGCGCGGCTCGGGACGGATCTTGCCCTCGCTCGGGAGGAGGTGGGAGGCGAAGGGCTGCCCGCCGTTCTGGGGCAGGAGGGGCCCAGGTCCAGGCGCCCTGCGCCGACCCAGGCGTGGGCGCCGCTGTGACTGTCTCCCAAGCCGTGGACGCAGGGCACCTCCTGGTGAAGGGTCGGTCCTCTCGCTCCAGGGACCCTCCCCGCTCCCCCGATCCCTCTCCTCTTCACTCCCCCAGGATCGGGGAAGGAGACGAGGACCGGGTCCCCTCCCCACCCAGGCAATGACCCAGCGCTCCGGGAGCGTCTCTGCAGTGGGAACCCCGCTCCAAGTTTTTCCAGGCCTGGCCGAGCTGAGTTCGGAAAGGGCCTGGGGAGGACGAGGATGCAATCCGGGTGGTTCAGGATGCAAATAGCCTTGCTAGGACTGGGGACGCTCCGGCTAGACGGCAAGCGGGATCGAGCAGTCCTGAAGCATCGCGTCCGCGGGACGCAGAGCCTCTTGCAAGCCGTATCCCGAGCGTGGGGGTGGGGCGCGGCAGGGGCCTTACCCTCCCCTCCCTTGGCTCCACTCGTGAACCTTCCGTGCCCCTTCGGCTGCAGCCCTCCCTGCCTCTGCCCCTGCCCCTGCCCCTGCCCCTGCCCCTCTCTCAGGCCTTCTCCTGCTCGAGTCCCGCCTCCAAGGCCCCACCGGCCCAGGCGGATTTCTTCAGGCTCCGCCTCGCCCCTCCCAGACACCGCCGCTTGGGGAATTGAAGACGGTCCTTCCAAGCGTCCCTCACCTTCCTTGCTTTCCTTGCCAGCTCCGGCTCCCCGAAGTCTCTCCTGCCAAGCCGTCTGAAGCCCCGCCCAAGGAGATGGCAGGGCCCTAACCTGCATCCATCCGCCGGCTCCACCCAGCCCGCCCATGGGCTCCTCGAGGCCCGCCCTGCCGACGTAAGTGAGAGGCAGGGGGTCTGGGGAAGGTGGAGGGTCTGGGGAAGGTGGAGAGAAGGGTGTCCTCCTTAAGCTTGGTTGGCTTAGCTCCAGTCAGCTCAAGGACCCCGCGTCCAGGGCCCAGTGTGTTCAGTGGCTGTTTACACGCCTTCCTCGTCGAGGAAAGTTTGAGAAAGTAGAGAAGGAGCGCTAGGCGCCCCGCGGCCAGACCCTGTGCCTTGGGTCCCTCAGACTCAACCAGAGGCCGAGCTCCCACCTGCACCTGCGGGTCCCCGGTCACCGTCGTGGGGCAGTCGGTGTGGCCGATGTGAAGGCTTGGAGGCACCAGCCTCACAGACGGGCTTCCAGTTGGGCTGTGACACCGCTCCCCCGACACACCTGGGGCCAGGCTGAGCCTGCGGGAGGGAGAGTGGGTTGTGGTGTTCACTCCAGGATAATTTGGGGGGCCCTTGGGTACACCTCACGGATAGTCACTATCAAAGAGTGCATTCTCTAGGGGCCAATCTCATGGGGCAATATAGAGACCGCAGGGCAGGGGGCAGGCCGCAAGGGCCAAGCCTCTCTCTGGACGTGGAGGTGGGAGCCGGAGCGCAGGGGGCGGTGCCGGTCGGCCTGGGCGGGCGGGCTCCGGGGTCACGTCTGTGGCCAAGCCGCTGGGGGAAGGAAAGAGAAACCAAGAGAACCGGTTTCCCCGGCCTTGGCAGTCGCGGCCCCTTTATGCCAAGGCCCTTGGACTAAGCAGGGCAGGGACAGTCCCAGAGTAGAGCGAAGCGGGGGCCGCTCCCAGAACCTGCGCCCCAACTCTGTTCCCCTCGGGCCTGAGGCGCACGCGCCGGGGTGGGTGGCTGGGGCCATAGGAGCTGCCAAGGACGCGATTCCCTGAGGGCTCCTCTAAGTGTCGGGACAGGGCGGAATGGAGGTATGGGTTATTTTTCCCACTTTACAAATGCGGAAACCGGGGTCCAGTCAATTTTTATACACACGTGATGTCAGCTTTATCAAGGGCTGCTGCTGCTGCTCAGTCACTTCAGTTGTGTCCGACTCTGTGCGACCCCATAGACGGCAGCCCACCAAGCTCCATCCCTGGGATTCTCCAGGCAGGAACACTGGAGTGGGTTGCCATTTCCTTCTCCAATGCGTGAAAGTGAAAAGTGAAAGTGAAGTCGCTCAGTCGTGTCCGACTCTTAGCGACCTCATGAACTGCAGCCTACCAGGTCATCGCGGGCAGCCCCGCCACCTCCAGCCAGCCCCACCCCCCACCCCCCCCGCCCAGCCAGCCTTAAAGCTTCCCTGGCTTTAAAGCCGGACCAGTGTTAGCCACCATCTCCCCACCGAGGGATAGAATTTTATACTCCAGGCCGCAGAATGAAAGGGCTGTCTTAATTCCATCGCTGCGTGTAAGAATTAAAACCGTAGAGATTATTTCATCCAAGCCCCGCGTTTTCGAGATAGGAAAACCGAGGCCCGAGCGTACACGATTGTAGCTTCGGGACTCGAAGTCTTCGGGCTTCCCTTGTGCGGCGGCCCCGACCTCCGCGCCCCTCCTCCTCGTCGCCCACAGGGACACGCGGCGGCCGCGATGGCGGCGGACGTCGAGGGGGACGTGTACGTGCTGGTGGAGCATCCCTTCGAGTACACGGGCAAGGACGGACGCCGCGTCGCCATCCAGCCCAACGAGCGCTACCGACTGCTGCGCCGCAGCTCCGAGCACTGGTGGCACGTGCGGAGCGAGCCAGGCGGCCGCCCCTTCTACCTGCCGGCGCAGTACGTGCGCGAGCTGCCGGCCCTCGGCCACCCCGCGCCCGCCCCGCCGCCGCCCGCGCCCCACCAGGGCCCCGCAGCTCCCGAACCCCTCGCCTATGACTACCGCTTCGTGAGCGCGTCGACGCCCGCCGCACCCGACGGCGGCCCCGCCGAGCCCCGGGGCCGCGCGGGCTCCCTGTGCGGCCGAGCTCGACCGGGCGCGGCCACTCAGCGTCGAAGCCTGGCGCCTGGCTCGCCCGCCTGCCTGTACACGCGGCCCGCGGCGCCCGTGCGGCCCGCGCAGTCCTTGGACGACCTGGCCCGCACCGCCGCGCCCCCTGCCGGCCTCCTCGGGAGCGGAGGCGGCTTCAAGGCCTGCAGCGTGGCCGGCTCATGGGTGTGCCCGCGGCCCCTGGCGCGCAGCGACTCCGAGAACGTCTACGAGGCCATCCAGGACGTGCGCGGCCCCCAGACGGAGCAGCGGCCGGAGCAGGTACGCTACCGGGAGTCGGGAGCCGGGAGACCGGGGCGGGGGTTACTCCCCCACCTTCAAGAGGTTGTAAAGGCAGCAGGCCCCCCGCCCTCAAGTGTCCTGAGGCCATTTTTCTGTTCTTACGCAGTCTTTGACTCACACCTGTTGAGGGTGCATCTGGGAGAATCTAGCTGTTAGTATTTTACTATTGTTAATAATTAATATAGCTGCCCCACGCTTCTGGGGCACCATCTTTTAAGCATTTTCCAGTACAAGTCCTCATTCTTCACTACGATTTCCAGAGCGAGGGCAAGGCATACATTTTGCAGTTGGGGGAACCGAGGCCGAGAGGTGCTGAGACTTGCTGAAAGTCGCCCGAGTGGCAAGTGTGCGAGTGGGGACAATGTGACCGCTGAGCAGGCCCGAAGGTCACGTCTCCTTCCTCCTCGAGCAGGTGGACGAGCCCCCGGAGCCCGTGTACGCGAACGTAGAGAGGCAACCTCCGGCCACATCGCCCCGTGCTTCCGCGGCCCCTCGCGGTGTGGGAGAATCGGTGTGGGAGACACACAGGGACGCGGGCACCGGGCGCCCCTATTACTACAACCCGGACACGGGCGTGACCACCTGGGAGTCGCCTTCGAGGCTGCTGAGGGCGCCGCCAGCCCGGCCACGTCCCCGGCCTCGGTGGGCAGCCACGAGAGCCTCGAGACCGAGTGGGGCCAGTACTGGGATGAGGAGAGCCGCAGGGTGTTCTTCTACAACCCGCTGACGGGAGAGACGGTTTGGGAGGACGAGTTCGAGGACCAGCCGGAGGACGAGCAGGAGATGCAGCCGAGCCTGAGCCCCAGCAACCAGAGGGTGAGGGCCAGGGCCCCGCTCGAAGGGGGCGGGACCTTGTCCGGATGGGCGGGGCTGACTTTCAGGGCCTCTGACCCCGCCTCCGGCTCCGCGCAGCCCTGGGGACTGAGAGGGAGGGGCCTTGGTCGTGGGTGGGTGGGGCTATCACAAGGGCCTTTGACCCCGCCCCTCTCAGCTTGGGGGATCTAGGGTGGGGGGTGTGGCCTGGGCCGAAACGGGACGCCAGAAATTCTGGCTCTGAGAATTTCTGGCTCTTCTGCTCCCTGCAGCCCCCCCACCCCTGAGACGGACTACCCTGATTTGCTGACCAGTTACCCAGAGGAAGACTATTCCCCCGTGGGCTCCTTCAGTGAGGCCGGCCCCGCCTCTCCCTTTGCCTCTCCCTTTGTCACACCGCCAGGCTGGTCTTGCCATGTGAGCCCAGACGGGCAGACGGTGTACACCAACAACATCACCGAAGAACAGGTAGGGGCAGCGGGCAGATGGGCGCAGACAGTCGCGGGGTCACTTCCCTTACCACTCTATAGTGAAGTTCCCTCACGGGCTCCATGCCAGCCCAAGACTGTATCTCCCACACCCGCCCCTTTAAACTCCTTGGGGCGGTGTTGGGCTCTGGAGGGAAACTTTTGTTCCCTTATCCTGTGAACTAAGCGGCCTGACCATCCCTCTCCCCACAGTGGGTAAGGCTGGAGAACCAAAATGGGAAGCCTTACTTCTACAATCCAGATGATGCCTCTGTTCAGTGGGCCCTGCCCCAGGTAACCAACTGGGGAAAGGAGAGTACCTAGGAGAGAGGTGGGGGCTCAATATGACAGTTTCTTTCTCCCTAGGTCCCAGTCCCTCTCCCTGCCCCTCGAAACATCCACAAATCCAACCAGAACAGTGAGACCCCAGCCCAGGCCACCCCCCCAGAGGAGAAGGTAAGGGAGGGGGCATGTAGGACCTGGCAGGACACCACAGAAAAATTGGGGTGTTTCTGGAGGTTCTGCGGTTAGGTCTGAAGGCACATCTCCACCATAGGCCCAAGCACTACCTTGGGCTAAAAGGAACCTGGGTTCTGGGTTGTCTCAGACTCAGAGCTGGACAAGGCTGGGGGCTGAAAGGATGTCTCTCCTGCTGCTGGGGCTTCTGTGGGAGCAGGCACCCCCCACCACTGGCCAGGTGCCAGCAGAGAGGGTTCAGTGGAGACTCAGGCCCAACCTGTGGGGAGCTGCTGGCTGAGAGGGAGAGTGGCTCCTCCCCTTAACTACCTCCTCCTTCACCCTCTTTCTCTAAGATCAAGACCCTGGACAAGGCAGGCGTGCTCCATCGCACCAAGATAGTGGACAAAGGAAAGCGGCTCCGGTGAGAGCTCAGCTGCCTCTAGACCCCAGGGTGTGCCTTAATGATGATGTTCACTGAGCACCTCCTATATGCCAAGCTCTTATTAACCCTCTATGAGGTTCTGTGAGGACCCTGAGGCACAGAGAGAAGACTTGCACAAAGCCAAGTGTTAGCCCTGGGAGTCCACCTCTCATGACTGGGTGCCCCAAGTTCTTAAAATCTGTGCCCTGATCCTGAGGGTGGAAGGGGGGCATCTCAACCCAGGACCAACCCAAGCCCTGCCACCACTGCCCCTACCCAGGAAGAAGCATTGGAGTGCCTCCTGGACAGTGCTGGAGGGTGGAATCCTGACTTTCTTCAAAGACTCAAAAACTCAGCTGCTGGTGGCTTGGTAAGACCCAGACCTCCAGGGCAGGGGCCACCCCATCTGCTCCTGACTCCCGAGGGGCTTTGCTTAATCAGGTTTGCCGAAGGCTAGGTCTGAGACCGTGGAATGTGAGGGTCCAGGGAGCTGGGCCTTGGCAGGGGCGATGACAGCATATCAACCCAGGACAAGCACGTCCAGTCACGTCGGGTGTGGGAACCAGTCCTTGAGGATGGACAGCTCCAGCCTGGTGGGCAGGGAGACTGGAAACCAGACGCACCTGTTCGCAGAGATGGGACTGCACTCCTTTTGCCTTTCCTCTCCTAGGTGGGCAGATAGCACACAACCAGCCAGCCCCTGGGCTTCATGGTTCTAGGAACTCTTGGGTCTCTTGCCTCCAGAGCCATGACCCTCACTGTGCCTAGAGCCAAGGGAGCCTGGTGGATTGGAGCCAGGATGCTGTGACAGGCCAGAGCTGAGCTGCGGGTGTCCTGAAACCCAACCCTTTTCCCTTCTCCACAGAGGCAGCCTTCCAAGCTCTCCACCCCTGAGTTCACGGTGGACTTGAAGGGGGCCTCTCTCACCTGGGCCCCCAGAAGACAAATCCAGCAAGAAGAATGTGCTGGAGGTGAGTGGTGGGGGTGAGGGAGAAGGAGAAGGAGACTACTGATGGCTTGGGGCCCTCACTAAGCAAATCCTGAGCATGGGGCCCCTGGTAGAGCTAAGGCTGGAATTCTCAGGGCTCAAAACCAAAGCTGTCCCCACCTTGGGGATCTGTCCACAATGTTTCCTGGCATCAGGATTCTGCAGCTCCCTCTCCAGGAGCAGAGCTCCCTGGAGTCCTTTGTCTCTGAGTAGAGGTCCCTGGAGAATAACAACACTGTCATGTCTGGAAGGGCAGTCCTCATCTCACTGCTTTGGCCTGAGACAGACAGGAAATGCTGGGTCCCCCTACTCAGACTGATAGGCTGGGACACCTCCTCTGGCTGGTTAGAACCCATCTTCCAAATGGAAGTAAATAGACCAGGGCAGGGCAGTGGACACATTTCTCAGGAAGAGAGGCCAGATGGGGCCCAGGCAATTCCCTCTCAGGCCACACCCTTCACTGTTCATGTGTTGTCTTGTTTTTAAACTACTCTTATCCTCGCCTGGGCTTCTCCAGGTGGTGCAGTGGTAAAGAATCTGCCTGCCAATGCAGGAGACGTAAGAAATGTGGATTAGATCCCTGGATTGGGAAGATCCCCTAGAACAGGAAGTGGCAACCCACTCCAGCATTCTTGCCTCGAAAATTCCAGGGACAGAGGAGCCTGGTGGGCTACAGTCCATGGGGTCGCAAAGAGTCAGACATGACTGAGAAATTACACAGGCAAGCACCTTCACCTCAGTCTCCAAGTGTTTTGAGGCAGCTCACAAAAGAAGGAAGAAGAGGACCAGACTAGATCACCATGGGGATCTCAGTTCAGTTCAGTCTCTGTCATGTCCGACTCTTTGCGACCCCATGAATCACAGCACGCCAGGCCTCCCTGTTCATCATCATCTCTCGGAGTTCACTCAGACTCATGTCCATCGAGTCCATGATGCCATCCAGCCATCTCATCCTCAGTCATCCCCTTCTCCTCCTGCCCCCAATCCTCCCCAGCATCAGAGTCTTTTCCAATGAGTCAGTTCTTCGCATGAGGTGGCCAAAGTACTGAAGTTTCAGCTTTAGCATCATTCCTTCCAAAGAAATCCCAGGGTCGATCTCCTTCAGAATGGACTGGTTGGATCTCCTTGCAGTCCAAGGGACTCTCAAGAGTCCTCCTAACACCACAGTTCAAAAGCATCTTCGGTGCTCAGCCTTCTTCACAGTCCAACTCTCACATCCATACATGACCACTGGAAAAACCATAGCCTTGACTAGTCGGACCTTAGTCGGCAAAGTAATGTCTCTGCTTTTGAATATGCTATCTAGGTTGGTCATAACTTTCCTTCCAAGGAGTAAGCGTCTTTTAATTTCATGGCTGCAGTCACCATCTGCAGTGATTTTGGAGACCCCCAAAAAAAGTCTGACACTGTTTCTACTCTTTCCCCATAGTCTTTGCTTTTACTTTGCAAGAAAGTGTCAGGAAGAAGACCTGTGATTTGGAGGAGAATCCTTCAGCACGAGAAAATGAAAGTCACTCAATTGTGTCTAACTCTTTGTAACACCATGGACTGGAATTCTCCAGGCCAGAATACTGGAGTAGGTAGCCTATCCCTTCTCCAAGGGATCTTCTTGACCCAGGAATTGAACTGGGGTCTCCTGCATTGCAGGTGGATTCTTTACCAACTGAGCTATCAGGGAAGCCCAAGTCAAATCAGCATGACTGTCCTCCCCAAATTTAAAATCATAGACAACTTCCTCACTGTGGCCTGCCAGGCCCTCTCCAAAATGTCCCTGGCCCACATTTTCCATTTACTTCAGCCATCACTCCCATTCCCATCCAAGTTCTAACAGGAGGTTGGGGTGGCATTTGCCAAGTTCACTGAACTCAGAAAGGCAATGGAGGAGAAAGCATAGGACTTCCAATCAGAAGAGCCATCACCGAATGACTGTGTAACCCTGATGGAGTCCCTTCCCTTGTGGGTCTCAGGTTCCTAATCTGTAAGTAATACCCACCCTTCACCCTTCATGGAATCTTGTGAAGACAATGGTTAAAACGGGAAGATGGAAACTATGGTGTGGGTAGGAGTTGATAGTATTCCTCTTGGGCTTTTGGCCTCTGTGATGTCCCTTTAGCTGGAGCTGTCAGAGCCCAGATCCACAGGAAGCCCTATAATTTGGTCTCTAGGACTATCCACAGTTGGGTTGCCTGGGTTCCCTGGGAGGAGAGGGGGCCTGAAAATGAGAGGGTTGGGGGTCTGTCCCCTAGTTCAGAAGCACAAAGGCCTTGGAGGAATTCCTAACTTGGATGAGAGTCGGAGGTTCAGATTTCCTCTCTCTTCACCATTCTGGCCTCCATTCTGACATATGACAGGTTAACTGGTCCACAAGGAACAATGATAGAAGTCATAGGCTTCCAAGAGGTCAGACCAGGCCAGGCAGTCTGCCCTTGGGAAGATGCATGGTTGGTTCAGATCAGATAGTTAAGAATTCACATCAGCTACCTTCCTTCTGCCTTTTGAGTCCTCAAAACTATGCAGCCTGTGCTGTCTCTCAACTTTCGTGATAAGCAAGAAGGGAAACTGAGGTCAGGCTGAATCAGCAACCACAGTAGGCTTTAGTGATAACAACTGTACTTCCCAGATCACTAGGCCCTCTCCTGATCTCTATCTTTTGTTCTATATCTCCCTGACTTGTTCATATTTTATTTATTTAATATATATATATTTTTTTTGGCAACTGTGTAGCTTTCAGGATCTTAGTCTCCAACCAGGAACTGAACTAGTGCCCAAGGCAGTGAAAGCATGGAGTCTTAACTACTGGACCACCAGGAAATTCTCTCCTTGACTTGTTCATGAACTTGAGAGTACAAGGAGTCATTCTTTTCTCTATCCCCAATGTTAAGCACTGTGCCTGATAAATAGTGGTCGCTGTGTTTTTTATTTATTAATTCTATAGAGCATTGTTCTAAGTGCTGGGGATACAGAGTTGAACGAGCCAGACAATGTCCCTATCCTCATGGAGTTCATATTCTAGTGAGGAAGACACACAATGAAGATGGAAACCATGACAATTATCAATAATGAAAAATGCTAAGAAGGAAATTAAGCATTGTGATGGGGCGAGGGATGTTACTTGAGAGATTAATGTGACAGGGGAGATCTGACATCTAAACTGAAACATGTGTGGCAAGAATTGACGGATGGATGGATGGATGGATGGACAGATGAAAAGACAAACGAACAGGGTGGATTCTGGTGTGAATGAGAGTCATGCTGTTAATACTCAGTCCCTAGTATGCTTAACACAAGAGAGGAAGGTGGTCAGGATGGGTGTCAGTTCAGTTCAGTGTTCAGTTCAGTCGTTCAGTTGTGTCCGACCATTTGTGCTCCATGAATCGCAGCACGCCAGGCCTCCCTGTTCATCACCAACTCCCGGAGTTCACTCAGACTCATGTCCAGCGAGTCAGTGATGCCATCCAGCCATCTCATCCTCGGTAGTCCCCTTCTCCTCCTGCCCCCAATCCCTCCCAGCATCAGAGTCTTTTCCAATGAGTCAACTTTCCGCATGAGGTGGCCAAAGTACTGGAGTTTCAGCTTTAGCATTATTCCTTTCAAAGAGATCCCAGGGCTGATCTCCTTCAGAATGGATTGGTTGGATCTCCTTGCAGTCCAAGGGACTCTCAAGAGTCTTCTCCAACACCGCAGTTCAAAAGCATCAATTCTCCGGCTCTCAGCCTTCTTCACAGTCCAACTCTCACATCCATACATGGCCACAGGAAAAACTATAGCCTTGACTAGACAGACCTTAGTCGGCAAAGTAATGTCTCTGCTTTTGAATACACTATCTAGGTTGGTCATAACTTTTCTTCCAAGGAGTAAGCGTCTTTGATGGGATGTAATGGGTCCCAAATTCCCCACCTTGCTCTCATCCCCAGTGCGCGTCGAGCGAGCGGATTGGATCCAGGGTCTGCTGGGGGGCGACCGAGAGCTCATGCCTTTCCCTTTAAGGCTGGGGCGGAAGACCGCGGTGAAGGGCCTTTGTGTCGGCGGGAAAGAAATAGATCCGCCTCTTTAAGAGGGCGGAGACGTTGAGTGGCGGCGGCTTCGAACGCGGCCTAGGGAGCCAGCCCCCAGGTTCCCGACCACCCTCCTTTGGCCCCCACTTGGGTTTCCAAGACGCCTCTCTCCGACCCCGCCCCAGAGACACTGTCGCCAGGACTCTGACCCTCCCACGTGGACCAAGGCCGAAGCCCCGGCGACCCCTGGAGTCAGGGTCGGTCCGGCCAAGCTGCGGCCGGAGCCTACTGGCAGTCGCCATGGTAATGCCGCGCCGGGGACCACCCGGCCGCCGGGTCCCCCGGCCGCGGGGACCTGTCTTCTGGGTTCCAGCTTCTCCCTCATGCGAGCTGCAGGACCGGGTTAGGGTTTCAGGGAGAGTTTGGTGGGGTCGGGACGCCTGGCTGTAGTCAGGGCTCGGCTTGGACATGCCCGGCCCCCCAAAAACGATCTCCCTCTCACCTCCCTCAGGGCTTCATCTCCTGGTCTCTAGCCTTCCGTTTCACCAAGGAAGACTCTGGTTCATCCTTACGGGTGTGCTCAAACGTCACGGCTCCCGGGCCCTCCCCCCCCTCCCCCAACCATTCTAGTCTGTTTCCTGACTTTGGGCGATAGGTCTCCCTAACTGTAGCTCTTGCTGCTTTGGCACCGGGAGTTAGGCACATCCCTTGGCTCTAGCGCTGACACGCTTTTAACGCCGGCCACAGCAGCCCTGTGTCCAGAAAGGAGGATCTGTGGGGACGAGGGGGGAGTTACATCCCACCCTCCCAGGACCCCAGCTTCTGGGTGTTAGATAAAAGGAAACCACTGACTTGTCTTTCAGATTCAAGGCCTCTGTGCTGGGCATGCTTGGATTTATGGTAATATCCCTTACATCTGACAAGGGTTCCCCAGGCCAAACCTTTGGGGGTGTGACAAAATCCTTAGACCTACATGCCCTGTGCTGGTACTAAAGAATGACACAGGCTCCCTTGGGCAGTCTTCCCTTTGCTTCCTCCCTCTTATTACAAGATTAAGGCAGATAGACCTAAGGGAATTATTTTACTAGACAGGATTCTAAATCATCATCTAAGTCTTTAAATAAACCCCATCTCTCCTCATCCTTTATTCCGTCCCCAACATGACAGAAAAAAAAAAAAAAAAAAAAAAAAAAAACACAAGCAAACAGAAAACAGTACACCTGATGTCTTGTTAGAATTAGGAAAAAGCAGAGTGAAGACAAAATGTACTTGCAAATGGTATTTCTCCTCCAACCTCAATTGCTTTGTTTTCCTTTCAGGCATGCAGCCTGCAGAAGCTGTTTGCTGTGGAAGAGGAGTTTGAAGATGAGGTAAGGAAGTGTTGGTGATCAGAGATGGCACCCAAGCCTAGAACCCAAGTTTCCTTTTACCTGACATGTTTATCTTTTTTCCTTTTTTTTCTGTGAGAGGCTGAGAGATGATGAGAAATATAAACAACCCACTTAACTGTCTTAAATAAAAAACCAGAGAGATGAGCTGCTTAATTGTCATACCTTTAAATTATAAGGGCCTTTCCCTGGAAGCTGTGTCACGTGGATGACTGGATCCACCTTCATGATGACATACTTCATGTGGGAAGAAAGTTAGTGGAGAGGCAGAGACAGCGCAGCTACTAGACAGCTGGGGGCCCAGGGTCACCAACTGGCCACCTGAGCCAGGGCAAAGTATTTCATTCTCTGGCCTTCCATTTTTTCTCTTATGACATGAGGGATGTTCTTCTGCCTCAAACATTCTTCCCTTCCCTGCTGTCTCTGGAGAAGATGAGGGATTAGATTAGGCCTGAAGCTGGCATCTTAGAATCACCTCTGCTGAGTCCCTGCCACATACCAAATAAATCAGAATTTCTGGGGATGGGCCCAGGCAGGGGTATTTTTAATCTCTGGGTACACCCAGAGACCACTGAACTAGTGATCTGCAATGCTGTCTTCCCACTCAGATCTAACAGATGTAGTTTCATCTGGGTGGCCCAAAATTGTTATGTCAAATCCTTTTCAGAAAGAAACAGGATTTAAGTGAATAAAGCCCCCAGAAGTCAATTAAATCGCTTAAGAATACAACACTCGGCTTCCTTGGTGGCTCAGTGGTAAAGAGTCTGCCTGTCAGTGCAGGAGAGATGGGTTTGATCCCTAATCTGCGAGGATCCCAGATGCTGTGGAGCAGCCAAGCCAGTGCATCACAACTACTGAGCCTGTGCTGAAGGGCCAGGGAGCCACAACTACTGACCCCACATGCCCTAACTACTGAAGCCACACGCCCTAGAGTCCTGTACTCCGCAACAAGAGAAGCTACCTTGGTGAAAAGCCTGTGCACTGCAACTAGAGTGTAGCCCCTACTCACCACAATTAGAGAAAAGCCCACACAGCAACGAAGGCCCAGCAAGCTAAAAAAAAAAAAAAAATACAGCACTAATAGCCAGCACCAACATTAGACATAACTCCAGTCTAATGTACATGGAAACTACTAAACTACATTTATAGAAGAGTTGCTCTGGTTTATCAGTGACAAGCCATTCAGAGCTACTTTTTGACTCCCAGTGGTTTGCTTTAAAAAAAAATCACTTCTAGATTTGTCCGGATGCCTAATTTATGCCTAATGAGATAGTGTGCCCAGGACCCTTGTGGCAGCCACAGCCCCACACATCCCTCCCTTTGAAGCTTTTGAAACCTGAGGTTTGAAGGGAAAAACAGACCTTTAAAATTCCCTCTCTGGCTTGTCTCATACCCTGAGGCCCCAAGACATAGTGACAGAGGCGTGTATGAGTTCCAGTCCTGGTTCTGTGAAGTTACTTAACTTCTCTGAGTCTCGGTTTCTATATCCATAAAACAGGGATAATAATATACCTATTCATAGGGTCATTGTGAGAATTCATTGAGAGAATTCTGATAAAATGTTTACATGGTACCTGGCACCCAGTGAGATGCTTCACATGTTAGGTATTTTGTTATCATTTGGGGACTTGATTTTTGTTTTTAAAAATAACTCAAAACTGGCAGCTTTGTCGAGGAGATATGTGTCCTTGTCTTTGTCTTTCAGCTTTGGAGATGTGTAATTACAGACTGAAAAAGTGACCCTCCTGGGTCTTACCAGGTCAAGGTAGGACTGCTAGGCTAGTAATGGAATTAAGAGTGAAGGACTCTGACAGCTCAAGTTTCTGTTCCATGACCAGTCCCTTCCCCCTTCCCAAGGCAGATGACAACATGTCTGAGAGGGAGCTCTTCAGGGGACAAGGGCTCCGTCAACTCCCAGGGTCATCAGGGTTTTATTCCTGCTGTAACTCTAATATTATTATTATTCTTACTAAGTCCTAAAGTAGTCCTGTTGGAGTATGCTAGTCTCCTGATAATATACCAAGCAGGAAGGAGCCTTTCTCTAGCCTAGACAATCTAGTGCGGCAGCAGGGGGTGGGGGTGGACAGGACCTTCCTGTCAGTTAAATCAGCAGTTCTGACTCAAAAACACCCTCAGAACAGGTCTGTTGCTCTTGAAGGTGTCAATCTCACCTTGCTTCCCAACTGGAATCCATACTTAATTTAACTTGCCTGAAAAGCTATATTTAACTTCTGCCTATTTTGCTGGATCCAAGGCCTCTTTGATTTACCGAAGACTCTGTGTGCGTGTGTGTGTGTCTGTGTGTGTGTGTGACGAGGCAAGAGTGGGTTGAGGACACGAAGCAAGACCAGCTGGTGTCCAGGCTGGACACCAGAAGCTGATTTCCTTGAGACGGGTGTGTGCCCTGGGGAATTTGTTTGACTCCTTGGTGACCTGGCTCCTTTGCTTCTCTTACTGCTCCAACTGCCACCACCACCACCCCTCCTCTCCCCTCCCCTCGAGACTGAAGAAAGAAAGAAGCTACCTGAAGACTTAGCCTTAGAATGTGTCTGGTAGAAGCCTGGTGGCAGACTCTTGGACGAGGTCAAAGGTGGTGAGAGAATCTACAGCTGCCTTTGATGTCTTGGTTTCCTGCTTGCGTATATCTGCACACACAGACACACCACATACCTGAAACAGTAAAAGCAGAGTGCTTCTTGATTTCCAGATGCCAAGACCCATTGTCTTTGCTTCTTTGTAGGATTTCTTGTCGGCTGTGGAGGATGCAGAGAACCAGTTGGCGGGCTCACGGCCTGTAAATGCCGGGTGCCTAAGACCTGTCTCCTCCCGGCCACAGGAGGCCCAGCTGCTGCCTCGAGTCACTGCCCCAGCAGAGGCTGCAGGCCTGCCAGTCCTGGGACTCCGCCTTCCTACCTGCGGTGGGCCTAGGGCCACTGGGGGTCCGCCTCCCACAGGAACAGCTGCCCTAAGGCCTGTCTCGACATCCAGCAGCTGGACTGGCAATCAAGGCAGAGTGACACTGACAGAAGTGCTTGAAGAGCCAGGAAGAGCCCAGTCCTCAGCCTCCCGCCCCCAGCTTACCTTCAGGAGCAAAGAGCAGGTGATTGGTGGCTTCGAGGGGCCTGAACAAGATGAATTTGATAAGGTCCTGGCAAGCATGGAGCTGGAGGGGCCCAGCTTGGAGCTGCAGCTTGGAGTTCACAGGGAGGCCACAGAAATCCTGCCCAGCTGGCAGCAGGAGGACTCCACATTGGCTAAAAAGGCTCGGGTGGCTGATCTGAGCAGACCTTGTCAAAGGGGCCCTGTTCCTGCCCCCTCATGTAACTGGTATCCCATCAGCCCGAGAGGTACCTCCGGATCCCACAGTCCTCTGCAGGACTCCACAGCCTCACTTGAGACCTGGAACTGCGGGTAACTTTCCTGTCCCAGCTACCTCAATGGTTCGTGCTCAGCCAACCCACTGGGAAGTCTCTCCCGTGGGTCCCCCCTCGTCGAACACTCCAGCCTCTTCAAGCTGCTGGCAGGCCCATTCAGAGCAGCCCTCAAAATCGTTTCCCTGCTCAGCCATTCCAGTCTCCAAACACCTGTTCAAGTGGCAAACTCCGTTTTCTTAGACTCCGGACTCCCAACTCAAGCTGTGCTGCTCCCCCAAAGACCAGCTGTGGACTGTTTCCTCAGGGCCCACCCGAACCCCCGAACTCCAGCGTTTTCTGTCCTGTCTCCTGTCTGCAACCCAAAGTGTCCCAGTCCTTCCCCGCTCCCTCAAGCAGCTCTGCAGACACCCATCGTCACCAACCATCTGGTGCGGCTGGTCACCGCTGCCAGCCGGACACCCCAGCAACCCACTTGCACCTCCACACGGGCCAAGATGCGCCGCTTCCCCGGCCCAGCAGGGCTCCTGCCTCACCAGGTGAGTGACAGCTTTGCTCTGGCCAGAGCCAGAACTCCCCAGGCGGCTCTCCCGGCCGCTGGAGAGCAGCTGGGTGTGATCCCAGCCCTGCCCAATCCCAGAGGATCTTCAGTTCCAGAAGAAGTGGAGGAAGGAAGGGCAGGGGTCGGGGGGCTTTCCAGAGCTGTGGGAGAAGTCACAAGTGGGGAGAACGGAAGGCCTGAAAACCCACATAGATGGAGATGCCTAAGGCTCTGAGAACATCACAGTTTCCATATATTTGTTGAGCACCTTCTGTAGTAACAGACTTGATCTCTTATATTTACTAAGGACTGGTGTGTGTTGGGCCCTTTGCTTGGAGCTGAGGATACAGAAATTAACATAAAAATAGTTCTCATTTTTCAGAGCTTCCAGGGGAGTGGAAGAAGCAGACTTAAATGATACGTAAAAGGGACAGAGTAGAGGTCATTTCCTGGGTGCTGGGGAAGACACTGGGCTTCTTGTGCTTCCTGGGTGGGCTTTGGACAGATGAATAGGAGATTTACAGAGGTATATGTTGGACGGCTGTGTCCTGGAGGACATTTCAGCAGTGGAAAGACAGAAGAGTGTGTGCAAAGGTACAGATTTTCTAAGAAGTCCACAGAACCATTCAATGTGGCTGGTGTGTGGGGTCCCTGTGGGGGAGCTGGGGCTGAGCCTGGAGTATGGATTTTGGCAGCAACAGAGAGACAGGGTCCCTCAGACTAGTCTTAGATCCAATCCCAGATAACTGGACTGAGAATCTGGTCTAGTTGTGATAGGTTACCCCTTTCTCTCACATTTGAAGGGTGTTTTCTTCAATCAGAAGCGGTTTCTACCCATTAACTTGCTCTTCCCTGGCACTTTAAGAGAAATCCAAGGAAACCATGTACATTCCTCCTGGGTTGGATCCCTGTCAGGAAGGATGAGGTCCCCGAGAAGGGGTTTGGGGAAATCTACGCTCTTACTCACTTCAGGCCTCTCTATTCAGGTCATCACCCCCTTCAGGAAGCCCCGGGATTTGTTCCTGAGCCAGCTCCAGCTTCCTCACATTTCCCCAAACAGTCCCCAAAGCATCTTTTTTGAGCTGCCAGCAAGGCTCTTGAGACTTCGTTAGGAGAGATGTAATATGTGTTAATTGTCCCTGATAGTTTCCTGAACTCATTATGTAACCCAGACAAGAAGCTGTACTTGTAAATAACAGCTGCTGAGCTTGCTCTCTCCTTCTCCTCCTCTCTCCCCTCGTAGCACAGTGGGAAAAATCTGGACGACATCATGGTTTCCACGCCCCAGACTCCTACTCACGGTGCTCTGGCTAAATTCCGGACAGAGGTAACTGACTCCATGCAAATGCTAACTTCCTGGGACTCATTTAAGAGAGAGGGACATCCTTGTGTGTTTCAGAAGCTGAGAATCAGAATCAGTGCTGCTCAGCCTATTTTCTGCGGTCACACACCATAGCACGTTGAGGGATGCCCATCCTGATGCCAAAGGGGTGTTAACCGATGTCATGGGTTCAGCCTTCTTTCCCAGCTAAGAAAGAACAGCCTGGCTAACTCCATCTGCCCTCAACGGAGGAGAGTGTAATAAGTATCAGGAAATTGTATCTCAGGAACCCTTCCTCTCAGGTTTCTGGGACTCAAGCTGGGAAGCTTGTGCCTTCACCTTGCCTCTGGTGGGTTCCCTCTTGGTGGGTGAGACTCGGCCTCCCTCCTCCCTGGGATTCTGGTTGACCTGCTCTGCCCCCCAGACCCATTTTTGCTTTTAATTCTCTCTAGAAGTTTTTCTCTGCTATAGCTCTGTATATCCACCAGTCCATTTCAGCTCCCAAACAGTAAATACTCATCTGAATTTAAAGCATTTTTTAATATAACAGGGTGTACAGTTAAAGCCAGAGGCATCTCAAGTGAAATATAATTGGTTTCAAAATTGCCTGGAAGCCTATAAATGTATGTGGGGGCTCCCTAGCCCTAAGTCTTTTCAAGTTCATTACAAAGGACAAACGTAGCTAGCCTTTTGCATTATAATTTAATAATTTAATATAATTAAAGTCAGGTCCTGATTTAAAATAAACTAAGTTACAGAACACCTTTGCTCTTGTTTCTCAGTGAAAGATGTGATATGCAGCAAGTTTTCACATACCCTTTTCTGAACCTTGAGATAAACGAAGGGAGAAAGCATGGCCACCGTGCTGCCGGGAATTCACCCTTGCTCCCCGACCCCTCCATCCCGGCTCAGTCAGGGTCTCTAGCAAAGTGGACCTGTGAACACCAGGCTCCCTTCTCCTCTGTTGTGCCAGGTTGTTACTAGTTCCCAGGCATCAGTGGAGGAAGACTTTGGACAAGGGCCCTGGCTGACCATGAAATCTACTCTGGGTCTGGATGAGAGAGACCCTACTTGCTTCCTCTGTACCTACAGCATCATCATGGTGCTGCGAAAGGTAAGAGTTCTGGATGCTGAGACCCAGAGGAAAGGCCGTTTTTCTCTCTCCCCAACCTTCCCTGCTCCACCTTAGGAAAGGGGCACTCTGTTTGCTCCCTCCTACCCTAGGCCTGTCTCTGAGCAGCAGCATGAAGATACCATTGGGTTGTATCTTCCACTCACCTACCTTTTCACTGCCATCCACAGTATCAGGCACAGGCAGAAGTGGGTTACAGGCAGGTCTCCATACATCTGAGTCCTGAATGGGGTAGGGTAAGCACACTGCTCCCCTTAGAGCTCCCCATAGGTCACAAGTCATGTGCAGCCTCATGTTAGTACATATGCTAACATGCTCCTACCTGTGGTCTGTGTGATAGAGATCTATATAAATATATACACATAAATACATAAGAGAAAGGAGGCAGGGGAAAGAAATGAAGGGCCTGCCAGCTTCAAATCTGCCAGGGGGAGATGGGCTGAGCCCTTTACACTGCCCCTTGGCCCTCCACAAAGGAAGATCATCACCACACTGGTACGTTGCATCACCACCCCCACCCCTCCCTAGGTTACCCTGGCTCACTTGAGAACCTTACAGATGGGACATGGCTGGCTCAGCAAATGCCTCTTCTTGTAACCAGGCAGCCCTGAAGCAGCTTCCTGGGAACAAAGTCCCCAACATGGCGGTGATGATCAAGTCCCTGACTCGGAGCACAATGGATGCCAGCGTGGTTTTCAAGGACCCCACGGGTGAGGAGTTAGGTTCTGGGAGTGTCTGACAAGTGGCCCCATTGAGGTCAGCAGGTAAAGAGGAGCCACCCTCTGCATTCACAGTTAGGATAACTGAGACAGTGAGCCACCTACTTCCCAACTGGGCCCAGACCAGGCACTGTGCTGTCCTTGACCCTGAGACTGATGGGCGGTATGGTGTTTGCAGGAGAGATGCAGGGCACGGTGCACAGGTTGCTGCTGGAGACGCGCCAGAATGAGCTGAAGCCTGGCTCGGTGCTGCTGCTCAAGCAGGTACTCTCCCCCCCTTCCATGGAAAAAGCCCTGGTTGTCTCGCTGATCCCCTGCCCTCCCAGGCCCCAGGCAGAGAGTAGCTGCGCTGGTGCTAGACCCTGGCTTACTGGAGCCGAGTAAAGGCCTGACCTCCATCCTCCAGGGGGTGGGTGGGAGTGGGAGTGGCCTGTGAAGGGCCAGGGGGTGGGCGAGTGGTTCTATTCTGGCACCAGGGCTGAGGCAGGAGTGATTTCTGTGATCCTGATGCAGAGGCCACCAAGGAGAAGCAGGCGGAACCAGGTGGCCAGCGGTGCTCTCTTAGGACACTGGACCCCCCACCCCCCCCACCCCTTCTCTCCTCCAGATCGGAGTGTTTTCTCCTTCACTCCGAAACCACTACCTCAACGTGACTCCCAACAACCTGGTCCATGTTTATAGTCCAGATGCTGGAGATGGGAACATCCTCAAGCGATCTCAGTCCTTCCCCAAGGTAAGAGGAGCAGGATGGAGGAGGAACGGATAGAGCTGCTCTCCACCTGGACCTTCTGGTTTCTTCCCTTCCTCCACCCTGGGGAGCAGTTGCCCTAAGGTGAAAAAGATGCCTTTGGAGACAGGGCCATCGCCTCCTGTCCCTGGCCCAGCCACCTGCCAGATGGCACGGTAACAGGACCTAGAAGAGCAGCTGGCTTCTGAGTGATCCCTGAGTGTCTGATGGCAGACTTGAACGTCATAGAGCATGGGAGTCACTTGAGAACTAACCAAGGTGACAGTCCACAGGGGCGGGGACCCTCAGTGAGTGACTGAGGGTTGGACTTGCTGCAGGTGGCTGTGCAGAGAACAGACAGCTACAGATGGTGTCAGGTGAGCCAGCCCTTGCTCGACATCTTTCCCGCTGCTTTCCACCTCTGCTAGGTGAGGAGACACCAGCCTAGAATGCCTCTGGGAACCAAGGAAGACTGAGTTCCAGGCAGCTCCACTCCAGGGTCAGGGTGCAGAGCCCGGCCTTGACTTGGCACACAGTGTTCCCTCTGGCCACCTGCACCTTCCTGGGATTCTGGGTGGTTGTCATGGCCTGGCCTAGGGGCCAGGAGACCTGGGTCATGTCCCTGCTTTGCTGGAAATTTGTAACATGACCTTGGGCAAGTCCTGTCCCTTCCCCTGCTGTTGCTTTGTCTATAAAGTGAGTCTATAAAGTTATACTCAGTGACGTCTAGTGAAGTTATGCTTTTAGCTCTAATTTGCTACTTCTCATCTTTCTCCCTAACCTTCTACATTCTCTCAGTATCACCCCTTTCTAACAAAGCATCTTGATTTCCTTTTAAATTTCAAGTCACCCCTGGCCTTCCCTGGTGGTCCAGTGGTTAGGATTCCATACTTCCACTGCAGGGGGCAGAGGTTCAGTCCCTTCTGAAGGAACTAAGATACTGCAAGCCAAATGGCATGGCTAAAAAAAAAAAGATCCAAGTCATCCATACTTGTTGAAAAAAATTGAAATGGTACAGAATAAAGAAACATAAAACTGATCCTTCCCTGTTTGCATTCCCTAGGGCTAGCCATGGTTAACAGGTTTAATTACTAATTTTAATTACCTATTCATGTATTAGCTATTTGGGGGATTGTTAGCAGCTCATTTTTAATTCCAGCCTAACTCCTTAGTATATTTCTGAATGGCCTCTTCACTGTCTGCTCCAGTTTTAGAAATTCCCTAAAACATCAGATACTAACTGAATTAGAAAAGAAAATCAGCCAAAAAGTTTTTTGGTTTTGTTCTATTTTTAAATTATTTGTTCCTTGGGGTGTTTGGTATTTCAGCTACCTCTCCAGCGTGGGCTGGGTGACTGGCCACTGCCTCATTCCTCTGTCCTGTCTTTCCTGAGCCCCTACCTATTCCTTTGAGCTTGTCTGGGTGGAGATGGTACCATCTAGAGGGATTTCAGGGGTACAGGTATTGGTAACCAGATCCTCTGTCCCCAGGATCTTGGAAGTTTCCATGAAAGCCTCCAGCAAGAGAACGAGAAGCCTGGGAAAGGCCTCCAAACAGCACAGAACCCAGAGGCAGGGGCGTCCGTCGTGAAAGAACTCCCAGAAGCAGGTAAGACGGTCAGTCCACCCAGGATCCAAAATGATTCTTCTATTTCCCCTTGAATAGCTCAGGCAGATTGTTCTGGCTGCATCTTGTTCCTCCTCCTGTAAATCTTTGGATCTTACAGAAATTAGATGTGGTGTCTTTCCTGGCAAGGCTGCAGACCACAAACTAATTAACACAAAGAATGTGATCCTCAGCTCCCGCGTTTCCAGGCCATGTGCTGTTAGCCACAAGGAGGAGATAGACTGGCGCCAGCCTTGAGTCTTCTGTGGGCTGATGGCTAAACCACAGAGGCATATTTCTCTGTCCTGACTAAGCTCTGAGGCCCTCCAGGTGGTGCTAAGGGGTCCAGCATCCTCGTGGCTAGGGTGGGACCAGGATACAGACCTGAGAGGCCCAAATACAGACCTCTTCGTGGAGGGCCAACTTGTTCCTTAGGAAGGAGCCTCACCCAGGTGATGCTAACACAGTCCAGGTCTGGTCCTTAGCTCTTGGACCCCATAAATGGAACCTTCATGGGATTATGGGTAGGTGTCTCCATGTTAACCAAATTCACAGTAGACCATGGATAAGCCACAGAGCCCATTTATTTATATTGTATGAAAAAGTATCCACCCCATGTGCTGGAATCTTCTCTAAAATCTTCCACTATCTCCCTTGTAAGTCAGCTTGAAGACAAGCCAAACCCTCCTCAGAAGGTTGCGGGTGGTCATGGAATAAGAGAGGCAAGCTGCCTGTAGAATGTTGTGGTTAGTGTCGCATCTCCACAGTGGGGACAGACCTGCCAGGCAGGCAGCTGCTGGTCGTGGCCAGGCAGCACTGGGAGAGACAGATGCGGATTCCTGCTCTGAGTCCCATTCTCCTTGGCTCACACTGGCTGCTCACTCCCCTTCATCTACCCTAATGTTTCTCCAGAAAGTGTAGCTAGTGAGCAGCAACTTGTTTGTTAAAATCAAATTCCAGTCCTACTTCCCTGGGTACAATGCTGGTCACCCTAGTTACATTTAAGTGCCCCCAAACTGACTTCTGGGCTTCCCAGACGGCACAGTAGTAAAGAATCTGCCTGCCAGTGCAGGAGACGTGGGTTTGATCCCCCGGGTTGGAAAGATCTCCTGGAATAGGAGATGGCAACCCACTCCAGTATTCTTGCCTGGAAAATTCCATGGACAGGGAAGCCTGGCGAGCTGTAGTCCATAAGGTCACAGAGACTCAGACACGACTGAGCATGCACACAGACTGACTTCTGCCCTTCTAGCAGCAGTGTTTGTCCGGTGCTCTGTGCCAGACTGGGAGCTGGCCTCTGCAGGTATAGTTTCCAGCCTGACTGACGCTAGGGCTGCCTGATTCTGTCCATTCAGCGGGCTCTTTCTAGTTGGAAGCCGTGGCTCTGGCGTCAAACGGATGCACACTTGGGCAAGTTGTTGACCTCTTTAAACCCTGTTCTCTTGGGCAAAATAAGGATTGTAACAGGAACCACCACGAGATGCCCTCTGCAGGGCCCCTGTGAGGCCAAAGTGATGAGTGTAATGTGTGCAGGCCTGTGCCTGGCACCAGGTGTGTCCCCAGTTCATGTTAGCTGCTCTTGTTCACAGTCAGTGCAGCAGTGAGGGTTACTGAGGTCAGCTGTTTCCAGCTTCTACATCTGAGAACTGTAGTCAGGACAGTTACTTCTGTCCTCTCGGCTCACAGAGGCACTTTGGGGGAGGGGACGGTGACTTCTCCCACCATGCAGAGTGCAGGTGAGAGAGCATGTGAATGAGCTGTGTGATTCTGAGCACGTCTAAGGGCTTTTCCCAGCCTTTGTCCCTCTGTCCAGTCAGATGGTTGCACTAGGAGATCTCTGATGCCTTTCTGCTCAGGTGCTGTGCTTCAGGATGGAAAGAACCATGGAGGCCCAGGGGTAGCCCCTTTCTTTGCAGAGTGACCCTGGCATTTTGCCTCTGCCTTTTGTTGAGTGTGGGGAGCAGAAAGGAGTTGGAAATCAGGCCAGCCTCAGGCCCATCAATGTGGGGACCACTGCCCAGAGAGCCCCCTCCCTAACTGCAGCCAAGTTCCGACCCTCCTAAAGGGTGGGAGCTTTAGCTCTGAGTCACAAGGGCCCCTCAGGTTATCACTGAGTCTCCCCACCCTCCCTGTCCTCCCCTGCAGATGACCTGGATGGACTCCCTGAGCGAGCTCCCTGAAGACTTCTTCTGTGGGACCAGCAATTGGGACTGCCCCAAGGCAGGGCACCCACCGTGAGCCAGCAGCCTCTCAGCACTGTGCCAGAGCTCTGGTTATGTCTGATCACATGCCTGGGAGAGAGGAGGACCAGCACAGCTGGAGAGCAGACAGAGTTCTGAGACCTCTGTGGTTGTTCCCACCCTGGACACTCCCTGAGAACACCGTTGTCCCTCAGATTCTGCACTGTCGTCACTTTGGGTCTTCCTTTGGCACGCGGAGCTCTGCTCAGTATTGGATCTACTCTCCTTCAAGCCCTTGGGTGCATATCCCTTCTCCTCCAACAGGGAAGGTGTGTCACTCTCCCACCTCCACTTGACTTTAGAGGATGCTGGGCCTGGTCCCTTGACTCCCTAGTCCCAGGACAGCTGAGGAGCCAAGAGAAGCTGTGGCCTCTGTGGCAACCTGTTCCTCTGGACAAGGAGGGAACACACTCAGGCTTCCTTCTGCTTTGTCTCTTGAGGCCTATAGCTGCCCAGCTCACCTGTGTCTGGGGCTCCAAGGTGCGGGGGCATGGTTGTGGCTGGGGTATCTTATTCTGAAATAAAAGCAGCTGCCTGCTTCACCTGCCTCCCTCTCTTTCCCAGCCTCTCAGCTCCTTGTCCTGTCTGCCCTGCCCCTGGTGCCTTGGCCAGGACAGAGCCAAAGCTACTTATTTTCTTTCTTTTTTCTTATAGACTTTTTTTTTTTTTTTGCTGCGCTGGGTCTTAGTTGTAGCACATGAGATCTTTAGTTCTAGCATGTGAACTGTTAGCTGCAGCATGTGGGATCTAGTTCCCCAACCAGGGATCAATCTCAGGCCCTCTGCATTGGGAGTTCAGAGTCTTAGCCACTGGATCACCAGAGAAGTCCTATAAACTTTCTGACAGTTTTAGATTTATAGGATTATTGCAGATGTTACAGGGAGTTCTCCTATACCTCACAACCAGTCTAAGAGCCAGTATTGACACATTATTAACTGAACTCTATGCTTTATTGACATTAACCCAGTTTTCCCCTAATATTCTCTTTCTCTTCCAGGATCCCATGTAACATTTTGTCATCTTGTCTGTGTAGACTTCTCTTGGCTGTGGTAGTTTCTCAGACTTTCCTTGTTTCTTAATGACCATGACAGCTTCCAGGAGCACAGGTCTCGCTTCTTGTCAGATGCCCCGCTGTTGGAATTTATCTGGTGTGTTTTCATGACTAGACGAGGGTTGTGTGTTTGGGAGAGGAAGAGCACAAAGGTGAGCTCGTGTTCTCATCGCGTCATATCAAGGGCTGGTGTTGACTTTGATCACCTGGCTGAGATAGGGTTCGTCCAGGTTTGGTCAGGTTTCTCCACTGTCAAGTTATTCTTTTGTCCTTTTCCACACAATTTTGGAAGGAAGTCACTCTGCCACCCACACTTAAGGAGTGAGGGGTTATGTTCTCTGCCTCTTGAAGGGCAGAATATCTACATGGATGATTTGAAATTCTGCATGGAAGATTGGTCTGTTTTCCCTTGTTTTTTGTTCATTCACCCATTTATTATCAGTATGGACTCATGGATATTTATTTTATACTTTGGGTTAGAGTCCACTACTACTTTATTCTGTTGCCAAGCAACTCTTCACCACTGTAGATTCTCTGTACCACCTTGAAGGCAAGAACTGGACAAGGGTCATGGGTGGGGTATAAAAGGTCTAATTATACCAAGTAACCAGCCAACCTTGTTTTCCTTTATGGAATGAAGGGAAAAGAGGAAGATGCTCTCAACATACGGTTGAGGGGATGTGAGCCCAGTTTGATGGCCAGTTTTGCTTGCCTCTGCCTCGGCTTTCACCAGGCAGCTGTGAGTCGGGGCCCCCAATAGACTTGGCACTGCTCTGGGGAAGGTGTTATTGTCCCTGTTTCCAAAGAGATCCCATGGATCCCAGCCTCAAAGCTGAAGGGAGCAAGTGCCTTAGGAACTCCATGTTCACCTGGGGGCTGGTGGCAGTGGGACTCTTCTAGAAGGCTATTGTGGCCCAAGCCCAGGAATAGGCAGGAGCTAATTCACCAGCTCTGCCCTTTCACACTATCGCTTAGTCTTCCTGCTTGAACACCTACCTGAGGTGGTTGGATGGCTTCACCGATTCAATGGACATGAATTTGGGCAGACTCCGGGAAATGGTGAGGGGCCAGGAAGCCTAGAGGGCTGCAGTCCATAGGTTCAGGAAGAGTCAGATGCGACTTGATGACTGAACAACACCTGAGCACACCACATACTTCCTTCTCTTCCACCACTAACTCCCCAGCTCTGCCTCTCTAGCTTAGATCTGGGCCAGAGCCCTTCTGCTCCAGTGGTCTTCGTGCAGCTAAACCTCCCGTTCCCCGGCCTGTGTACCCATTCCCCTTCAGCCCCTTGGAGCTCTGTACTTCACTCTTAACCATCCTGACAGATGTCCTGGTTTCTTGTGTATTCCATCACCCCATAGGCTCTGAGCTCCCAGAAGACAGGCTGGGTATCCAGTCACCTGGCCCTGTTTCTGCCAATAAAACTGGGCTCCCTGTGGGTTCCTGTGTGGGATGAAGTAAAGGCCTCAGGAAGTTAATGCTGTGCATAGTTTTTCTGCCCTCAGGAAGTTAAGGCTATGGACGGGACACAGAACATATGGTGTCTGGGGACTGAACTGTAGTCAGCACCTTCAGGCCTGTGGCAAGAAGGCTGCAGAGAGGCTGGGGAGGTCAGCGCAGCCTCAGGCCCCGCTCACAATGACTACTGTGAACCTCAGAGAAGGCCCCTCACGGCCCCACCCACCTTGCCAGCTCCCAACCCTGGGAACCCAGATGTGGGTGCTCAGCCGGGCCGTTGGCGGGGCAATTAAAACACCAAATGGGTGCCAACAGGGTTAATCACACCTGCATTTATAGAGGTGCCTTTCTCTGAGGATCTCCAAGCCCTCGCTGGGCATGATCTCATTGCTTCTCTGGGATCCCCCACCCTGGAATACCACCAAGAAGCTGGGGCCAGAGTGAGTGAACAGCAGGGTAAAGGCAGAGCCAGAAACAGCCCAGGCTGCTGCCACACACATGGGCAGGCAGATGCGTGTCCACTCTGGCGGAGAACAGGGGACTTCAGTCAACATGCTGCACACAGGAGGCCAGCCTGCGACAAGACCTACTGTGTGCTATGTCCTGCCGGGGACCAGAAACCCAACCGAACCTACTCAGGTCCTGCTCTGGAATCATATCCAGGGCAGCAAGCTGTGGGCCACAGTACATGACACAAGCGGTCCTCCAGGAGCATGGATGGGAAGGGGCTGGAGCCTCGGGTGGGAGACCTGAGCAGCTGTCTCCCGGAGCAGGTGACCTTGAGGTGGACTTTGAGGGATGAATCAGAAGGGACTTACAGGCAGAGAGAAGGGCTAGGAAATGTGAGGGGGAATGGTGCCTGATGCGGAGCCAAATCAGGGTACGGGGGTTAGTGGGAGAGGGCAGAAGTCAGCAAACGTTTTTAAGTTGGGAAATGAACCATTTCAGACAGATCCTTCCCTGTGGGCAGTGGAGCAGAAGAGGGGACGCCAGGTAGGAGGCTAGGCTGGTCTGGGTTAAAGGTCTTGAGATGGTAATTGAAAATGTGAGAATGAGGTGGAGTGTGTGTGTGTGTGTGTGTGGACCGGGACAGCCGGGGCGTGCACCTGCAGCCAGGGCAGGATGGGGACAGGCTGGCCCTGGGGGCCCAGAGGCCGCCCTCCGCGCAGCAGCTGAGGAGGGCTTCTGGGCCCGGATTGGCCAGCCGCCCTCCCCTTCACTGTTGGCGACCCACAGCAGCTAGTGCTGTTTCACGGCCTCATTCCTCCACCTAGAGGCTCCCAAGAGCAGAGCACTGTGGGTGAGTAGTTTTGAAGCTTGAAGGTCTCCCTGGTCCCCAGAGTTGTGAGGTCAAGCCCTTGGTCCTCCTCAGGCAGGCATGTGAGCCCTTTTAGGAGCTAGCGGAAATCGAATAAGAAAACCCTAACCAAGATTCACTGAAGGCAGCGTCAGGGACCATGCTGTCCTGCTTGGAAGGTGGGGAGAGGTGCTCTAACTGAATCACTCCATCTCTGGAGTCAGACGCACAGGATCCCAGCCTGGCTCCCCCTCACAAGCTGTGACCTTGAGCAAGTGGTTTCACCTTGCTAAGCCTTAAGTACCTCATCCATGAACCAAGACATAAGACCACCCATCTCAGAGGTGTTCAAACTGTGATAATCGGCCTGATCATATAATTTATTGTCAAAACCAAGGTTGCTGTTTACCCAGGGAGAGCCAAGAAATCTGTATGGTGATCTGGGTAAAGGTGGATATAAAAACAATCAGTATTCTAAAGCTCTGGGTCCATATGTGTGGAGTTAGCGTTGTTGGTGCAGATGCTGAGCAAAGCTGTTGGAATTCCGATGTGACCTGCCAGTATTTCCTGGGCTGAGGTCTGGTCTCCAGCCAACATCAGAGAGCCCTGGCTAGTCCATTTCTCTGATTGATTCATTCACCTCGGACCTGGCCAACCCAAGATACTCCAGGAAAGTGGGAGAATGCAGACTTGGGGTTCAGCTGGGGGCTGGGCTCCCCAGTCAGAGGGTATCCACAGGGGCCATCCCAACCCTGGGCTGGGGGTTGGCCCAACACCTTCTCTGCACCAAGATCATGACTCTGGGCAAACCCTGTTTATCAGAGCAGCGAAGGGCCTATTTATAGCCTCAGCTGCTCCTTTCTCTGGGTCACGGGTGAGGGGGCAGGGTGGCTCCTCAGAGCAAGGGTGGCAGTCAGGCGAGGGAACCAGCCCTGCCCAGCTGCTGCTACCCAGACTCCTGGATCCCCCGCCCTGAGCCCCCCTGCCATGGCAGAGGAGACCTTCCCCTTCACCTCCTCCACCCTGCGCTCTCTCCGCCTGCAGCGGGAGTGGCTGGAATGGGAGGACCGGGCGGCGGGCAGCAGCCCAGCAGTGCCGGAGCCAAAGATGCCCCCCAGGTTCCCAGGCCCGGCTCACTAGGCCACGCCGTTCCTGCCGGGACCCAGCTGTGCACAATGCCCTGTTCTCCGGTGAGCTGCAGCAGATCCAAGCCCTGTTCCAAGATGAAGACGCTGCCAACATGATTGTGGAGACTGTGAGCAACCAGCTGGCCTGGTCAGCTGAACAGGGTAAGGAGCACCCGGTGGGGGCAGAAGAGGAGGGGTAGGGAGGAAGGTAGGGGTGGGGATGGGAGAGAGCCTGGGCCCAATCTCCCTCTCCAGCCCAGAGAATAGACCATCCCCTCCCACTGCCCATTTTAGATCCCTCCTAAACAGAGCTGAGGCATGCTTAGTGGTTTGTATGTCTTTTCAGAATTAAAGTTATATTAACATGTTGGAATTACATCGAAATACATGTGTGTGTGCCAAGTCTGACTCTGCGACTCTATGGACTGTAGCCCGCCAGGCTCCTCTATCCATGGGATTCTCCAGGCAAGAATACTGGAGTGGGTTGCTATTTCCTTCTCCAGGGGATCTTCAAGACCCAGGCATCGAACCCGTGTCTCTCGAGTCTCTTGTATTGGCAGGAGGGTTCTTTACCACTAGCGCCACCTGGGAAGCCCACATAGAAATACAGTTATATTCTAATGCAATTTTTTTCTCTAGATATATATCCACACGAATATTTTTTCTCTCATAGAATGAAATTATACACCAGATGCTATTTATAGCCTGATTTTTTCATGTAGCATGTTTCTGTGGCAATAACCATTAAGTCCATATAATATTTTAAATAGGTGCATAAATTCTATTGTATGGTTGGCCCATGATTTATACAATGTTAGTCTCTCAGTCGTGTCCGACTGTTTGAGACCTCACCAGGCTCCTCTGTGCATGGGATTTTCCAGGCAAGAATACTGGAGTGGGTTGCCATTTCCTTCTCCAGGGGATCTTTCCAACCCAAGGATCAAACATGGGTCTTCTCTGCATTGCAGATAGATTCTTTACCATTTGAGCCACCCAGGGAAACCCAATAGATTGGTTAGATTAGGTTCCTTTTAAAAAAGTCTACTTTAAATAACAATATGACCAACATCTTTGTATCCTTAGGATCTATTCTGACCAGAGCATTTGTCCATGTAAACCAAATGACAGTAAATCAACTATTTGCCAATAAAAACTAATTTAAAAAAGATCGCTCCATTCTTAAGATTGACAGGAGAAAAGAAAAAAAAGACCAAAGACAAAAAAAGAGAGGAAAATAAAAACCAACGCACAAAAAGAAGAAAAACTAATTAACAGGAAATTGCCTCAACCCCCACCTATGGATTTGGGGGTTCAAAATCCTTGAAGAATTTATGCTGTTAGTCACCACTGGTTCCAGAGTCCTTTAGCTGTTAGAGACGCGACCCCACCCAGGGCATCTCGGCCTCATTCTGCAGGACGCCCCCATCTCCCAAATGGAACTTGGCCTTAATTTCAATCTTAATAAAAAACAAAGCATGTTTTACCCAAGATTTAGGAAACCCAGGAATTCACTTCACTACAATGCAAACAACTGATGGTCGGATATTAGGCATCTACGTCCTTCAAACAAGACCTTGGCTATTTCTACAATTTGGATCCAACACCAGTCCTATGAGCAACCCCTCCTCCTACCCTTCCTTTCCCCACCCCCACCTCTTATCCCCCCCTCCACCCTTCCCCACACTTTCACCGCACCCTCCCCACCCCTTCTTCAGCTTTCCTCTGGCTATTCCCCAAGTCAGTTCTAGGCCCTCCTATGCATAACTCCTTCCCCTCCCAAATATTAGAGCACCTAACCAGTCCATTCTAAAAGAGATCAATCCTGGGTGTTCTTTGGAAGCAATGATGCTGGGGCTCCAGTACTTTGGCCACCTCCTGCAAAGAGTTGACTCATTGGAAAAGACTCTGATGCTGGGAAGGGATTGGGGGCAGGAGGAGAAGGAGATGACAGAGGATGAGGTGGCTGGGTGGCATCACCGACTCGATGGATGTGTGTTTGGGTGAACTCCAGGAGTTGGTGATGGACAGGGAGGCCTGGTGTGCTGCAATTCATAGGGTCGCAAAGAGTCGGACACAACTGAGCGACTGAACTGAACTGAACTGAAAAGTTAACAAAAAGAGCCAAGGACCCCACCAGCAGCTCAAAGACCCAGAAGTTTCCTTAATAGGATTCACCTCCTTAGCTGCCCTTGTAGTTTTAAAGAGCAATTAAGGGAATTTGCTGGTAGTCTAGTGCTTAGGACTCAGCACTGTTATTGCCAGGGCCCAGGTTCAATCCCTGGTCAGGGAACTAAGATCCCACAAGCTGCTCAATAGCCCCACACACACACACAAAAAGAGCAATTAAATGTTTCTTTCTATGACACATGATTTTCACAGACTGACAAACTGTTCTAAAAGGCTCTTCCAGATTACACTCTCAAATGGGGGCTTGAGGGATCCCCTCTCCACAGGTACAGATAGGCACAGGGTTGTGCTCAGCCCAACATGCAGAGTTGTAGATGACAGCATGCCCTGCCGCTGGCCTCATACCCACCCCCCTAAAACTGCTTGCTCTCTCCAGGATTCTGGGTGCTGACCCCCAAGGCCAAGCACACTGCACCTCTCACCATCGCTGCTGCCCGAGGCTACACCAACTGCGCCCGCTACCTGATCCGGCAGGGAGCTGAGCTGGATGCTCGGGTTGGGGGCCGGGCAGCCTTGCACGAGGCCTGTGCCCGGGCCCAGTTCGACTGTGTGCAGTTGCTGGTGACCTTCGGCGCCAAGGTCAACGTGTTGTCTGAGGAAGGCACAACCCCCTTGCACCTCTGCACAGTCCCTGAGTCCTTACAGTAGGTGTTCAGGGGTTGAGATCGCTTGGGGGAGGCGGAGTGTGTGCATGTGTGTGTGAGTGTCTCCAGCTCACATAACAGAAAACAACTCGTAGCAGCTTGGAAGACAGGCCACATTCTATGAGGATAAAACTGAGACTCAGAAAGGTTTAGTGACCCCTCCAAAGTCACATCAGCTAAGCCCAGGAAGCAGAAGCCTTGTTGCTTTGGGGGAAACTCTTTTCAACTGTAATTTCCTATTGCCTGGGAACCCTTTGCAACCACATTCTTAGTTGTTTAGAGGTAGGCATCAAGAAAGATCTGACCTAGTGTTTTCCGATCTTAATAGGAGGCACACCTCCTCTTCCCACCTTTTAAGGTCAACAGGTTCTTGGACCCTCTACATGATGGTATTTGCACTTTTACAAGTCAGGCCCACAGATAGAGCTGGCGAGGGTAAGGAGTCAAGGGCTCCTGGAAGACATTCCACAGCCCCAGTGCTGGGGCCCTCTCCCCACATAGATCTAGATTAGTGATGGACCCAGAAATGATCCAAAATTTCCAGTCCTTTCTTGAGTTTTTATGGGCACGTGGTATACTTTCTAGCATTCTTGATTCTTTTTTCCCCCAGTTTTATATTTTATTTATTTCTGGCTGCACTGGGTCTCCCTTGCTGCCTAACAGCTTTCTCTAGTTGTGGTGAGTAGGATCTACTCTCTAGTTGCAGCACTTGGGCGTCTCACTGGGGTGGCTTCTCTTGTTGGAGAGCACAGGCTCTAGGCATGCAGGCTTCAGTAGCTGTGGCACGTGGGCTCAGTAGTTGTGGCACACAGGCTTAGTTGCTCCGTGGCATGTGGAATCTTCCCGGAACAGGAATCAAACCCATGTCCCCTGCATTGGCAGGTAAATTCCAACCACCAGACCACCAGGGAAGTCCAGACTCAATCCTTTTAAGTGAAATGAGAATGGAACCTGACTGAGCGAGCTTCTTGGAGTTATTTAAATTTAGCATATACAATAGAAACAAAAATTAGTCTATGATTAGAATTTACCAAGGAAATAAATTATGTAGTTTGTGGCTGGCTAGATGCTGCTCAACTCTTGGTTCCTGAGCATGCACTGAAGGAAGCTGGAACTCTGTTTGGGGGATGACACTTGGTCATCAGGGTTTCACTGCAGTCTGATGGATCTGCTCCTGAGTTTCCAGTGGCTACTGTTCTGGCTTTTAAAATTACTGTTAGTTTAGTATCATCATTAATTTAGTTTGTAAGAATGTTTGGCTTACCCCATGGTGGTTTAACGATGCATATTTGCCTCAACAGTGTTTGACCTAGAATTTTTCCAGGAACTAGAAGACTGAACCAGTATTCCCTAAAGTTTTGTTCCCTAAAGCTGTGCTCCCTATAGTCTGTGCTCCCTAAAATCTGGTTTTGGTTGTTTGGGTTTGGTTGTTTTCTCTAGAGGGAGTGGAGTAAGGGGGACACCCAAGTGCCTTTCCTTTGCTGGAGTGGGTGTGGTTGGCCAAGAAGGGTGGTCTTTATATTTGGGAAGCCCTTCATGTTTGGAGGCAGGAAGAAAATACTAATTAGGACTTTGGATTTTTTTTTTTACTTTAACTAATTAGAACTTCTATTTCTATTTTCTTTGGTGGTGGGGGGGAAGGGTTACACTCAATTTTCTATGCTTCATAGTGTACAGATAAGTAGGTTTTCAAAACTTTTTTTGAAAAGTGGCTATCAAAATGTTAGGAGAGACCATTTACAAGTGATTCAGAGCCAGGCCTTGGGGTCCCAGTCTGATGGGGGAGTCAGGTTAGATTCTGGTAGGGACAGTCTCAGGCAGTGAGTATTAATTACCCTGCAGTCACTAACTTGCTGTGTGTCCTGAGCTGCACCACAACCTTTCTGGGCTGAAAACCGAAATGCTCCAGGTGGCTTGGATGGGCCATCCTCTTCTGTCTAGTCACGGGGCCTCCATGAGTCTGGCAGTGGTCACCAGGCACACCTGAGACAAGAGGGGTGGGAAGAAGGGGTCAGGGATGACAGGATTTGCCTCGGAGGCCTTGTACCCTGTCCCCAGGTGCGCCAAGCTGCTGCTGGAGGCGGGAGCGACTGTGAACTTGGCTGCGCGAGACAGTGAGATGACGCCCCTGCATGTGGCGGCTGCTCGCGGCCTGGACAAGCATGTGGCTCTCTACCTGGAGCACGGCGCCGATGTGAACCTGCGCACCAGCCAGGGCGAGACGGCCCTGAACGCGGCGTGCGCTGGGGCTGAGGGGCCGAGCAGCAGCCGACGCCACCAGGCCGCCGCGCGCCGGCTTCTGGAGGCTGGGGCCGATGCCCGGGCGGCCGGACGCAAGGCCCACACGCCGCTGCACAACGCCTGTGCCAACGGCTGCGGGGTCCTGGCCGAGCTGCTGCTGCGCCACGGGGCCTGTGCGGCGGTCCCCAACGGAGCGGGCCACACGCCCATGGACTGCGCACTGCAGGCTGTCCAGGACGCCCCCAACTGGGAGCCCGAGGTCCTCTTTGCCGCACTGCTGGACTATGGGGCCCAGCCTGTACGCCCAGAGGTGAGAGACTCCTGGTGGGCAGGAGGTGCTTGGAACTGGAATTGCCCAGCCACCGGGGAAGAGAGGCCAAAAGATAAAGAGCCCATTGTCTATGCCTGAGGTTGGTACCCACATTGAGAAGGAGCAGCAAGAGTTATGGAGGAGAGTGTCCAACAGAGAAAAAAAGCCCCCAAAGAGATTGGAACACCCTTGAAATGTGGGATAAACTGAGGCTAGAGAAGGATTAGGAGGGACTCAGATCTTGGCATCTCAAATTTGGATATAACTATAGTGGCCCAGGCTGGTTGGTAGAAGCATGGTGCCCTTAAGAATCTCTTTTGGTTTCTAGATGCTGAGACACTGTGCCAACTTCCCTCGGGCCCTAGAAGTCCTGCTTAATGCCTACCCTTGTGTCCCATCCTGTGATACCTGGGTGGAGGCCGTGCTCCCCGAGTTGTGGCAGGTATGTCCACCTCACCAGCACAGCTCCTTCCTGGGCTCTGGGGGAGGAAGAGAGGAAGGGTGAACCCTAGGCCTTATATACCCAGGATGGGCTTCCTGGAAGCAGGAGCAAGTGGAACCCTGGGCTGGAGGAGGATGGGCAGAGTGAAACCTCTGGGTTCCCTGCCCCCTGGCAGCTTAGAACAACCTTTAATTACACACACCTCTCTAGCCTCTCTCTTACCTGCATCAGTATAGACATTTATCAGACATCTCTGACTCAGTAGACAGCACTGTTGGAGTGGAGGAGGTGGGTGTAGACATGGCTGAGACCCTGCCCTGCAGTGTGATCTCAGCTCCCATGACCCCTGCATGGCCTTTGGTTCTGAATCTGAGTCCTGTGAGATACACTACATGGCAAGGTGGATCCATGTTGTAGAATCTCAGGGCCCCACCACTAGGTTGCCCCCAGAGGGAAGGGCAGAGTCAGGGTGTTGGGCCATCTGACCCTGTTCCATTCCCTGACCTAGGAGCACGAAGCCTTCTACAGCTCGGCCTTGAGCATGGTGAACCAGCCAAGACGGCTGCAGCACCTGGCCCGGCTGGCTGTGCGTGCTCAGCTGGGTAGCCGTTGCCGACAGGCTGCCTCCTGCCTCCCACTGCCCCCCGCTTCTTAAGGACTACTTGCTGCTGCGTGTGGAGGGGCGTATCCAGTGAGCCCCATGCCCAGCCACTCCCAGAGCTTGTCCTGTCCTTCCCATCAGTCATCCCTCCCAACCCTGGAGGACCAGTCTCTGACCTTCTTGTCCACACTCTCGTCCACATGTCCTCCGGGGCCAGCTCATCCATTTATTGGCTTCTTGAGCCACCTGCTGACCTCCAGCCTGACCTGAACTTCAGCTCCTCTCTCCAGTGGGAAGGTTTGCAGATTCAACCTTTGCCCGCATCCTCCTCCTTTGCCTAAGTGGATGATGGCCCCAACATCCAGGCAGACCCCAAGCCAGGAGGAAGTGATCTTGTCATCCCCTCTGCCCTGCTCCTCATGTACCCATTCAGCCTCCTAAAGAGGGACAGACTTTGCCTCTAGCTGTACTGCCAATGCCCGATCTACCTTTGTCACCTTGAGGGAGGACCTCTCTGACTGGTCTTGAAATCCCCATGCCCTGCAAGGATGCTGGAATGACCTTTGGGAATCAGAGCTCCGATCATGACCTTCAGTGGCTCTACACTACCTTCAGGCTAATATAAAAACTCAACAAGGCAGAATAAGTATTTAGTCCCTGCCTCCGCCAAGCTCTCTGGCCTCCTGATCCCGCTTTCCCCTTCTAAGGCTCCTGTAACCCAGCCTTAGCAAATGAGTTGCTGGATTGCCAGATATGAGCTGCTCCCCTTAGCTTCCATGCATCTACTTGTGCTGTTCCCTCTGCTTGGTCTACCCTTCCCACATCTTTTTTTGCCCTGGTTGAAGCTGATATGATCCTCAAGACTCAGTCCAATAGCCCTCTCTCTGCAGAGCCTATTTCGACTCCAGTAGGTAGCCTTCCTCGGTATTGTACTTATTTATTTAGGAACCTGTATCTGCCTCAATGACACCGAGACTGGACTATATCCCTTAAACAGGCCTTTTGGGAAATGGCTGTTGAAGGAGTAAGAAATGCATGATGTCCGAGACCCATTTATGGCTGTGCTCCCCACCCCCCAGTGATGGTCTTTGAGGATCCGTGACAGGAGAACCAGCCATCAGCTTTCCCCTACTCTCTCTCACTTCCTGCTCTGGTCCCAGAGGCAAAATTACCACTATTCATCCTTAAGAGGAAGCTTTTTAAGCTAAGCCAGTTTTTATGAATGCAAATAAATGATTTGTGCACAGACCAAACCGTGGCTGTTGTTAGGTTGAGATATGCCTGAGATACCTATTGCTCCGTGTTTATTCCCCATCCTTTGTACTCTTCTGTGACTCCCAAGTTTTCTGCACAGATCAGTTGTTACTCTTGTGATAGGAAAAAGGGTGTAAGAACAACACAGGAGGACTTCCCTGGTGGTCCAGTGGTTAAGAATCCACCAGCCAATGCAGGGAACAAGCGTTTGATCCCTGGTCAGGGAAGATCCCATGTGCCTAGGGACAACTACGCCCATGTGCCACAACTACTGAGCCCACGCACCAAGAGCCCATGCTCTGCAGCAGTAGAAGCCACCGCAATGAGAAGCCCACACACTGCAACTAGAGAGTAGCCTCCACTTGCCGCAATTAGAAAAAGCCAGTGTGCAGCAACGAAGACCCAGCACAACCAAAAGTAATTACTTAATTTTAAAAGTGTGTTTTGTTTTTTTTTAAGTACAACAACAGAAACCTTTCCAGACCCTGAACTTGCAGTAACCACTGGAGGAGGTGGCTGTCAGCAGCTTGTTCTCCTGTCCCTTTGCTGGAGGCGAGGGACTCTGGGCTCTCTACTGTCACTGCCACGTGGAGTCACATGGTAGAGATGGATCAGGAGTCCTGCCTGGGTCAGTCTCTTGCAGCTGCTGCCCATCCTCCCCTCCTCTGCAGAGAGTTGCATCTGTAGGTATTTCCTTTCAGTAACTAGAAGATAGTCTTCGACCTCGTTATACAGAGTAGCAATGTCTCCTTTCTGGATGAAATTTCTGCTTTAATTTCACAGATCCAAAAGGCCAAGTGAAGAGAGAGAAATACCCTCTAGTCCTGGGGCCAAGCCGGGAGCCTCACTCTCAGGGGAGGATGCTAAGCTGTCTCATCCTTTAGAGCAGGCAGACCCCAGTGAGCGTGGCTTTTCTGTTATACTTACAATAACAAGACACCCAATTTAAAAAGCCCCAAAGATGCATGTGATTATGTATCTGATTTGGGGATGAGATTTTTCTATGTAAAAGCATAGAAAAAGACTCATCTGGATACAGACTTATCTGGATATAGAAAAAAATTTAAATTTGGTTATAAAAGCACTGAATCATAAACACAAGTAAAAGGCAAAATGTTGACAAAAGTATCTGCCACTAAAAGATTTCATTTTCTTGATTTCTAAGGCCAGGAATGACATCTCTTTTATTTACCATTGCTGACTTGGTGCTTGTACAGTGTCTTGCAGAGAGTGGACACGCAGATATCTGTCAGAGTAATGAATGGTCATGCTCAGCCTCACCAGTAATTAAGGAAATGCAAATTAAAACAACAATAAGATATAATTCTGTTACTAGATTGAGGGACTGTTTTTTTCTGGCTGTGCCACAGTTTGCAGGATCTTAGTTCCCTGACCAGGATTGAATTGGGCCGCTGTGGTGAAAGCACCAAGTCCTAAGCACGGACCACCAGGGAATTCCTGCGGGGTTACGTTTTAAAGACTAATACGCAGTTCCTGTGACGATTTGGAGACACAAGTTCTTGCTCATCCTAGGGGGTCAGAAAGGAAACTGCCTCTTTGATGGGCAATTAAGCGATGCCCTTAAGTAGCTACCCAGTTACACCAAAGGCTGGTACACACAGCAGTATTCATCCCAGCCTTGCTTGCAACAACTCAACATGTGGGAAATGGTAAACAAATCCACACTGTGGAATACAATTCAGTCCTTACAAAGGGTATACCCGCAGCAGGAGTCATCTGGGCACAGAATCCAAGTGACGAGCACATATACTGCCTTGGGAAAGATTGCCAAGACTATTACCAAGGTTGAAATATAACATGGACAGCAAACAAAACCAAACCTCATGACTAGAGCTGAATAGAAAAAGGCCTGAAAGGCAGGTGCCCAAGAATTTCCTCTGAGGAGGAGAGAGGAACTGTGCCAGTGGGGCTTTTTATGGTCTGCATTTGAATTTTTGACAAAGGGGTGTATCCATGGATTCTTGTGAAATTTAAAGAAAAATTGAAGGGAAGAAAAGGCAAAAGGCCTAAATTGTTAATTTATAAGGTGGTTGATGAAACATGACAAATGTGCTAGCTCACTAGCAATCCAGTGAATGTAAATTAAAGGAACAGACACCCCTCTGCCTAGCAAATGGGCAAACATGAAACAACTTATCTAGTGGTTAGGGAAGGAGTACTTTCTGATTTTTTTATAAAATGGATTTACTATAAATGTATTTAGTTAAGGCAACATCCAGGATTTGCAGATACAGTCATCACTCTGTAGCCATCATAATTTGACATAAAGGTATAAAAATACCCAAGTTCAATATTTTAGGAAAGATAAACAGATAAGGACCTAAGACCCACTGAGATGTTAATTTTAAATGATTATTACATATAAGAGGCCAGCTTTAGACAGTGGTATAGTCTCAACTGAAGTCTTCATTCTTTCCTTTCTTTTCCCCTCATAATTCCTCCACTGTCAAAAACCTAACCCAAGGGCTTTCCTGGTGGTCCTGTGATTTAAGACTCTGTCTGCCATTGCAGGGTATATAGGTTCGGTCCCAGCTCTGGGAAGATCCCACATGCCACAGAACAACTAAGCCCAGACCCCACTATCACTGAATCTGGCTCTAAAGCCCACGAGCCGCAACGCCTAAACCTGCGCACTAGAGCCTGTGCTCTGAAACAGAGAAGCTACCATAATAACAAGCCCACGCACGGTAATGAAGAGTAACCCCCACTCGCTGCAAACAGAGAAAGCCTGCATGCAGCAACGAAGCTCCACCACAACCAAATTATATATATGTATGTGTATATGCATATATGTATAATAAATCTTGAAAAACCCTAATCCCAAAAGTCCCTCTTTCAAAAGGTGGCCCTAGTGGTAAAGAACCCGTCTCCCAGTGCAGAAGACGCAAGACTCAAGACGTGGGTTTGATCCCTGGGTCAGGAAGATCCCCTGGAGGCCATAGCAACCTATTCCATATTGTTGCCTGGAGAATCCCATGGACAGAGGAGCCTGCGGGCTACCATTCACAGGGTTGCAAAGAGCCAGAGTGACTTAGCATAGCAGGACTCAAAACACTCTTAACTGCATCCTGTCCTTTGCTGTACACATTCACAAAATGCATCCCTAGCTCTTCCCCCATCTTCTCTGAACTGCATCTATCATTCGCTTAATAAATTTTTATCAAGTATTCGCTGCATGCAGGCACTGGATAGACTTTGGGAATACTGAAATAAAAACAAAACATAGTTCCTGCCTTCAAAGAATTTGGTAAGACAGAAAATGAAAAATGACATGTAGCATGGGAAATGCTATATAACACAGGGTGTATATCCCTAATCCTGAATAGATGGATCAGGTATCTGGGGCTGTAGGCAAGACAGATTTCCCACATCCTCTGCAGGGCAAGCCCTAGTTGCTGGCTCAGCCCTTCCTGGCTTCAGAGGCCACTGCTCAGTCAATGATTCCTTTCTCAGATTGCATTTATCTTCACTTCTCCCCTTCTCTGTTCTTTCCTCATGACTTATAAACATCTTTAGGATTCTCCTATTTCTCTAAACTTCCCTCATCTATTCTCTGTTCTTCTCTAGCCTCTACACTGTTTGAGGGGATAAGAACATTATTAGGGCTCTCCTCACACTGTTGATGGGCATGAAAATAGGTATACAACCTTCTAGAGAACAACACAGCACCATATAGCAAAAACCTTAAAAATGTGAACATCCTTTCACCCAGCAATTCTATTTCCAGGAATTTATCCTAGGGAAAAAAAATTATGGATGTGTACAAATAACTGTCATCAAAGATATTTATCAAAGTGCAGCTTTAAAACAAAGTAGTGAGCTTTCCTGATGGCTCAGATGGTAAAGAATCGACCCACAATACAGGAGACCAGGGTTCCATCCCTGGGTCGGGAAGATCCTCTGAAGAAGGGAATGGCTACCCACTCCAGTATTCTTGCCTGCTGCAACTACTGAAGCCCACGTGCCCTACAGCCAGTGCTCCACAACAAGAAAAGCAACTGCAATGAGAAGCCCAAGCACTGCAAAGAATAGCCCCTGCTTACCCCAACTAAAGAAAAGCCTGCACAGCAACAGAGACCCAGCCCAAACAAAACGAAACAACAACAGCAAAATAGTAGACTTCCCTGGAGGTCCATGGTTAAGACACTGCTTTTCCAATGCTAGGAGTGTGGGTTCTATCCCTGAACTAAGATCTTACATGCTGTGCAGCGTGGCCAAACAAACAGAACAAAAACAGCAAAGTACTGAAAACAATCTGAATGTCTATCCAAATGAGACAGTGAATTTAAAAATTACAGTGCAACATGGAAGGTAATACTGTTGAATATCTATTTAAACTATTCTCTGATGCTCTAAAAATATTCATTGACAAGTGGAATGCTTTCTTAAATTAATACTTTATTGGAATATAGTTGATTTACAATGTTGTGTTAGCTTCTGCTATATAGAAAAGTGAATGAGTTATGCATAACATATATCCAGTCTTTTTTAGATTCTATTCCCATATAGGTTATTACAGAGTATTGAACAGAGCTCCCTGTACTATTCAGTAAGTTCTTCTTATCTATTTTCTATATAGTAGTGCGTGTATGTCAATCCCAACCTGGCACTTTATCCCTTCCCCTTCCCCCTGCTGGTAACCATAAGCTTGTTTTTTCCATCTGTTACTCAACTTCTTTTTGGAAATAAGTTCATTTGTACCATTTCTTTAGATTCCACATAAAAGCAATATCATATGATATTTGTTTTTCTGTGAAATGCTTTATGGTAATACAGTATATATAAGTCGCTTCAGTCGTGTCTGACTCTTTGAGACCCTGTGCACCGTAGCCCACCAGTTCTCCTCTGTCCATGGGATTCTCCAGGCACGAATACTGAAGTGGGTTGCCATGCCCTTCTTTAGGAGATCCTCTCGACCCAGGGATTGAACCCACGTCCCCATGTCTCCTGCATTGGCAGATGGGTTCTTTACCACTAGTGCCACCTGGGAAGGCCACATAGAAACAAAGCCATATTCTAATGCAATTTTTTCTCTGGATATATAGCCGCACAAATTTTTTTTTCTTTCATAGGATGAAATTTTACTCCAGATGCTATTTATGGTAATAGCTAAAGAATAGGAAATCAAATATTGACAATAACATCATATAATATCATTTTCTTTCTTGAAAGTCACTCAGTTGTGTCCAACTCTGTGACACTAGTATTCTCCAGGCCAGAATACTAAAGTGAGTAGCCTTTCCCTTCTCCAGGGGATCTTCCCAACCCAGGAATCGAACCCACGTCTCCTGCACAGCAGGTGGATTCTTTACCAACTGAGCTATCAAGGAAGCCCTATATATATATATTTAGCAAGGAGTAAGTGAGATGGATGATTTTAGCTATACCACTAACTGTATAATTTGGACAATTATTTGATCTTTCTGAGCCTCAGTTTCCAAATCTGTAAAGTGGATACAATATGATATACTTGATAGGGTTCCCTGAAATAATGTATGTGAAGTGCTTAGTACAGAGCCTGGCACATAACAAACTCTCAAAACATTAAGTGGTTCAACTCAGTGTTTTTTCATTCCCTCAAATATTTATTGAGAGCCCTTGAACCTGCTATCCTGTTTGGAACTTCACTTGGTAAATCTCAGTACTCAGTCTTCAAAATTTTTTTGGCCATGGCATACCGCTTGTGGGATCTTAGTTCCCCAACCAGGGATCGAACACGGGCCACAGCACTGAAAGTGCTGAATTATGGAGAAATTAAAACAGTATCTCACAATCATAATATTGATCAAAAGAAGTCAGACAGGGGCTTCCCTGGTGGCTCAGTGGTAAATAATTGCCTGCCAGTGCAGGAAACACAAGTCAGATACCTGATCCAAGAAGATCCCACATGCCATACAGCAGCTAAACCCATGGCCATGACTAGCTCAGCCTGTGCTCTACAGGCCAGGAGTCACATCTCCTTAAGTCCAACCACCCTAAAGCCCATGCTCTGCAAGAAGAGAAGGCACTGCAATAAGAATTTGGTGCAACTGAACTATCAGGTAGCCCCTACTCGCCACAACTAGAGAGAGTAGCCCATGCAGCAACTAAGACCCAGCACAGCTAAAAAGAAAGAAAGAAAAAAAACAACAACCCTCAGACAAAAGAAGTGCAAAGAGGGACTAAAACTAATACTCGTACATCAGTGTTCACAGAAACATTATTTATAATACCTCAAAGGTGGAAACAACATAAATGTCCACTGATAGATGATTGGATTAAAAATGTGATATATACATACAATGGAATATTGCTCAGCCTTAAAAAGGAATGAAATTTTGATACGTTCAGTTCAGTTCAGTCGCTCAGTCGTGTCCGACTCTTTGTGACCCCATGAACCGCAGCACGCCAGGCCTCCCTGTCCATCACTAACTCCCGGAGTCCACCCAAACCCATGTCCATCAAGTGGGTGATGCCATCCAACCATCTCATCCTCTGTTGTCCCCTTCTCCTCCTGCCCTCAATCCTTCCCAGCATCAGAGACTTTTCAAATGAGTCAGCTCTTCGCATCAGGTCTACAACATAGATAATCCTTGAAAACATTCTAAGTGAAATAAACCAGACAAAAAGGATAGATATTGTATGATTCCACTTACTTGAGTTACCTAGAATAGGCAAATTCACAGAAGACAGAAAGTAAAAGTGGGGAGGAGGAAAAATGGATACAAGAAAATGGTCGGTAATGATGGGTACATAACATTGCGAATTAATACCACTGAATTAGACACTTTAAAAAGTCAAGAATGGTAAGTTTTATTTATATTTTACCACAATAAAAAAGGCTGAAAAAGAAAAAAAGAAGCCACACATCAAGAGTACATACTGTTTGATTCCACTTGTACAAAATACAAAACCAGAAAACTAATCTATGGTGGCAGAAATCAGAATAGTGACTACTCTTTGGAAGTGAGTAGCTGGAAAAGGACTGAAGGGCCGTTCTGTGGTCATTTTCTGTTTCTTGATCTGAGTCCCGGTTCCACCGATGTGTTCACTTGGTGAAAACTACCGAGCTCTTCGCTTTTGAGTTTGCTCGTCTGTACTATTTATACTTCAATCAATAGTTCACCGGAAAACAACAGCATCTGCCCACCCGCCACAGAACGTCTTTAGAACAAATTTTAATTGCAAAAATCCTCTTGTAAGCTGAACCATTTCCCTCTTTCTTGGGGCTCCTGTTTTTCCCGTGCCCTAAGCCTGCAAGGAATCTGTGCCTTCTTTGAAATGGTTTCTGCCTTATTTACCAAGGTTCCACACTACCTGGGGCCGCATTCTCGGAGAACCGGACGGTGATTAAATTGTCTGTCATCTCGTCTAGCCCCGAGTTGAACTCTTGGAGGTCAGAAAGACCAATCTCGGCTGATTCCGCTAACCCAGAGCTCAATGAGCGTTGCAGACTAGTAATAAATCCAGCTAACCCAGAGCTCAATGAGCGTTGCAGACTAGTAATAAATCCAATCAGCCCGAGAGGCTTGGAGCAAAACCGGAAGAAGAAAGTTGCGAAGAGGAAAAAGACGCTCGGTTCTGCCCAGCGGTGGCAGCCTGCTAGTACATCCAGATCCGAAGCCACACCCCTTCCCCCAAGCACCTCCCCTAATTTCCTCCTGGCCCTGCCCATCAACCCTTGGCTCCTTAGACCTCGCCCACTAGGCGTGGCTCGGCCGTGGGAGGACCAGGATCCCGCCAACCATGACTCCGCCCCTCTTCCGCTAAGAAACCTGTCCCTTTTATTTAAAGAATACGTTTACGTCAGCCCGCTTTACGTGGATTTTCGTCATCACTGCAAGGCACGGGGGGCGGAACTTCCTGTCTCTGGTTCTAACAGCTTCCGGGAGAAGCCGGAAGAGACCGTACCCTGGGTAGAAACGGGGCTAGCCAGCCCCTCCCCCGGCCCCTACGGAAAGGTGAGTCCACAGGCCGGCTTGGCGAAGTCAAAACACTTATTCTGGCCGTTTCAGGTGAGGCCTTCCTTCCTTATCCAGGTGCTGTGCCCGTCCAGTCCCCCTTTAATTTCCCATGTTCCTCTGCGTACCCAAGCCCCGCCCCCAGTGTCCCAGCCCCGCCCCGAAGTTTGAGGGGTGTGGATGGTTTGTGACCCCTCACCCGATTCTACCCCCTCGCTGGCTGGGAGAAACGGGTTTGGGTACAGCAGTAGGAACTAAGCAGCCTTTGGCTCGAGTGGCCCCACGGACCCCTCTCCAGCGCCGCGGGAATAGGGACCGCCCAAACGCGGAGCCTTCGCGTCAGGAAAGGCAGGATCGGAGACCCCTCCTCACCGTGCCATCAGGGTCGCTCACAGGTTGAGGAAAGCAAAGGCCTCTGAGGAGGGAAACTTGAGGTCCTACCTGGTCCCTCTCCTCGAAAGTTCCCTGTGCCTGTGCCTCTCGTTTTTGCCTCTGTTCGCAGCAGTTTCCTTTTCTGTAAATCAGGGTTAATGACAACCTTCTTAACATCAGGGGTTAGTTGTTGAGTGATAGATAATTGGTACTATTTGTTTACTAAACAATTGCAATGTGCCAGGCACTGTTCTAAGTATTTTGCTTCGATGATTTCCCGTCATCTTCAAAACAACCTTATGAGGTAGGTACTATTTTTAACCCCATTTTACTGATGAGAAAGCTGAGGCTCTAAGAAAATTGAGGTTATAGAGCTGGTAAGAGGCAAGACGAGGGTTATAATTAGTTTGGGGGTTTCTGTTTTTGTTTTCCCGACTCCAGGGCACACGTACCAAATTAGGAGGTGAAAAACTATTCACATGCTGGTATGTTCCACAAATATTTTTTGAGCAACTGCTATGGGATTATGCTGGGCATTGTGGTACATAGAGAAATACATGTGATCTTTCAGGAGTTTAGTGGAGAGATGGGTAGGTAGATAAGTCACTGTGAGAACAATCAGGTTATGATAATCATCAGACTGGATTTGCCCAAGGACAGCTGTGAAAGCAGTAGATTCTCCAAGGGAAAGAGGTGCTCCAAGGAGCAGAGATCCTTCCTACCTTTCTAAGAAACTGTCAAGAACACATTACAAGAAGGGAGATTGCGATATGGGCTATGGGAGCCATTTTGGAATATTTTCTAAATCAGTTCCATGCAGGTAGTGGTTTTGTAGTTGTGAGCCTACGGTGACCTAGGAGGTGTTTCTGGTGTCCTGCTTTGCTGCCAGAAGAATTTCAGAGGAGACACACAGTGTCTGCTGATGGTCCCTACAGAGGTGTCCCTTTGGGATGGTCTGATTTTGCTCTTGATAAGTTGATTTTCTTTGGCTCTTGACATCTGGACTTCAGTCCATGATTGAATAAGAGTGGGTTCAAACGACACAATCTGGCAAGAGTGGCTCTGCTTTGCCTCCAAAGGAACTCCCAAATGAAATATTCCAAGCTTTTTGGCTCCCCTGAAGCCACCTTAGAGGCATCTCAGGGAGCGCAGTTGCTTTACCAAAAGAGAAATTCTAGAGAAACTTAGGGCTCAAAGCAGCACATGTTTTTCCCCACCTCCCAGAAAAGCAACAGACAGTAACAGCAGCAGCAACAAAGTTGTAAGGTTTTTCTGGTGATCCATGCTTACTGGGGGTTGGAATGTGAGAGGAAGGGTGTGGAAACTGAAAGCCAGCATTTCACAATAGAGGCAAAGAATAAATCCTTAGCTATAGATTGGGGGTCCAGAGTTAGGAAGTTTGTGTCTCTTTAGGAACTGCATTTTCTTTCAGGGCCAGGTCATTTAGAACCTAAACAAGCAAGAAACCTGGTTGCAATCTCTCGTGTCCTGCTGATACTGTCCCCCTTTGTTCCTGCAGTGTGGACCCGGTCAGCAGCCAGGCCATGGAGCTTTCTGATGTCACCCTTATTGAGGGTGTGGGTAATGAGGTGACTGTGGTGGCTGGTGTGGTGGTGCTCATTCTAGCCTTGGTCCTAGCTTGGCTGTCTACCTACGTAGCAGACAGCGGTAGCAACCCACTCCTGGGCACTATTGTGTCAGCTGGCGACACATCCATCCTTCACCTGGGGCATGTCGACCATCTGGTAGCGGGCCAAGGCACCCCAGAGCCAACTGAACTCCCCATCCATCAGAGGGTAATGATGAGAAGGCTGAAGAGGCTGGCGAAGGTGGGGGAGACCCCACCGGGGAACCTGGAGCTGGGGGTGGTGTTGAGCCCAGCCTTGAGCATCTGCTTGATATCCAAGGCCTGCCCAAAAGACAAGCAGGCCCAGGAAACAGCAGCCTGGAGGCACCTGTGAGATCGGGAGGATAGCGCCTGCTTGCCTCCCAGCCCCAGCTTCATCAGTGTGAGGCTCAAATTCCTCAATGACACGGAGGAGCTCGCTGTGGCCAGGCCAGAGGATACTGTGGGTGCTCTGAAGAGGTACGTGGGCTTGGAAGTGTCAAGTGCAGCCTCTATGGGGCAGGCGGGGGAATCCTTCCTTAGAAACCCACCCTGTAATTTTCCCCCCACCCCCCAGGGCTTTGCCTTTCAGCCTTCTCATTCCTCGCCCTCTGTCTTTCCTTTTGTCTCGCCCTTACAGTAAATACTTCCCTGGACAGGAGAGCCAGATGAAACTGATCTACCAGGGCCGCCTGCTGCAGGACCCAGCCCGCACACTGCGTTCTCTGAACATTACCGACAACTGTGTGATTCACTGTCACCGCTCACCCCTGGGGTCAGCTGTTGCAGGCCCCTCAAGCTCTCTGGCCCCCTCCTCGGCCACTGAGCCACCCAACCTCGGCGTCAGTGTGGGCAGCCTCATGGTGCCTGTGTTTGTGGTGCTGCTGGGTGTGGTCTGGTACTTCCGTATCACTTACCGCCAATTCTTCACAGCACCTGCGACAGTCTCCCTGGTGGGGGTCACTGTCTTCTTCAGCTTCCTAGTATTTGGGATGTATGGACGATAAGGAACACAGGGAGAAATGAAAGGCATGGTTTTCCTCCTTTATGGCCTCCCCCATTCCTGGCCAGAGCTGGGCCCAAGGGCCTGGGAAGGAGGGGTGGAAAGGATGTGGTGGGTCCTCCTCCACAGGACTCAGGAGGCAGGCATAGGCATTCCCCTCACGTCCACGAGGGGACAGACATTCCCTCTGTGCAAGCACAACTCAGGTAGAAACGAGAATGTTATCTTCCTTCACTTCTAAGGTCCTGAAATTCAGAACTCAGCTGGTGGCCCAGCTCAACAGGGAGCCTGGGCTCTGAGGATTCCCTCCCAGTGGTGGCCCTAGCTCTTTCCATTATCCTGCATGCCTGCTCCTCTGCCCCCAGGGCTGCCTGCCAGGGCAGCTCAGCATGGCCCCAGCATTTCTGTAGGGACCCTGGAGTCTCTCTGGGCTTCCTAGTGGAACATCCTTCTTTTGAGTCTAAAATCATACAGGCAGGAGTGAAGTTTGTGTCAGCTTTCCCTGTGGGCACCTGGCTGCCTCTAGCTTCTCCCCCCCCCCTTAGCAGGAATAGGGTGTTCTCTGTGTTCTGGACAGTTTCCAGTGTTCTCCCTTTCTTCTTTTTTTTTAATAGTCCTTCATAGAGCTCAGTCAGGAAGGGGACTGGGGCACAAAGCCAAGCCCCCAGCACCGGGAGAGGCCAGGCCACAGCTGCTGCTAACCTAGGCCTAAGGCTGTAAGCAAGAGGCAGTTCTGGCTGCCAGCCAGTGTCCTACCCTGCCCAGCCCCAAGGACAGCTCTGGGTAGAGAGCACTGGGCCCCAGGCCCTTGCCTCTGGGGCTCTTGGATGGAGGGTCAGTATCTGTGACTGAATAAAGTTCCATTCTGTGGCTGTGGCGTCTCCTGTGACATGAAGAGAACGCTGGTTGCTCTGCCCCCAGCAACATGGGAATGAGGGTGGGCAGGCCGGGCTACCAACGGGAGATGCAGTTTATTTACACCAGCAGCCATGGGGGCAGGGGAAATACACAGCGTTTACAAAGTTAGCTACCTGTACAGGATGGATTACATATGCAAAAATAAAAATCTCAAGACCACAGGACAGCGTGAGCCCCACCCCCTCCCCCAATGACCCCAGCATGCGGTAATGCCAGGCGGGTGGCCCCTGGGCATGCGGGGGGGGAGTGATGCATGGAAGGAAAAGCCACCGGCCATGGAAATTAGTACAGAACCCCCCACACACTCAGACACATGACAGGATACAGGGTGGACGACACCTAGCCGGGGTGGGAAGGATGGGAATTGAAACCCACACAGCCTGCTGTTAGAGGGAAGGGAGTGGAGAGCTCCTAGCCCCTGTTCAACTACATGGTAGGGGGGCACACTCTCCCCAGAAGGAAGGGGGTTTGCTCCCTCAGGGTCCCTGCTGGACCAAGCCCATCTCTTACCCAGCCTGGGCAGGGGGCTCTGCCCTGAGGGCGGGCCAAGGAACAATGGGGAAGTGGATGTGGACAAACCAGTTCCCAAACTACTTCCCACTTCTCCCTCCTCCAACCAGAAGGGGGAAACAGGGCAGAGGGGAAAGGGTGTATTAGGGCCTGAGCTGCAACTACCTCTCATAAGGGGAGAGTGGCCCGCGGCCTTCCTCCCTTCATCTCCAGCCCGCTCCCCAGGTCTTCATCTGGGAGCAGGCTGGAGGCTGGCTGAGATCCTCCTTGCCCTCTGGCCTCCCGTGGAGGGAGAAGGCTGTGGAGGGGCGAGAACGGAGGAGCCCAGGCCCCAGGCTTTATTCTAACTCCTGCCAAAATCTGTTTGGCTTTTTAAAAAATAATCATAATTCTTGGGTTAAAAATCAATTTGTAACCAGGCGTCAGCCACAATCAGAGCCACCCCAGGGGGAGATTGGGGTTCCAGACAGGGTACTGCAGCCCCATCTCTGTTGTTCCCTTAACCCTCTAGGGTCCCTAACCCAGATCAGTCCGATCAGTCCTGGGTACTAACTACCCAAATGTGGGATGGCTCCTCCTGGGAGGAGGGCAGGGGTCACGTCCAGCGAGTGCCAGAGAACATAGTTCAGGGTCAGCTCCATCCCTGGGGCCATCAGTTCTGCTCCCACCCTGGACTCCAGTCCTCCAGCTCGGTTCCTGGGAGCGATGGTGCCCGCGTGGAGGTTGAATGATACATCTCTTCAGGATGTAGACCAGGCAGGTAGACACACTGGCACGACAGTCCCGCAGGGGGCACTGCCCAAGCATGGCACCCCGCCCCCTCCGGACAGCCCACAATAGAGACCACCCTCTCTTCCCGCCCCACTCCTAGCAAGGGAGGAGAGGTAAAAGATCAGGATTTTCCTCAGAGCCCCAAACCACAAGTATAGAATAAATAACTTAAAAGCGGCAAAAGGAAGGGGAGATAGGGCAGGCTTTGGAGACAGGAGCATCGAGAGAGGAACTGGAGCTGGTCAAGGTGAAAGAGGGGGGGTGGCAAGCAGCAGTTGGGAACCTGGGCTGCCCCGGGAGGGCAGTGGGGCAGGGTAGGCAGGAGGAACATGGGGCCACCCCAGGAGGGTGAGGCTGGGCCCCTTCCTGGGGCAGGGAATGAGGTAAGAAAACATTTCAAATAAAGCAGCACCTCACCTTGGGGCCCCACTCCTCGCCAGCCCTGGGTCAGGGAGGAGAGGCAGGGGGGAGTCATCCTGATACACAGCTCCCTCTTCCTACCCTCCCCATGCCCGTTCCTTGAAGCTGTAGAGGCTGGAGGCCCTTTCCTGGCACCCAACAACAAAAGGACAGCTCCTGCTGCCAAGGAGGCCCCCGGGGACTGAGGGGGAAAGGGCTGCCCCTGTGAGGGGCAGGGAAGGCGGCGCTAGTTCGGGACGCCACCTCAGCAGACAGCTCGCCATGCCTGCCTCCCCTGGGATGGGGGCATTTGATAGGATTCTGCACACAGACAGGACACACCCAGCCCTGCCCCTCAGCTCCAAGCACCGGACCCATTCACATTGCTGAGGGCAGCTGGGGGAGGCCCCCTCCAGGCTCAGCTTCCAACCCGCGGCCTCCCGGGTAGCCACGATGCTCCTCGGCAGGGCTTAGTCCAGTTCCTGGGGTGGGGTGGGCGGCAGTGCCCTGGCACAGTGCCCAGGTCAGGCCCCTGGCCTAGCTGGACATCCAGTAACTCACAGAATAAATAGGAAAACCGCCTCCCCACCAAACTTATGTCCAAGGCATAGTATGTCCAGGTCTGAGTCCTGCACGCTGAGGGCTCGTGCTCCATTGCAGAAGACCCTGACACCCCCCAGGGGTGCATAATCGGATCCTCTGCCTGCCTGGCCCACCAAGCTTCCCAAGCCCAAACCCCCAGCAGCCGTCCATTTGCCAGGCTGTGCTGCCTGGGTGGGGGTCGGGAGAGACGGCTCTGCTCAGCCAAAGGCTATCCCCTTGTACCCAAGTCAGTTGATGTCATCGTAGATGCTGGGCGTTGGGGGCGCCGGTGGCTTTGGCTTTTTCTTCTTGTTGGAGCCCAGGCTGGAGGCAGTCCCTACCAGGCTCAGATGGGATTTCTTTTTCTTGGTTTTCCGTGACTCGGAACTGTTGGTACCTGAAGAGGAAAGCAGCAAGAGGGTTGAGGGGAGGGTTGTGGCAGGGGAACGCAAGGTCCCCCGCACTCCACTTCAGGCAGAGAGCCCCTGGAGCGCAGCTATCTCACCTACCTAGACCCCACCCCCTGATTCTCACTCGTCTTGGAGGAGCCTGAATCAGAGGGTGAGAGATCAGAGGAGCCGTCCCACTGAAGCCGGCTAATCAGGGCCTGGCTGTCAGTCATGTCAAAGCTGTCATTATCCAGGGAACTCTCGACCTCTGGAAGGACACTGGGGAGGAAGAGGTCAGAGAAGGGCTTCAGGGATGTTAGCCATCACCCTCACCTTCCCCAACCCACCACCCTTCCTGGAGGGTCACTCACGCTGAGGGTCCAAGGAAATAAATCCGCACGGCTCGCCGCTGCTCATCTGTATGCTGGGGGCAGCGTAGGGACCTGGCGGGGAGAGAATGATCAGACCCTGACAAGGCAGGGAAGGTCTGAGGAATACAGGCGAAGCCCCCCCCCTCAGCAGAGGCGGGAGGGATGGACAGACAGGGAAGGGATGAATGAAGAGGCCCCAGATTGTGGCTGAAGGCCTAGAGGAGGGGAAGGGAAGGGTGGGAGTCCCGTTGCTCAAGTCCAAGGTACTCCCGACCCGTGCCCAGGGTGAGGGCGCCGGAGGGGCCCCCTGGCCCCCTTCCTAGGTTCTGAGCTCACCTTGTGCACATCTTCTTGGTGTGTTCAGAAATCACCCCACATTGCTGGAAGAGGAATATAAGCTGAAAGGAGGGACGGGGGAAGCCTATTCTATAGCCACTAGACACTCTCTTCTGTACAAATGCTAGACTGTGCGCTCAGAAATGGCCCTAGGGCGTCCATGGCAGACAGTCCCAGACCACATCAGCCAGGAAACCTAATTCAAGAGAGAGACCTAGATGCCCTCACTGCTGTGCACCAGCCTCTTCCAGGGCCTCGACCACTGCCTGTGGCTCTGCCTGCTCCCAAGGGCTTCCCCCGCTTCTCTGATCCCTCACCGTAGTGAGCAGGCTGCGCAGCTCCTCCGGCCCCAGGGTCTCGTAGCTGATCCCAGTTGAGTTGTTATACTGGGTGAGAACCAGAGGTACAGGTTAGAGGAGGGACGGCCAAGGAAGGGGAGGGTGGGGGTGTGGAGTCAGTCCCTCTCGTCCCTCCCTCAGCACAAGGCCTTAAGGTTGCCCGCAATTCTCCAACAGTTCCTTCCACCTCAACTGCACCAGGGTAAGGAATTAGGACCCACAAAGAACATGAATACCCAAGACCTAGACACTCCATCTAGTTAGCGTTCTGACCCCCACTTGTCCAAACCCACCCGACTCACAACGAGGCAAATACTGAGAGGGAACCTAAGAGGGATAGCCCCTACTCACCTTAAAAGGATCCGAATTGCTAAGTTCCCCTGAAGAAGAAAAAAAAGAAGGGGAAGGGTGTTTGATGCAGAGGTACAGACAGAGAACCCTGAAAATAACCAGAGAGGAAGTGGGGGTGATAGAAGGATCACAGGCCCTCCCTCGATCCCCCTGCCCCTCCACCTCCACCCTCCAGCAACAAGTCCCAGAAGACATAGTTAGAATCACTCCCATTGTTCCAGCCCTACTCACCATTTTTGTGTTTTAAAGACTTGGATCTTCGAGGGGAATTGGGGTTCTGGAATGGGAGATACCATAGCTTTGGGGAAAGGGTAACGATAAGGGGGAGCCGAGAACCCAGGGAAGGAAAACAGATTTGACAAACATCCTCAAATTTCTACTCTTCCCCACCAATAAGAGGCCTTTCACCCATACTCCCTCCTCCCACCTTCCCCCAGGCCTCTGCTGCCCTCCTGCCCACCAGACACCCTCGGCCCTGAACCCAGAGAGGTACCCAATGACCTCAGACTTGAGTCAAGACACCCGAGGACTCCCTGCCCAAAGGGGAGGGTATCTGTCCTTGGCCCAAATCTCCTCATGCTTGCCCCAGCTCTCACCTTGTCTGATTTTCTCTTCTTGGCTGTGTAGGACAAAAGGGTAAAGGGCAGGGTCACTTTAAGTTCCCAATCTAAGGGCACCTAAAGAAAAGTTACAAAGCTACACTCTCCTCCCTCATTCAGGGTAACAACTTGTGACTGTTACACACCCAATTCCTGCCTGCCTGCCTCACCCCGATGGCCCTCCCAATTCCCCAGATGCCCAAACACCTTTCTTCTCTGAGCCATAGGACCAGTCGTTGTCATTGATGTCATCATTATCCTCTTGGTCACTCTCTGACTTGTTCATGTTGTTGCTATTGGCAATCCTGCCGAAGGAAGGGAAGAGGAAGGGTCAAGGCTGCCATCTCTCTCTGCCCCTGACTTCACACGTAGAGGGGAGCATCTGGGGCCAAGCACCCACCCACCCTCTATACCCTCTAAATGTCCCAGGGGTGGTGGGGAACTCCACCATGGGACGGGCTGCAAAAGATGGGCACTCTGGTTCTAGCAGAGGGAGAAGCCCTCACCGGCGGTTGGCAATTCGGCTGCTGTTCCGACCCATTCCTAGGCACTTCTCCAGGTGGGGAGCAAAACGGGGAGGCGGCAATGCTGCGGCTGCAATTGGGGCAAACACACTCCTTGCTCTTCCACTGGTTGAAAACCTGTCCAAAGATGTCCAAACCCGGCTGGTCCACGATCTCTGGGGACAGGAGAGACGTAGCGATCAGGGAAAGCAAGGGGCCCTTACCTCTCATTCCCACCCATGGCCCTGTGGCCTCTTCAGAGCCCCTGCCTAAGCTCCCAGGAGCTCCAGGTTCTACCTCTGGTGTGGTTGCTGGAGAAGGACCCTCCAAGCACTCCCAGGGAAGGGTTAGGCTGCTCTCCTTCAACCCTGACGCTCACCAAAATCCTTCATGCTCTCAGGGTCCGTGTCGTCCAGGAAGAAGTAACCACACTTGACAGCCCGGTGTACCTCAAAGCAGAATCCCAAACAAGAATCCTCAACCAGGTCCGCGTATATCTCCTGAGCGATGGCCTGGGCCCAGGGGAGAACATCCAGGGTCACGAGAGTCACAGTCCCATGGACTGAGGGCAACTCTCACCAATCAAATCTCCTGCCAATTCACCCTGGCCAAAAATAAAGCTTCCTTTGCCATTTTTCCCCATCTTGATTTCGAGTCCTTTCTTCTTCCGGATCCTTGGGCCTTCTTAGCTGGCTCTTCCCTTTAAGGAACAAGGCTGACTACCCAAATTCCTCTCTGGTGTGGATTCCAGATATAGCGAAGGAGAGACATCAAGAGAAAGAACTGGAGGCACACGTGGGGGAGCCCTCACCTCTAGTTTGCTGTTATCCAGGCCAGACAAAGACATTTCCTCCATTTTCATTTGTGAACTCTTGTGGAGACGGTGCTCTGACTGCTCATAGCACAGCGGGCGGCAACACGGCTGCACATATGGGGGGATGTTGGTGTGAGTCCAAGGCACCTCCGATGGCTGCCACCTCCCCTCCCCACCTCGCTGCCCAGAGCTTAATGGTGGCATCAAGATCTACCTCTCCCTAAGGCCTCGGTTAAGTCTGGATGGTCCTGCAGGGCCTGAAACCCAAGGGGCGGCCTAGTCCTTCCCAGGCCTGAACTCAGGCCCTGGACTCTTACTGCCAATCATAGTCTGGGTCTACAGGAGGCAGCAGCTCACCCCAGGTTCCCAAAACTCAAACCCCTCTTCCATACCCATGGTGCAATGCAGCAGGGGGAGGAGAAGGAACTCTAAGGCCTCAAAGCAAACCCACAGGGTGTGGCAAAGAACTGCACAGACTCCTAAATACACTGCCCCCCTCCCCAGGCTCTCCTCAGAGTCACCTCTGCTTTCAGCCAGGATGTCCACTTGGGGGTACTGCTACCAGAAGTAGCAATGGCCCTAGGACCCTACAACCTTCACCCCACTGTCTTCCCTTGAAATAAGCCTGCCACTACAGACTGAGAGCAGAGCCCACAGAAACCTAGAGCTAAAAGGGCATCCTAGCCACCATAAGCAAGAAAGAGGAGGTAGAATCCGGTGGGATGGCATGCCAGGAGTGGGCACTCCCTTACCTGTTCTTCTTTGAGATAACCACCCTCCCTCCCTCAGGACCAGCCCGGAAGTCTCTCCAAGAGCCCCAAAGTCCAGGAATCCCCACCAAAGGATTCAGAAACAGAGCACACAGTCCGGGGCCCCTCTGAACGGTGGGTACGAGTTTAAGGAGCTGCCGGCCTAGAGTGGGGTGGGGACTGACAAACGAGCCAGGGGCACTGGGGAGGGTAGGAGGCCGGCCCTCGGCTCTTCCCCCGTCCCTGCGGCACTGCTGCTGCATCATACCGACTGGGGGAGGAGAGCCGAGCTGCCGGAGGCCAGCGCCGGTCCGGGACAGACCGACCCCTAGAGAGTGGGCAGAGTGGGACACGTCCCGGCCCTCTTCTTCCCCGCCCGCCGACAGCCCCGGCCGGCCGGGGAGAGGAGTCCGGGAGGGTGTCTCTATTGTCCCGGGGGCTGGGGCCTGGCTCCCTAACAAAGGCCCCGCGCCCCCTCCCCGGCCGGCCCTGCCCCGCCCAGGGGGGACCCAGACAGGGGGAGAGCTGGGGCCCCGGCCGGGCCGGGAAGCCGGGGTAAGCCGGGCGTTTCCGCGTCGGCCCGGGGGGAGGGGAAGGGGCGCTGACCCAGACCTGGGGGAGGGGGGCCCAAGCCCCGCCTCGGGCCCCGCCCCCCGCCCCCCACAGGCCCCCTCCCCCGTCCCCGTCTCCGTCCCGTACTCACCCCCGCCCGGGGGGCCGCGCCGGGGCCCGGCGGCCTCTCAGGGCCGCGTCCTCCGGCGGCGGCGGCGGCGGCGGCTGCTCCGGAGCCCCATGTCCGTCGGTCCGTCCTCGCCTCCCCCGGGGCCCAGGGCCCGGGGCCGGGGGTCGGGCCGCCCCCCGCCTCGCCGCCTCACCGGGCGGCCATGGCCCCTTCCCCTCCCTTCTCGTCCCGTCGCCGCCTCCTCCTCCTCACCTCACCCCGCCCGCGCGCAGTCCGCGCGCCGTCCGCGCGCCCCTCCCCCCGCCCCCCACTCCAGCCCGCCTCTCCCGGGCGGGGGGGTGCGGCGCGAGCCCGGAGCGCGCGCGCGTGCCGCGACCGGAGGATGGATGGATGGAGCGAGCGAGAACGCGAGCGTGCGCGCGCGCGCCCTCTCCCCCCCCTTCGCGCGGGCGCGAGGCCAAGCGCGAGCGCGCTCCAACCTCCTCCTCTTCCTCCTCCCGCCCCTCCTCAACACCCCGCCCCCGCCCCTCCCTTCCTCTTCCTTCTTTCGCTTTCGCGCGCCCAGCGACTGCTCGCGCCTGCTAGAAGGGCCCGAGCGCGTGCATCTGCCCGGCGGCCGCAGCTCGGCAGCATTTGCTCCAGGGGGCGGGGACCGGGCGGGGAGGAGGGGCGCCACGCCGCCGTCCAAAGTACCGGCGGACGGGGACGGGGGCGGGGATATGGGCGGGGCATTCGGGAGCCACCTCGGCCAATCGCCGTCTCGTCTCGGCCCGGCCGGCCCAATAGGATTTCGGTGGGTGGAGCGGCGTTCAAGGTGAGGTGCGCGGTGCGCTGGGGGCGGAGACGTTGTGCCGTCCCGGCCGGCTCCGGGGCGGGGGGCAGCGGGTGGCGTCGAAAGAGAGCGCCGGCTTCCAGCCGCGCCTGGGACGCCTTCCGGCCCAGGGTCCCCCGCCCTTCCCCTCCGGGCTCCCGGCTCTTTTCCCCAGCGCCACCACCCCGGAGTTTACTTATGTGAAGAAGCCAGAGTTGAAGTGGGACGCAGTTATCACCTCAGGGCAGAAAACCGAGGGACCTCGTCCGAGCCTCGGTTCCCCGTGTTTCTGGGCTGGTCTCAGCCCACTTCGGGTCTCAGAACCAACAGACGCCCTAGATGAGGGTCCTCCGCTGAGGGCGGAGGCTGAGCTGTGCACTTCCTGAGCGGAGCGCTCTCCCCGCCCTCAGCCTAATTTAGATCCCACACCTGCTCGCCTTTCCTGCTTCCGGAACCCACGCTGGACCCCCTACCTCTCCTCTACGCAGCCTACCAGGCAGTGGCTAGACCCTTCCTCCGACCCAGTTCTCCCCTGTGTGTACCCATATCGCGCGCATTCACAGTCCCTCTTCTGGAGCAAAGGGCCTTTCCCAGCCGCAGTAGATGCCTAAACTGGCTCTGCCGTTTCGGTTACTCTATGTCTGGAGTCCTGGAACGGGTATATGACATCCCTCTTCCCCCAGAAGATTAGTTTAAATGAAGAAAGCGTTAAATCATATACTTTGGGGCCATTATTGACTCTTTAATCTTCGGCAAGCATTTATTGAGGCCATAGTTCTAAGTGGTTAAGACCAGGAATCATCTGAATTCAAATCTGTGGACTTGACAAATGAACTTGAGCAAATGAACTCTGTTGCCTCAGCTTCCTCTTGTCACTGAGTATGATGACAGTACTTACCTCATTAGGTTGTGGGAATTAACAAGTCAGTACATGAGAAACTTGGTTCAGTGTAAGTGTTTGGTGAATCTTAGCTGTTTTTGTGTGTTAATGCAAAGATAAGACACACTTCCTCAAGAGTTCACAATTTGTGGAGTAGACAGACCTATAAGAAAGCAATTGCCCAACAGTGTGATAAAAATAAGAGACTTCCCTGGCCAACCAGGGGTTAAGACTGTGCTTACACTGCAGGGGCCACAGGTTTGATCCCTACCTAGTTGGGGAACTAAGATCAAATACACTGTGTGGCGTGGTCCCATAGGGGACAGAGGTGACTAGGGAGGAGGAATCAAATGATGTAAAAGAGTTTCTCAGGAAAGGTTTCTTGCACTGGCTGAAACATAGGAATTGGTGAGGAAGTCGCATAAAGTAAGCAGAACAAACCACACAGGACTAAGGGTGTGCTGAGAAGTTAGTGGGATTTAACCCTACAGGCTGTCAGGAGTCCTCAAGGGGGAGCTGTTTGACCAGACTTAAGCAGAGGCTCTGGAGTGGGGAGTCTGGATAGCTTAAAAGTAGTAGGTTTTTGTCGTAGCTTGAGATGTGTGGGGTGAAGGAGAGAGCCTGAAGACATCGTTAACCAAGACGAGGAACTCTGGAAAGGTGATGTGAGGATACAGGGGAGTGACGAGTTCCCCTGTTTGAGATTCGTTGGGAGTTATACTTTGCGATTAGCTGGTGGAGACTCTCAGAACTTGTTTGAATTCTGAGTCTAGAGCCAAGTAGGAGGCCAGTACTTCAAATGTGTTAGTGTGAATCTGAAATCCTCCACTGTGACGATACTGATCTGTTTCTTGGTCTCAGAATATGTCCAATATACCCTGCCGTAAGGAATTTACATATGCCCAGGAAGTCTTCCTGTCTCCTCCCTGTTTACCTAAATCCTTTCTCACTTCTCCACCCAGGCCACCCTCACAACAAACTCCTTTAAAACTGGATTGTACTCTTCATTTGGCACTTGGCCTGAGTGGCTCTGTGGTGGTGGCCTCTTTGGGCACGTGCCCGGTCTCCACAGTTAGCACCAGTCAATAAACACTAAGGACTACATTGGTCCTGGCTCTGGGCGAAGCCTTGGGGTTACAGCAGCGAGCCATAGAGACACACAGACCTTGTCTTAGTGGAACTTACTGCCCAGCAAAGCCTGATGTAGAAAAAAGGTTGAATGTGGAGGCATTCAAGCAGCCAAAGAAACAAACAGGTAGAAATCTTTTTGTCAGGACGTCAGGGCAGGCTCCCTAGAGGAAGAGCTCTTCCAAGTGGAGCCTTGAATTAACTAGAAAGAGAGGTTAAGAGGAGCATTCTAGGGAACAGTTATGTATATAGGCAGAATGTGTAGAGGCCTGAGAGTGTGGTGTGTTTGAGTCTGGGATGGTTTGTACAGTTAGAGTTGGGTAAAAGGCTATAGATAATACATATATATATATATATATGACATTATTAGGGCCATTCTTATTCCTTTGGCTGGGAATAAGAATCTTTTTTATTTTTAAGTATTTTAATTTATTTGCCTATCCTAGGTCTTAGTTGTGGCATGTGGGACCTTTTAGTTGCAGCATTTAAAATCTTTGTTGCAGCATGTGGGATCTAGTTCTCTGATCAGGGATTAAACCAGGCCCCCTGTGTTGGAAGTCTTAACCACTGGACCTCTAGGAAAGTCCCCTAATGAATATTTCTTGATTGTCAAATGTATGCTCAGTCACTCGGTCATGTCCAACTCTTTGTGACCTCACAGACTATAGTTCGCCATGGTCCTCTGTCAAGGCAAGAATACTGGAGTGGGTTGCCATTTCCTCCTCCAGGGGATCATCCTGACCCAAAGGTCAAACCTGTATCTGCTGCATCTCTTGTATTGGCAGACAGATTTTTTTTTTTTTTTTTTTTACCACTGAGCCACCTGGGAATAGGTGCTGGGATTACTGTAATGAATGAACACATAAGTTGTCTCCACCAGCTAATCCCACCATAACTCCAACATATCTCAAACTGAATGTGTTGGTCTGGGGAGATAGACAATGAACAGGTAAACGAATATAGAAACAAGGGGATGTAGGAGAAGGCCTCTCTAAAGAGGGTGGTCAGGCAAGGCTTATGAGGTAGCATTTGAGCCTAAGTCTGAAGGATGAAAAAAACAAGCTATCTGTAGTGTTGGGGGAATGCCATTTTGGGCAGAGAGAACAAGTGCAAAGGTCTTGTGGTAGGTATGTTTGAGGAGCAAAAGACATATCACTTGGTTGGATCCTTGTGAGTGAATAGGGAGAGTGGAGTGAGAGAAGGGAGAGGGAAAACAGAGGCCAGGCCTTGTAGGGTCATGGTGAGACAGGGCAAGTTGTTAGTGCAGAAGTTACCAGATTAATTTTTAAATGATAGCTCTGGTTGCTGTGTGCAGAATGGACTGTAGGGGGCAAGACTGCAAGCAGGAAGATGAGTTTTAGGTTTTTGCAGAGGATGAGCAATGGTGATGGCCTTGAATAGGATGGGGATGTAAGCAGGCTGACAGATTTGAGAGATACAAGAAGTAGAACAAACAGGTCTCTGTAAGCAAATTTCACCTCCCTTCACTGAGAGATGAAACAGGGAGAAGAGTTAAGGCTGATTCTAATGAGTAGATGCTTAGTGCTCATCTGGGGTCTTGAGGTACCTGTAAGATATCCCAGAGGATACACTGAAGTCTGTACTGGTCTGCAGCTTTGAAGAGACATCTTTATAGAGGTCACTTTTTGGAATGGTTACTATGGATGATAACTGGAAGTTCATAGAGTGACTTGAACGCCTGATAGAATGAGGAGGAGGAGCCAATGCCAATAGAGGAGACCAAGAAGTCAAGAGTGTACATCCACTGGGTGTAATGATGAACATATTCCCTCAGGGGAATTGTGAATGGAAGGTGAGGAAATAGGAGGCCATGAGAGGCAAGGAGCTTTTCAGAAGTTTGGCAAAGAGTGAAACAGGGGTATGGGGTGAAGGGAGAGGTCTTCAGTGGGTGTGGGTCTTTAGCCCTTGGTGGTTCTGGGAACCCAGCCGAGGCCTGTGGAGGGAAGGCTGTCTTCCTTAACCTCAGAGAGTGAGTCATCTTGGCCCAGCCCACTTCCCATCAGAGGTCTGAGTCCTTTAGGAGTCTTTTCTCACCCTGGTGAGGCTGAGGGCTCAAGGTTACCCCAACTCCCAATGATTAGCCCTTGCATGACCAGGGTGAACCCCTGACCATAATGGTTCATCACCTTCATTTTTCAAGGCAGTGCATGCTGGGAGAAAATTTGTTTTCCAAATTCTCAGTCCTTAGTGGTCTGACTACCTAAGTTAACAAACTGAATTGAGAAAGTGCAAGAACAGTAGCACAAAACAATGTGAAAATAGGTTGCTATGGAGCCTTCAGGAATGAGGAAGATGGTTCTAGAAAGAAGAGGCAAACAAGTTGCCTTCAAGGGTCTTACCACACTGAGCCTGTTGGGTCACCTCTGCCACCACTCCCACTTCACTGAGTCCAGTGATCAGACAGCAGTCAAATCTTTGTATTTTTACTTTATTATACAAAAAAGGGAAAACAAAACTTCCACAGTTGGCCTTAAGCTTAGGCAGACACCTCTAAGCCATTCCCTCCCACCTCCCATGATACAAATTCAAGTTGTGGTTGTTGTTGAAACCTACAAAAACACTTCTTAAATATTAGAAAAAAACGGGGTGGGGGTGGGGGGAGAGCAGGGGTCCTCCCACCCCAGTCATCCCATCCCAGTGCCAAAATGCACTGAGTGACCTCTTACAGCACCCACACTCCCACCCCCACAGCCATGTTTGTACTGTAAGAATTTTTAAAACAGGAAAAAAGTGCCCCAAAGTTGTTTTTAAATGAAAAACACATTCCACTAAAACACAACAGCGCAGGGGCACTGGAACAGGGAAATGGGGCTCTCTGCAGGGGCTCTTGGGAAGAAACAGAACCTATGAACCCCTGTACCTAATTCCAGGAGTAGGACAAAGAAAGGGGAGTGGGAGTAGGGAGTGTCCCCCACTAGCTCCTCCCACCCCCAGCACCACATCCGAGGCAAAGCAGATTATCTGCCTTCCTCTGTGAGCGGGACCCACCTTTCCCACCACACCTCCTAGACAAGAGTTATTCCTCTTGCCTTTCATTCAGAGGGGGAGGGTGGAAAAGCACAAACCCCCAATTAAATAGGTCACTGACATGGTTGTTCAAAAAATTTGATCAAAAGCAACAACAAAAATTAAACCCACAGAGACTAGGTGGCTTGGCTTTTTGAGTCTAGGAATCAGGGTTCCAAAATCTGGGGGATGGCTGGGAAGGGTTAGGACAGCTGTAGAAGCAGCTTTTGCAGACCTCTCCCTCAGCTGTGGGTTTGGGGAGATGGGGTGGGGAAGGGAGCTGACCTGAGAAATCAAAGGAAATGGCGGTGGGGTAGCTGGAGGATATGGGGGCAGGCAGGAGGGGTGTATAAGAGCTTCCAACACATCTCTTGAAGCCCAGGTTCTGAGCCGATGGCGGCTGGGTAACCCCTCAGATGAGCTGGAGACCCCTTTCCCACCAAATCAAATATTTAAGGTTCACCTCGTCTGTCCCCCTCCCCACTGTCCTGATGGATACTGGAGACTAGCAGTAGCGCCAATGGCCCTGGCTGAGGGAGACCAGCAGAGGAAGCACCAGAGTGGCTTCAGTACACCCGAACTGAATCAGAGATCAGGCAAAGTGGAAGATATGGAGAAAAGGGCCACCCCAACCTATCCCCACCAGGGTCAGTGTCTCCATAGCCCTCACAACCCTTTTACCTTTCTCTTACACGCACAAATACATGTGCCTTTCCACACATCCACAGGTGCACCCATGCTATGTACAGGCCACACGCATACACACACGCACACACGCGCACTTTTCCATACACGTCAAGACCATTTTAAAAAGCCCCAAACCTACCCTCTAAACCCTCCCTCTCCCAGAAATGACAACAGAGACGGCAGCCGAGATCGGTAGGAAACGTCTCGTTGACAGCTCAGAGCTTAAAAAAAAAATATATACACATATATAAAAACACTTCTGCCCCCTCCCCCCGCCCCCCATGAGTGGGTCCAGGCAGCTCCTTCCCGCAGGGGGCAGGGGAAGAAGAGGGCCATGGGGCAAGGCCTATTTCTTCATAGGCACCCACCCTCTTCTCCCATGTTCCCTGCCTCCAGTTCCAATGCAGGGGTCCAGGCTGCAAGCCCCTCTGGAAAGAAAGGGGTCTTCCTCAAGCTTCCACCCTCCCTTGGGTTGGGCTGCAGGTGTAGGGGGCCTCACTGAACTCTTTGGGAACCCCGACCCACTCCTGGGTCCATTGTCCATGCCGGAAACCGCAAGTGCAGAAGAGGGGGTGGGCTGGACCAGTCCGGTGGTGGCTCAGTCTGATGGGTATGCTCCCTGGAGGGCCCCCAGGGCTGATGTCTCTGAGGCCGCAGAGTTCTGGCCTGGGCGCCTCCAGCGCCTACCCCCACCATGTTTTGTTTTGTTTTTTTAAAAAAAAAGAAAGAAAGAAAGTGGGGGAGGCCAAGGGGCAGGGGACAGAACATGGGGGAGAAACAAAGGTAATCAGCCGGGGAAGGGAGCCCCGGGTGGGGCTGAGCCTCAGTTGGAGTCAGAGTCCGAGGAGTCCCCCGAGGAGGAGGAGCTGGAGCTGCTGCCCTCGGACTCATTGTCCTCATCCTCATCATCATCCTCGTCATCATCCTCATCCTCATCGTCCTCCTCGTTCTGGGCGACAAGAAAAGTGCGGTCACCAGGGGGCCGACCTGGCAGCACCTCCCCCCCCCAACCATGCCCCATCCACCCCACCTCATCCCCATCCTCGCTCTCATCCTCGCTGCTGGACTCAGAGGAGTCCCCACCATCCTCAGAGGAGTCCCCGTTCTCATCGTCTTCCTCCTCCTCATCCTCCTCGTCTTCATCCTCATCCTCTTCATCATCATCCTCAGACTCCTGGGAGGGATGGAAGCACATCAGTGGTCCCTGCCATGGCACTCTAGGCACCTCAAATCCGCTCACCCAGCGCCCCCTTCTGGGAGGGGCTCCTTACCGACTTAGATTGCAGGGCAGTCCGACTGGACTTGGGGTTCGGGCCTCGCAGCTTGGTCATATTCTTACGTTTCTGTAGGAGGGATTGGGACATGGGCAAAGGGAGTAGCCAGGAGTTCTGTACTGTTCCCCCAGAAAGTGAAAGTCATGTCCAACTCTTTGTGACCCCATGGACTCGGGCTCCTCTGTCCACGGGATTCTCCAGTCCAGAATAATGGAGTGGATAGCCACTGCCTTCTCCAGGGGATCTTCCAAACCCAGGGATCAAACCCAGATCTCCCGAACTGCAGGTGGATTCTTTACCGTCTGAGCCACCAGGGAGCAACCCCCAGCCCCCACCCCCCACCACAAGTTCCCTCCTATCCCAACAGCACCCTGCTCCCAGACTCACATTAGAGATGTACTCTTTATATGCTGCACGTTCCTGGGGAGACAGACTCTGGGGGAGACAGAGGAGGAGGTGAGGGCAAGAACATGACCCAAATTACTGCTGACTGAGCACAATGGTCAAGTGCCAGGCAGTGGGCTCAGCTCTGACCATCATGCCACCTGCACCCATCCCAGTCTCCTTGGGTCTCTGCAGAGAACCCTAAGGACCTGAGAACTCAGCTCAGTATTTCTGCTTAAGATGCTCCAAAGCCTTTTCTAAGCTACCCTGTCCTAAGACTGTTTGCTTTCACGTCTGTCCTGTGCTCTACCCAAATGGAGATTCCAGAGTCAGGGCCTTCCTCAACTCAGAGAAGCGCCTCCGGAAGACTGCCACAGCGTGGCTCAATCATTTCTCCCCAGAAGCCAAGCTCAGAGCCACTGCCAAGGCAATCTAGGGCTCACCAAATGTCTGGAACCCTTAACCCCTGCTATTCCTCCTGGGTCCTTGGCCAATCCACCTGGGTGGCTGGGGAGGACACTGGTGACTCTCACCACTTTACAGATCTGACTGCTCAAGCAAGGCACAGAAGGGAGCTTAGAGGCTAGAGGCTGAGCCAGAGTCTTGGAGACATCCCCTGGTCCCAGCTGGAGGGAGGAAAAGTCAGTCTGACTCGGATCTTCCTACTCCCTTGCTGTGTGACCTGGGGTAAGTTACTTCACCTTTCTGAGCCTCAGTTTCCTAATCTCTGATAGTAACCATTACCCTGAAGAAATGCTGGGACGCTAAATGAAATCATGAATGCAGACCAGCCAGCATGATGCTTCCTAGGGTCCCCTGCCCTCTCACCTTGACCCAGAGGTCCAGGTTCACTTTGTACTGTTTCTGCTGCTCCTCAGCCTGCTTCTTGTAGTGCTCCTTCTGGCTCTGGGAGATGCGGTGCCAGCGGCTGCCAATCTCCACCATGCGCTCCTTCAGCGGCAGATGATTCAGTTGCCCATTGGACAGCAGCTCCTGGGAGAACTTCTGATAACCATTCCTGGGAGGTGTGGGTGTCACAGGGAGGGTCAGGACACCAACCAAGCAGCCCCTCCACCCTGACCCTCCCCACCCCGAGGAGGGACTCTAGCCCCCAGACTCACATGGGAGGTTTCTTGGGTTCTCCCTGGAACTTCATCTTCTTGGAGGAGTTTGCAGCAGCTGGGGGTGCCCGCCTCTCACTCAGCTCTCTCTATGAGGACACCCAGAAAGGTCACTATCCTCTCACCTGCCCCATACCTGCAGTCCCTAGCTGACTCTCCTTTTAAGTGCCAGGAAGGAGGAGAAACTAAGGCACAGCTAGGGAGCAACTTCCTAACCACTCACGCCTTTGTCATGTAGGTCCTGCCGTCTGAAAGTGGTTTCATAATTGCACTCACATGATTGGTATCCTCACTCTCATTTTACTGATGCATGACTGAGGCTCAGAGAAGGAAGTTAAAAGACTTATTCAGGGTCACACAAGCCAAGCTGGGACTTCTGGACCAAGCCAAGTCCCAGGCAGTAAGGAAAGCCACCCACCCGAGAGGATGTTCCTGAGCTTTAAGCGGGGGGAGGTGGCCCCAGCTCCATCCTGCCCCACAGAGCTAACCAGAAGCCCCTTTCCCACCTCGTATCGCTTTTGGTCTTCGGCTGCCTTCTTAATCCACATCAGTTTCTCCTTCTTTTCCATGTTGTTCCAAGTCATCTCCATGGCTTTCAAGGCCTTCTCCCGGTCATTCTGGGGACAGACAAGGATGTCAGAAGTGGGAGGGGTCACCTGGGGCTGCCCACTGTGTGGGCAGTAGCAGAACAACCCCTTTCCAAAGAGATTAATGATAAAGCAACTGCTTATCCAGAAAGAAAAAAAAGGAAAAAGACCCCTTTCCCACTGCCTGCTACCTTGAAGCGAGCCAAGTAGTCGCCGATGACACTCTGTTGCCAGATCTCCTCTGCTCTCTTGGGTGACTCCGGCAACTTGCCTGGCTTCCTCTCCGACTGGGCCTTTAGCGCCGCCTCCCGGGCCTTATACTTAGCCTGCGGAGGGACAGCAGAGGCGTCAGCCTTCCGGCCACCCCCCAGGGGGCGCGCATGGCCCATCCTGCAATGGAAGGTTCTCCGCGCCACCAACGGGTGGGGTGGGGCGGGCGGAGGCGCGTGGGCTGGTGCAGATGTCTCCAGCCAGGGGCTCAAGCCGCCCAGCGGCCCGGCTCCCCAGGGAGCCCACAGCCCACAGCTGACAGCTTCCCGCCTTCCGGCTCGCTAGGTTCCCAGCCCCACCATCTGCGCTCAGGCCGCTGTGTGGCTCACACCTCACACACACACCCGGGGCACAGTGAGGAAATGCAGCTAGCCCCCGGGGGAGAAGCAGCCCAGACTCTGCCTGGCAGCCCCTTCTGGTCTGGCAAGCCTGACCTTTTTCTTCTCCGACAGGTCATTCCACATGCGGGCCAGCAGGCGGGTCAGCTCGCTCTCTGAGAGCTCGGGCCGCTCCTCCTGCAGCTGCCGCCGCTTCTCTTCCGAGAAGATGAACATGGCTGACACGGGCCTCTTGGGCTTCTCCGAGCCGCCCTTGTAGATGTGCAAAGAGGGTCGGCGTCCACGGGGTGCTCACGGGAGCCCCGCCTCTTCCCCTCCACCCCACCTGCTGCTTGGTCATGCCCCCTGCCCACCTTGCCCGCATCCTGGGAGGGCTTCTTGGAGGCTGGGCTGGTGGCTTGCTTCTTGTTGATGTTCAACATCTTCTCTTCCCCCAGGACCCGCTGCTGCTCCTCTTCAGGCAGGCTCTGGTCAGGGAAAAAGAAGGGCCAGCATGGGGTTGGAATATGTAGTCCCCAGGCTGTGTCTATGTTGTCCTAGGGGCCTTGCTCATCAACTACTCCCTGGCCTCTCTGCCCACTGCCCTCCCCCGAAGAAACACTCACCTCTAGAAAACGGAGCAGGTCCACCTCATAATCCTTCTTTTTCTGGGAAAGGAAGGGGAGTCAAGGTCAGTCAGGGGCCAGCCTCACTGGAGACCTCCTATGCTCCAGGGACCAACAGTAGCCTCTCAGCAAACCGTCCAGAGCCCAACCAGGGCCCAGTCTCCCTCCACAGCTGGTAGGCAGGAGGCCCAGGACCCTGCCTTAATCAGCACAAACACTAAACGAAGCACAACACCATGTGTAAAGCAAGGGCCCAGGGTCAGACTTCATGCTTCAAAACCCCAAGGTTCTCCGGGAGTTCCGCCGCTCCACGGCTGGCTCCTGCCCCGGCGCACCTGGTCGCACTTCTTGTGGTAGGCGTCCTTCTCCTTCTGGGAGAGCAGCTTCCACTGCTGGCTGCATAGCACCATGCGCTCTGTGCTGGGCACGTCCTTCATGTTGGCCATCAGCTCTGCGCAGTACAGCGAGTAGCTGTTCCTGTCACAACCGGCAGTAAGGGGAAGAGCATGCCTGTGAGTCACCAGGGGAGGCCCAGGGCAGCGGCCTCCTTACTTCCAGAGCCTGGGCCGAGGTCCTTCATCAGCCCGGCTCCCTAGCTGCCTGCCGGCTCTCCCTCCACGCCCCAACCCCAGGGCAGGGCAGCGCTCACGGAGGTGGCTTGGTGGGTCGCCCATCAAACTTGTCCTTGAGCTGGCGTTCGGCCTTGGTGAGGGTGGACTTGGTGATGCCCTCCTCACTGATGTTGAGCTCAGGGTGCTTCTGGATGTAGTCACGCATAATCTCCTGCAGAGTGAGGTTGGGGGGATGGAGGGCAACGGGGTGTGGGGTTAGCCGGGGCTGGGGGGTTGGGGAGAGCCGCTGGGGAAGGGAGGCAGGGAGCCAAGCTGGGGGGTGGCCGTGCATCTGCTGTGTCACAAGAGACGTGGTGCCCTGCCCTGCCCTAGCCTGAGATCTCATGTGTGGGGCGGGGCGGGGCGGCAGGGAAGGTAGGGGCAGAGGTGAGGGGCCCAGAAGGCCCCTCCCTCAGTGACGGGATGGGCAGTGACTGCCTCCCGCAGAACGCGGAGGCCGCAGAGTCAGGAGGGCAGAGGCTCGTGAAGAGCCGGACGGGGAGGAGCGCAGCGGAAGCCTAACCTCGTACTCCTTCCGCTGCTCCAGGGCCTTATGAATCCATTTCAGCCTCTTTTTGTCCGAGAGCTGAGACCACTGCTTCCCCAGGGAGTCCTTCACCTCCTTCGTAGTGGCCTGCAAACCAAAAGCCGTCAGACACACACAGGCAGCCAGGGGGGAGGGGGAGGGGGAAGGGGGAGGGGGGACACAGAGGCCCCCCGCCCCCTCAGGCCACAGGAGGTCACAAGAGTGTCCCCCAACGGGCCAGGAGGGGAAGGCAGAGAGGCGGAGGGTCCCGCCTGGGTGCGAGGGGATAGGCTCACACACGCACACGCGCACACGCACACGCCAGCTGGCCCAGGCCCTGTCCATGCAGCCCACCCCTGGGGAGGGGCCTCCTCCCTGCTCCCCTGCACCATGCCCGGCCGACCTGCCGCGGCTCCCCCCCTTGCCACCACCGTGTGCCCTCCCCGCCACCCCTTGGCCGGACACTCACATCTGGCCGCACTTTGAGATACACCTTCTTCTCGTGGGTGTACCATAGCTGCTGGGGGTTTTGGGCTTCTCGGGGATGTCCGACTTCTTGGCATTCTGGATTAGGTCTGGGTGATCCTCCCTAGCCAGGGCGCAGGGAGCGACAGTCAGTGGTTGGGGAGGGGGGGTCCTGCCAGGGCAGACCCTGGCTAGCTGCCCCACTTGCTAAGGCTTCTCAGCCCATCAGCTGGGGCCTAGTGGACCAGTGGTTAGCTGGAAGTCTCTGCCCGAGCATGACCCACTATGGTCAACAAGTGACCCATCCATCTTCCACACCTCATGGGTGGTGAGCGCCAGGCTCTAATCCCCTCTCCTGCCACACCCAGCACCCTGTGGCCTTCTCTGGGCTCCACTGCCTTACCTGAATCGGGCGAGGTTTCGCTCAAACTCCTGTTTCTCCCTCTGGAAGTCCTGAATATATTTCATCTGGGGGAGGAGGCGATGGGGTCATCCATGACCCAAGAGCTGAGCCACACACCCCACCAAGTCCTCCTTGCTAGCTATTCTGCCTCCCTGTCAGTGATGTGTATGGAGAATGTCATGAGTGGGGGGTGGGGGAAGGGAAGATGGTGGCCTGCCTTCCAGTGGGTTGGGGGACTCTGTAGCCCAGACACTAGGAACTACAAGGGTCTCCCAGAACACATCCCATCCCCTCCCTTTAAGAAAGGGAGAGTCCCAGGATAAGGGTGGAGGGGGGTGGCCACATGGCATTACCCAGTCATTCACTAAGCAGTGACAGTGCTGGGATTCCCTGAGACAGTCCCCTCTGCCTTTCCCCAGCACCAAGGAAACCCCCAGGGAGGGAGTCAGGGAGGCCATAGGCCTTGCCTGTCACTCGCTCTTCCTCTGTCTGTGGCAGCTAATACTAGTGTGCCCTCTCAGGTGGCCCACAGGGCCAGGGGCAGGCTGAGTCCCACTTCTAAGGCACTGAGGACTTAACTGACCACAGTCCAGAGTGAATTCTTACCTCCTGAAGCTGGATTTCCTCCCACCCCCAATCCGCTATCTTTGGGTCCCTGGTTGTCCTTGGCAATCCTGACACCATCCCCGCCACAACCCTCAGTCATGACCACTTTCCCTGCCTCTGATCCCTTCTTCCAGGTTCTTGGCTCCCTGCGCCCTCTCTCCCCCAGCCCCTTCCTTCTCTCACCCTGGTCCTCCCTTCCCACCATCCCATCTCCATCCCTGCATCCTTCCTGCCTCCCTGCACCCCCTCCCTCTTGGACTTCTTTTCCAGCCTGTCTCATTCCCTTCCTTGTCTACCTCCCCTCCTGGCCCCAGTTCAACGTCCCCCTTTCCTTTCTCCCTCTTCTTCCCAGATTCACAACCAGAATAGCGCTGGAGGAGGCCAGGGACATATGCTACTTGAGCCCAACCTCTGCCTCTCATCAGGTGCAAGAAGCGAGGCAGTTCTGCTTCCCTCTGAGGTTTCCACAAAAACCGAGAGCAGAGCCCTGCCTCCTTCGCCCGTCTCAGCTCTCCTCTCACATAAACAGCAGCTTTCAGAGCCAAAAGGCACCACCCAGATCAGGCTCAACCTCCACACCTCAGATCAAGACCAGGCCCAGAGGATGGAAATGACTTACCGAAGGGCACATGCACGGTGATGCAGTGGCAGTCAGGGGAACAGGCTCACTGTGTCCCCCAGGCCAGCACCCTGTCCACTGTACCTCGGAGTTTCCTCTGTCCTGCCCTGGTCCTGAGACCCTCTGCCTCTCCCTCACACCCCATGGGAACATCTGGGCATTGTGTATACAATCAGCTCTGCAACAGCCCCATCGGAGGGGTCAAGAATAGCTCCAGCGATTCATACTCCAGCTTGGTTCAGGCAGCAGCTGCAGACAGCTGGATTGACCCAGTCAAGTGAGCTCCTTTTTTGGGTACATGACCAGGCCATGTGAGCCCGAAGCCAGGGTGTACAAACTGGGACAAGGGCTGCTCCCAGGGCTGGTGCCCTCCCGAGAGCCGGCTGCCTACAACTGTCTCCTCTCCAGCAAGTGTGCCTTCTTGTCTCTTCTGCTGCCCCTCGCTAGCATCTCTCCCTGGCTCCATCTCACCAGGCAGTATCTCCTCTGTGCATCTCTCTCTGCCCACCGCCTCTCACTCTTGTCCTACCTGCAGGCTCCTCCCGATGCTGTGCTGCCTGTTTCTCCCAGGGACCACATGACCTCACTGTGTTGACCATGTCCACCTCTGCCTGGGAGGCTGGGGCAGCCTCTGCCCAAGGTTAATGGGCTTGACAATCTGGGACAGCACGGGGCCACAAAGGACAATCAATGTGTGTAAGGGGGAGGAAGTCCATGTAACCTGGGGACGCGCCCATTACCTGCCTAGAGAAGAGGGTTAGGCAGGGAGCCCGCGCACTAAACCATGGTCCTGGGACACAACGCCCTCCTGCACCCCAGTTCCTCTGACTGCAAAATCCGGACCACTCAGTCTCCTGGAGTTACCTCTATGAGCATCAAGTGAGACCATGTGGGGAAACGTCAGACATGAACAGCTGTGCAAGCCTAACAGTGAGGACATGTGTGTGAAAGAGGACATGTGTGTTACGGTGTCTGTCTTTGGTCATGGTTACATCTGTAGCAGTGCGACACCTGAGGGTGTGTGGGCCCGGGAGGCGATGATCAGGTGCGCTTCCCAAGGCCCTCCTCTACTCTGCTGACCCACTCACACCCCTGAGGCCAGGTCCCTCGGTCTAAACCCTTGCTGCCCCCGCCCCCCCCCCCTGCCAGATAACCTACATCATACCAGCTTCTCCCCACCTCTTCCCTCCGCACCTTAGCCCCCCGCCCCCCACCTTCTTCTTCTCCGGCAGTTCCTTGTATTTCTTGGACAGAATCTTGGTCAGGTCCAGGTTACTCATCTCCGGGTGGAGTTTAGCATACTTGGCCCGCTTCTCCATGAAGAAGCGAAAGTAAGGGGTCAGGGGCTTCTTTGGGAAGTCCGGGTGTTTCTGGAAGGAGGGACAAGGACACGGTCTAGATGAGACACTGTTCTTTGAGCCTTGTTTTTCTGAACTCTTGTGTTCCTCCACCTGGAAACTCACCTTGAGTTTTTGCCTTTGTAAGGATTTTTAACGTGTTCCTGAGCATCGAGGATCAATTCTGTCAATGTACGGAACTTTCTCACCTGGAGGAAGAAAGGAGGTGAGGGTAAGGGGAAGTGGCCACCCAGGAGCATACCCTCTTTTTCCAACAGGCTTTCTCACTTTCCACTAGACTGAAGATATCAAAGGAGAAGGGCTGGGGTTGAGAGCGACACAGCTCAGGCTGTGCTGATACCCAGGCACTGGCCCATGTTTACTGCAGAGGTCCGGGCAGTCGGTACACATCGTAGGAGAGCAAGAAGGCAACCACCTGACCTCGAAATGGTTGTCCATGTCAGCATCTCATTCAATCCCCAGAACAGCTCAGGTGACAGATGCTCTAAGACGGTAAGTATTCAAGGCCACATAGCTTAGAAAGTAGAACTGAGAAGTCTTGGCCAGTGCTGTCAACCGTACCAACTCCCGAAATGCACAAGGGCGACCACACGAGGACCTCGCCTGGTCTCTTTCCTTCCTGTTTATAGACTTCTGTTTCCTCTCCCCCACCAAGAAGGCTCAAGGAAGGGTAGGTGGAGATGTGTGTTCGAATGTGTTGGGGAGGGAGGGGGAATCCATTACCTCGTTAGAAATCTCCACCCATTTCAGCTTGCACATGTCTCCAGAAAAGTCTTTAAATGCTACTTTTTCCCAGTCCATATGTGACTCGGTGGTTTTGAACTTGGAGCTGTCATTGGATGGAATGTTGTTCTTCATGCATTCCAGCAAAGTCAACATGTCTTCCTGGGACCAGCGGTCTGGGAAGGGTAAGAAAGGCCATTATGCCTGGCTCACGCCAGCCCCCATCTGTTTCCCAGTCCTTAAGCACTCAACCCTTCCTTCCCAGAGCATCTCAGACCCTTCAGATGGTTATCTCCCATCTGAAGACACAGACAACACATGGCCTGGCCCTAAGGGAAAGCTGTGGCCATATACATTAGAGCAGGGACTCCAGTCCAGACAACATCACGCCTAGAAAACCAGACTTGGACTCAAGTTTGGCTTACTTCAAAGCTATTATCATTTCAAACATGCCAGCCTGCCATGGGTTACAATTTATTGTAGGAAGGGGGGAGACTAACATTAGAGATGTGAGTATTCCACCACCCTACCCTCTCTCTCAGAAAGAACCAAAGGAGACTTTGGAGCAAGTAAAACAATGGTAGAGCCATACAAGGCAGTTATGAGGCAAAGCCAGCAGGTGGGCAAAGGGTGAGCTCTGCTCCAGGGAGGGGCCCCCACCCCAGAATTCTGAGTTGTCTTCTCAGCCCAATTCCCCATGGAAGCAAAAAAAAAAAGAAGGAGTCTGGACCAGCTATTTCCAGCCACTGAAAGGTAGCTCCATTAAGGGCTCTCTGAGGGGACTACTGGGGAGGGTGAACTAGGATGATAGCCAGCCACAGCTAGGAGTCAAAAGGGCTCTTGACTTGCATTCACATCTGATCACCTGGGTCAGGGTGTTTACAGGAGGGTCACATGAACCCATAATCCTCTCTCCTCTTAGTGCCCCACAGGCATTGCCAGATGCTCAGATTCATCCTACCCACCCTGCCACCCTACAACTGGATACCCACTGGATGGGGTAGAGTATAATTAAATGTGTTTGAGGTCTCCAGCCATCAAAACACCCTTTCTCTCCAACCTGCCTCACCAAAAACTATGCCCTCTTAATAACAATTAAAAAAAAAAAACTGAAAAAGCTTTCCCAATCCCTCTCATCTCCCCCCTTGCTCCCATATCCCTTGTCTCTCCTGCCATTCCACACTACTGAGGACACACTCGGGGTGACTGGGAACCCCAGAAGGAAGACTTAAACAGGCCTCCTCCTCCCTCTCTAACCTGGGGGTGGGGTGGGAATGGAGTGTGAAAAATACAATTTGTAGGTTCAAAGCCAAATAATTTGGGTTTAGCCAAACACCCAGTGTGAGGGGTGTTTGACACTCAGCGCCTTCCTCCCATTTCAGTTCAGAGAACCCCAATGGGAGAAAACCTTTAGAAGGGGAGTGGGCCTCGCATACCTACGTGAGAATGGAGGGTTTCAGTTAAAGAGGGCTGAGGCTGGGGCTCCTACCTTGGCCTTTAGGGGCGGCCATTTCCAGGTCTGTGGGGCAGTCGGCTTCTCCGTTCATTCTCTAGCCGTCCAGCCACTTCCTCGGTCGTGCTGGCCAGGCAAGCCGGGGTCAAAGCCACCTCACCCTTTAGAAGAGACACCAGTCCCCTCTCAGGCGGGCTGAGAGGTTGGGGACTGTCTATCACTCCCTCCCTAAAAAGGGAGAGGGACATAACCCCACTCTCAGAGAGACCTAGCCAAGACTCCAGAAGACTTGACGAGTTGGTGGGGGTGGAGAGTGCACTCCTCTACCTCCTAACCACCCCCAGCCCCTACAGCCTCTACAGCTCCGCTGCTGGGCGTGCGCCCTCCGCTGCCCACGCGAGACACTGCTCCGCGATCCAGCGCAAAGCGAGCGCCCGCCCTCCGCACTCCTTCCCCCACCCCGGCCAAAAAAAAAAAAAAACTCCTCCTCTTCTGTGCGCCCCGCCCCGGGGAGGCCCCAGGCTGGAGGGCGGGGGAGGAGGAAGGGCGGGGTAAAGGGCGCGCGCGGTCGCGGAAGCGGGCACGCGCCTCAGTCTCCTCCTCCCGCTCCCCCGGCCGGTTCCCCCGCCTCCGCAACCCGGCGGGGACCCGGACGCAGCGCAGCCGCCGCCAGCCCCGGAGCGCAGCGGCCGCACCGCCCCCGGGGACCGGATCCGGATTCCCGACGCCCTCCCCCTCAGGCTCCCGACGCCATCCCCGCCCGCCTGGGCGGGCAAGCAGCCGGAGAGAAGCGGCCTGGCCTGCCCCCCGCCCCCGAGCCACCCACCCCGGCCAGAGGCGCCGCCACCGCCCAGCCACCCCGACGCGCACGGAGGAACCCGGCGCAGATGCGCGACCACGGCGGGAACCGCCGCCTCCTCCCGAGCCTGCGGCCCAGCCCCGCCGGCGCCCCCCCCCCGGGCCTCCGGGGAGCCGAGCCAAGGAGAGGGCGGGAGGACGGCGGCCGGGAGGCGGGGGAGCAGCGCTCACCGGCCCCGCCGCCCCCTCCGGCGGCGGGCGAGAACTGCGCCTGCCGGCTCGGAGAAGCGCGGGCTCCTCCGCCCGCGGCCGGGGCTCGGCTTGGGCCTCTCTTCCTGCCCTCCCCCTCCCCCGGCTCTCGGCGTCCTCTCCATTTGCCCTGGTCCTCTCTCGCCCAGTTCTCTGCCCGGAAGTCGCCCCGGGTCTCCTCCAGGCTTCCACCGCACCCACGGCTCGCTCCCCGCCGCCTGGCCCCGGCCCCGACCCGGCGCGCGTCCTCAGACGCCTCGGTTACCCGGCGCAGCGCGGCCTCCGGGCTTCCCGCTCCGGCGGCTCCTCCCCGGCTCTGGAGCGGCGGCGCCCTCCCCCCGCTCGGCCGGGCACAGCCGCAGCTCCCTCCCGCGGCGGCAGCGGCTCCTCCTCCGGGCGCGGCGGCGGCGGCGCTGGGGCGGCGGCTGCTGCTGTGGCGGCTGCGGCTGTGGCTGCTGCCTGCTGCTCCTCGCGGCGAAAAAGCACAAAGCACAGCGCCCTCCGCCTGCAGGCAGCCCGCCCGCCGCCCGCCCGCCGGCCCCGGCCTCAGCTCGCACACCCCCGCCGCCGCCGCAGCCTCCGCCGCCGGAGCGGGGAGGAGGAGGAGGGAGAAGGGAGGAGGAGGAGCGGGAGGGGGGCGGGAGAAGCGGGGCAGCGAGCGTCCTTCCCCGTAGAGCGCACACCGACCCCCGGGGAGCGAGCGCCAGCCCGCCCGCCTCGCCGGCTCCGCTCCCTCCCACAGCCTGCCCGGGCGGGCTCCGCGGGGGCAGCTGGGAGGAGGGGCGGGAGCTGGGGGGACCCGGGCGGCCGAGGCGGAGGGAAGGAAGGAGGGGAGGGGGGGTAGTGCTGGTGGTGGTGGTGGTGGTTGCGGCGGCGGCGGCGGCGGCAGCGGCTGCTGCTGCCGCCGGGGAGGGGGGTCGGGGCAGGGAGACACGCAGCCGCCCGGATGGCGGCGGGGCTCGAGCCGAGGCGGGCGGGCGCCGAGAGCGACCTCGCCAGACCCGCGGGGGAACCAGCAGGCTCGGCCGGCGCAGGAGGGAGGGCGCGAGGCGCGACCGCAGAGAGGGTGCCGGAGGGCCCCCCGGCAGCTGGAGGGCTCCGGGGGTGTTTGCAGCCCGGCTCCAGAGCTCTTTCCCCCAGCTCAGATTTGGGCTTCCACTCCAGCCCTCACCCGCTCACTCGCCCGCCTCCTGGAGCGGGCTTTTCGCGCCCACCCTTATCCCCGGAGCGTAGCCACCGGCTTGGGGCGCACGCAAGCCAATCGCCGTGCCAGGCTTCGAGCCTACCTCGCTGCTAAGCAGCACACACACGAAACTTGAAAAAAAAATCCCTAAAAACGTCCTCTTTGCAAATTAAAACAGGAAAAAAAATCTCCTTTGCTCTTTAAATCCCGCAAACGGCGAGAAAGCGACGAGTCGGCGGAGGAGCCTCTGTGGGAGCTGGTTCAATCCAGCCCGGCATGGCTCCCCAGGCCTGCCCGGGCGCATGGAGATCGGCAGCGCCGCCGCCACTCGCAGCAACCCCTCTCCCCCGAAATCCGCGGCGCCGGGGCTCACTTACCGAGCGTGTGAATGGGAGCACGGGCCAAGGGCACCTTAGGGGTGCGGCGGGCCGAAGAGCTGAGCCGCAGCTCCGCCGCAGCCGACGCCGGGGCAGCAAGCCGCCAGACAAAGCCCGAGATGGCGAAGCGGAGCGACGGCTAATGGCGAGCCCCACGCGCCGCGCTCCGCCCGCCCCGCTCCGCCCGCCCGCCCGCCCGCCTCGGCGCAGCGCAGCGCCGCTCCGAGCGCTAGCCCGTCAGAGCCGCCTCGGCGCCGCCGCCTCCCGGGCCACCCCGGCCTCGCCTGGCCCCTCCGCCTCCTCCGGGCGACTCAGCCTCACCCCTTCCCTCCCACCGTGCTGGGGGCTGCACGAAAATAAAAAAGAAAAGGAAAAATGCTTTTCTTTTTTTCCCCTCCTTTGGCAGGGCGGGCGTGTTGAGACTTTCTAGTCTTTTTGCCCCCAGCTCGCACTCACCTGCGGAGCCGCCGGGAGGGCTGGGGGTGGGGGCGCGTGGGGCTGGAGCCGGCGAGCGCGGGTTGAAAGCCAGCCAAGCTCTGCAGCGCCCGACCCGGGCGTATACGCCGCCGCCAGTCCCCGCAGAGAAATCGTCCTCCTACCCCCCGCCTCCATCGCTCTGCGTTTCTCTTCCAATCAGCCGATCGCTTGGCGGCTCCTCCATTCTCCGGCCAAGCCTGCTGCCTAGAGCGAGCTCCACTCCTCCATCTGCTCGCCCGGCTCCTCGCTCCCCTGCCGGGGCCGGCGAGGCGACGTGGGGCTGGAGGGGGATTTGCGAGGGAACCTGCCGGCTTCCCGCTCCCATTGCTCCCTCCCCGCTGCCTCCTGCTTCTCTCCTGCGTCTTTCCAACTCTCCCCTGTCGCCACTGGTGTGTGTCTGAGTGTATGCGCGGGTTTCTTTTTCTTTCTTTTTTTTTTAATTGCTCTTTGCTTTTGCAACCCTGGAGCCAAAGCAGGGTGGGGGAGAGAAAAGGGGGGAAGGGTGTTACCAAAAAAAAAAAGCAAGCAAGAAAAGCTCTTAGGTTTGCAACACATTGGAAAACCGGGGGAGTGCCCCGCCTCGTCCGTTCTCGGTGCCCTGCGAGGGCCTTCCGGGTTTTAGAGCGAACCTCTCGCTATTCTCAATGCCCCTCACCTCCTCCGAGTTTAGGATCCGAGGAGTCCGAGCAAAGAGTTCTCCCCCGGGCCATAGTAAGGGGGGTATCAGGGTGAGAGTTGGGGGCATTTTTCAAGAAGCAGCAACCATCCGTCCCACCCCCGCTTCGGTAGCTGGGCCGCGGGAGTCGGTTGAGAGCAAAAATCCCGGTGGGTTTAGGCGAAGGGGATTCCGGGGAGAAGCGGAGCCGCGAGACCACGCTTCGCGCATCTCCCCTTCGGTCTCTGCCTCCAGTCTCCAGCCTGCTCCCCTTTAATTTCCACCCCCTCCTCCTTTAATCTAATTTCTTCCAACTCCACCTTTGTTGTTAACCGGCGTCACGCCCGGACCAGCCAATCCCGGCACGCTATCAGCTTGTCAAAAAGGCCTGGCCAGCCCTGGGAAAGCAGGCCGCGGGCGCTGCCCCCCCTGCCCCTCCTCCCCCCCGGCGGCGGCGGGGAGCCGCGAGGGGACCCTGGCACCCCCGGCCTCGCCGCCAGAGCCGCAGCGGGGCAGCCTTCCCGTAGGCCTCCGCTCTCCACCATCCTGCGGGCCGGAGATAGAAAGGCCTAGGCGCGACCACCATCTACCCTCCCACTGCCGTCGGCTGCGGTTGTCTGTCTCTGCTTCTCCCCCGAGAAAGGTTCATCTGGACGCAGGAAGCCAGAAGACGGTCTGAAGAACGCCTGCTTCCATCAGGCGAGCCTACGGTTTGGGCCATCGCTCCGGGGCGGCGCCATCGCCCCCGGCTCTAGGGATGCCAGCCTACCACAGCGGCACTGCCAGCTGGGCCGCCGGCCCTTTTGGACTCTTCCCCTGTCACACAGCCTTCTCCATCCTCACACCACGGCCTCGCTGTTGCTGTAATTTCTCTTGTCGCCTGGGAGAACTGGAGAGTCCTTTCCCAGGACTTCCACAGCCCACATCTGCCACGTTTCACAAACCGGGAGGAAAATCTTGTCAAGATCTGGTGTGTCCGGATTTTTAGTGGGTAGGAGGGGCCGATTTACCTTGATGCTAATGAAGCTTAAACTTCAGGGCCCCTCTTCGCAGGCTCTCTCTTTACTTTTGATTCATCATTTGGTATTATTTTTGACTCCCCCTCCCCCTTCCCACAAACCCAGTTCTGCCCTTGGAACCTACAGAGGGCATTTTATGAAGGACCAAGCCATGTCACACTGTACTTAGAACCTGCTGCTGCTGCTGCTGCTGCTAAGTCGCTTCAGTCGTGTCCGACTCTGCGTGACCCCATAGACGGCAGCCCACCAGGCTCCTCCGACCCTGGGATTCTCCAGGCAAGAATACTGGAGTGGGTTGCCATTTCCTTCTCCAACTTAGAAACTGCAGGGAATGACTTTCTTGTTTTGACTTTGAAACATCAAAGGGTTTGGAGTCAGAAGTTCCAGGTTTCCAGCCTCTGGGCTTTCCCACCTTAACAGTGTGAGTTTGATTAAATGTCTTAACTTCATCTGATCCCAGTTTTCTTGTCTGTAAAATTAGAATAGCAGCTGTGTAGTTAATTCAGTCCCGGAGGGTCGCATGACAATTGCATCGGCAGCGAGTATCCTGCAGCATTTCCCAACTACTGCGGCAGTAGTCGCGATGAGTTTGCCCTCAACCCCAAACCTTTCCTCAGCGGATTAACAGGAAGGCCAGTAATGGTGAAGCTTAAATGGGGAATGAAGTACAAAGGCTACCTGGTGTCTGTAGATGGCTATATGAACATGCAGCTTGTAAACACAGAAGAATACATAGATGGAACATTGTCTGGACATCTGGGTGAAGTTTTACTAAGGTGTAATAATGTCATTTATATCAGGGGTGTTGAAGAAGAAGATGGGGACATGAGAGAATAGCATCTTTGGGGAGGGAGTTTTTTTATATATATTTGTAGACAATAAAAATTTGGTTTTCAAAAAAAGAATAGCAGTCCTATGTTCTCTGCTTTTCTCACCAGGGGGTGAAGGGTTGAGTAAGATGATGTATGTAAAACTGTAAAATACTCCACAATGTCACTTACAACATTTACAATGGGAGAAACAGACCCCAAGAAAGTTCCGAGTCTTCCACACACAGACCTAGTGTCCAGGTGACACGGCTCCTGGCCCTGAACTTCCTGGCTGGGCCAAGGAGCCTTTCGGTAAAGCGCTGTGGAATAAAACAGGGTGAACATGAATCATAAGAATGATTATTATTGATTTTTCATTCCTTGGGCAGCAAAAATCATGGCTGGCACTCTTCCCACTTGGAAACTGACTGGCTTGTTTTACATCTATTGTGTCTCTGGTGAGGTCAGGAGTCTAGACTTGAGCTATGGGCCTAAGAGCTATGGGCTATGGGCCCCAGAGCATAAGGAACCTACCTACACCCCCTCTCCCAATTTATTCCCCTCTTGCTCCCAGTTTTCTGCCCTGTGCCTCCAAGCAGAGCCTTAGCATTCCACAGTCCCAGCCAGGCTGGTGACAAGGCATAATCCTAGCTACACATTCTCCACTTGGCCCCAGGCTTTCCTGGGTTGCCAGTATCCCAGCACTAGTTCATATAAAATCCCTGCTGTGCCTGGAATGCATTAACCAAAGTGTGACACTTCAATTCCTAGTGTACATGGAGTAATTTTAGATGGTATACAGATGAACATACTGTTTTCAAAGTTACGTATCATAATGTATATTTGGAAATGTTCTGTTCTCTTTTGTTTTTTAAGATAGTGACATAAAGCTGTTGCTTCTTGTTTGAGTGTTGAGGAAGCTACTGTCCCTCTTTTATTTTTTCTTTTTTAATTGAGGTATAACTTTCAGAGAGTAAACTGCACACATCTTAAAGAATACAACTTGATGTGTTTTTACATATGTATACATAGTATACATGTAACTTATGTGTATATACACACACACACATATATACATAAATGCACACATATATATAATGTAACTACCACTCAGATCAAGATATTGAATATTTCTAGCATTGAGCATGGCACCTCACTCCAAGACTCTTGCCTGGAAAATCCCATGGACGGAAGAGCCTGGTAGGCTGCAGTCCATGGGGTCGCTAAGAGTCGGGCACAACTGAGCAACTTCACTTTCACTTTTCACTTTCATGCGTTGGAGAAGGAAATGGCAACCCACTCCAGTGTTCTTGCCTGGAGAATCCCAGGGATGGGGGAACTTGGTGGGCTGCTGTCTATGGGGTCACACAGAGTCGGACACGACTGAAGCGACTTAGCTGCAGCAGCAGCAGCATTGAACAAGCTCACTCAAAGTCAGTATTTCCCTCCAAATGTCACTAATATTCTGAGCTATTGCCATAAGTTTAGTCTGTTTTTGGAGTTCATATACATGGAATCATTCAGTATATATATTTTTATATCTGGCCTCTTTCACTCACCATTGTGTTTGAGATTAATTTATGATCTTTCACATAGTAGTGGTTCATGCCTTTTCATTGCCATACAGTAGTATTCCATTGCAGACATCAGTCAGTTCAGTCACGCAGTCATGTCCCACTCTTTGCAACCCCATGGACTGCGGTGCACCAGGCTTCCCTGTCCATCACCAACTCCCAGAGCTTACTCAAACTCATGTCCATCAAGCTGGTGATGCCATCCAACTATCTCATCCTTTGTCGTCCCCTTCTCCTCCCAACTTCAATCTTTCCCAGCATCAGGGTCTTTTCCAATGAGTCAGTTCTTTGCATTAGGTGGACAAAGGATTGGAGTTTCAGCTTCAGCATCAGTCCTTCCAATGAATATTCAGGACTGATTTCCTTTAGGTTGGATCTCCTCGCAGTTTAACGGATTCTCAAGAGTCTTCTCCAAAACCGCAGTTCAAAAGCATCAATTCTTCAGCACTCAGCTTTCTTTATAGTCCAACTCTCACATCTGTACATGACTACTGGAAAAACCATAGATTTGACTAGATGGACCTTTGTTGGCAAAGTAATGTCTCTGCTTTTTAACATGCTGTCTAGTTTGGTCATAGCTTTTCTTCCAAGGAGCAAGCATCTTTTAATTTCATGGCTGCACTCACCATCTGCAGTGATGTTGGAGCCCCAAAAATAAAGTCTGTCACTGTTTCCATCGTCTCCCCATCTATTTGCAATGAAGTGGTGGGACCAGATGCCATGATCTTAGTTTTCTGAATGTTGGACTTTAAGGCAGCTTTTTCACTCTCCTCTCACTTTCATCAAGAGGCTTTTTAGTTCTTCGCTTTCTGCCATAAGGGTGGTGTCATCTGCATATCTGAGGTTATTGATATTTCTCCCGACAGTCTTGTACTTCATCCAGTCCGGCATTTCGCATGATGTACTCTGCATATAAGTTAAATAAGCAAGGTGACAATACTTTCCTGATTTGGAACCAGTCTGTTGTCCCATGTTCAGTTCTAACTGTTGCATCTTGACTTGCATACAGATTTCTCAGGAGGCAGATCAGGTGGTCTGGTATGCCCATCTCTTTAAGAATTTTCCATGGTTTGTTGTGATCCACACAGTCAAAGGCTTTGGTGTAGTCAACAAAGCAGAAGTAGATGTTCTTTTCTGGAACTCTTTTGCTTTTTCGATGATCCGATGGATGTTGGCAACTTGATCTCTTGTTCCTCTGCCTTTTCTAAATCCAGCTTGAACATTTGGAAGTTCACGATTCACATACTGTTGAAGGCTGGCTTGGAGAATTTTGTTTCAGCCAGGTTTCCAGCTGTGGGGGCACCATTCCGGGTGAGGCATCCAACATGGTGAGGCTCCTGAGCCGCTGCCCCTGTGACTCCCCCTTCCCCCGCCGCTATCTCCTGCCCCTCAGTACTGCTGCTGTTCCTCTGCCTGCTGTTGCTCCTCGTCTCCAGATCCGATCATAGTGAGGGAAAGATGAGCGAGGAGAAGGCAACTTGTGATAACGAGGTGCATTTGTGGCATAAGATGGAGGAGTAGGAGGACGTGTGCTCATCTTCTCCCTGCAAGAATTCCAAAACTACAACTCACTGCTGAACAACCGTCCGCTGCAGAATGTTGGATCCCACCAAAAAAGATACCTCATATCCAAGGGCAAAGGAGAAACCCCAGCAAGATGGAAGGAGGGGTGAAATCACGTTTGGAATCAAACCCTTTACTGGCCAGAGATGCTCAGAGGGCTCAAACAAACCTGCACACCAGGGCCCGGAGACCCCACAGAGACTGAGCCAGAACTGTGTTTGAGTATCTCCTGTGAAGGTATTGGTCAGCAGTGGCCTACGCAAGGGCAGGGGCTCTGGGTGCAGCAGACCTGGGTATGGCATAAGCCCTCTTGGGGAGGTCACCATTAACCCCACCATAGAGCTGCCAGAACTTAAGACAGGACTGAGGAAACAAGACTCTTGGAAGGGTACAAACAGAACCTTGTGCGCTCCAGAACTCAGGAGAAAGGAGCAGTGACCCCGCAAGAGGCTGACCCAGACTTGCCCATGAATGTCCAGGAGTCTCCGGAGGAGGTGTGGGTCGATGGTGGCCTGCTACAAGGTCAGAGGCACTGAATGTGGCAGTGCGTTCGTGGAACCTTTTGAAGGAGGTCGCCATTATCTCCATTACCTCCACCATAGTTTAGCCTCAGGTTAGACAACAGGGAGGGAACACAGCCCCCTCCATCAACAGAAAATTGGATTGTATGCAACTGTGCCTGCTAAGTCACATCTGTCTGTCTCTTTATGACGCCATGGGCTGTGGTCCACCAAGCTCCTTTGTCCATGGGATTCTCCAGTCAAGAATACTGGAGTGGGTTGCTATGGCTTCCTCCAGGGGATCTTCCCAACCAACCCTTGTCTCCGATGTCACCTGCATTTGCAGATGGATTCTTTACCCCTAGTGCCACCTGGGAAGCCCATTCCATTGTATAAGTATACCACAATTTATTCTTTCTAATTTTCATGGGCATACAAGTTATTTCCAGTGTTTGATTACTATGAGTAAAAGTTTCTAACGTTCTTGTGCATATCTTTTGGTAGATATATGAATTCATTTTTCCTGTAGATTTATAGGAGTATATTTCCTTTATCATAGGGTATAAATATATTGGACATTATTAGATATTGCCAAATAATGTCAGTATTTTTGGATTTTGATCATTTAAAGAAGTGTGTTCTTTGTTTTAATCTGAAACTCCTTAATGACATGATGTTGGGTATCTTCTCATATGCCTAGTTGCCCTCTGAATATTTTTTTTTTTATGAGATGTCGTTCAGATCTTCTGCCCATTTTAAAAATCAGGTTGTTTTCCTTTCATTTTATTTTTAGACGGTGCCACACAGCACGCAGGACCTTAGTTCCCTGACCAGGGACTGAACTGCCAGGGAAGTCCCTGTTTGTTTTCTCATTGTTGGGTTTTAAGAGTTCTTTATATATTTTGGCTAACAGTTCTTTATCAGCTGTATCTTTTGCAAGTATTTTCTCCCAGTTTGTGGCTTGTCTTCTCATTCTGACCTTGTCTTTCTCAGAACAGAAGTTCTTTGTTTTAATAAATTCCAGTTTATTAATGATGTCTTTTCATGCCCTTGGTGTTGTGCAATACCTAAAAGCCACCAGTATACCCAGGGTCACCTAGGTTTTTCCTATGTTATCTTCTACACATAGAAGATGTATAGTTTTATGGTTTTGTGATTTAGATTTAGGTCTGTGATCCATTTGGGATGATTTTTTTTGTAAAGAATATAAGATCCATGTCTAGACTGATTTTTTAAGTTTTTGCATGTTGATGTCCAGTTGTTTCAGTGCCATTTTTTTTGCAGGAGAGGCTTTGCCATGAGGCTTGTGGGATCTTAGTCCCTGGATCAGGGATTAAACCCCTGTCTACAGCAATGAAAGCACCCAGGCTAACCACCACAGGGAATTTCACACATCATTTGTTGAAAAGACAGTCTTTGCCACTTTGTATCGCCTTGCTCTTTGTCTAAAATCAGTCGATTATATATATGTGGATCTATTTATGATCTCTGTATTATATTCCATCGATCTATTGTCTGTTCTTTCAATCGTACCACACTGTCTTGATTACTGTAACTTTATATACATCTTGAACTGGAGTACTATCAGTCCTTGAACTTTATTCTTCTCCTTCAATATTGTATTGGTTATTCTGAGTCTTTTGTCTCTCCATATAAACTTTAGAACAGTTTGTTGACCCAGGTGGTGCAGTGGTAAAGATCTGCCTGCCAATGAAGGAGACTCAAGAGACATGGGTTCTATCCCTGGGTCGGGAAGATCTCCTGGAGTAGGAAATGGCAACCCACTCCACTATTCTTGCCTGGAAAATTCCATGGACAGAGGAGCATGGCAGGCTATAGTCCATAGGGTCCCAAAGAGTATAACAAAACTGAGCATAGCACAGCATGCACACACACACACACACACACACACACACACACACACACACACACACACATATCCACAAAATAACTTGATGGGATTTTGGTTCGGATTGCTTTGAATCTATAGATCAAAATAGCAAGAACTGATATCTTGACAATATTAAGTTTTCCTATTCATGAACATGGATATTTCTCCATTTATTTCGTTCTTCTTTGGTATCTTTCATCAGAGTTTTGCAGTTTTCCTCGTATAGTTCTTATACATATTTTGTTAGATTTATACTGAATACTTCATGTATTTCACTCTTTTTGAGTGCTAATGTAAATAACACTGATTTTTATTTACAATTCTTCTTGTTCATTACTGGTATATAGGAAAGCAATTGACTTCTGTATATTAACCTTGTATCCTGAGACCTTTCTATAATCATTTATTAATTGCAGGAGTGTTTTTTGTTGGTTCTTTCAGATTGTTTACATAGATGATTGTGTCATCTGCAAACAGAGATAGTTTTATTTCCTTCCTCCTAATCTGTGCTTCTTACTTCCTAATCTTTCTTTTCCTTTTCTTTTTCTCTTCTCCTTATTTAGGATTTCTAGTATGATGTTGAAAGGCAGTAGTGAGAAAGGGCATACCTACCTTGTTCCTAATCTAAATGGGAAAGTGTCAAGATACTCACCATTAAGTATGGTAGCTGTACCTTTTTTTGTTGATGTTCTTTACCAAATTGAGGAGCATACTCTATTCCTAGTAAACTGAGAGTTTTTATGATGAATTTTGTCAAATGCTTTTTCTCTCTATTGATGTTATCGTGTGATTTTTGCCCATTCATGTGATGAGTTATATGGATTTTCAAATGTTGAACCATCCTTGCATACCTGCAATAAATCCTACTTGGTTGTGGTGTATAGTTCTTTTTATACATGTCTGAATTCTTTCTTTTTGGCTGTGCTAGGCCTTCGTTCTGCACCGGCTTTTCTCTAGTTGTGCCAAGTGGAGGGCTATTCTCTAGCTGCAGTGCACAGGCTTCGTGTTGTGGTGGCTTCTCTTGTTGCGGAGCACAGGCTCTAGGGCGCTTGAGATTCAGCCGCTGCGGCGCATGGGCTCAGTAGCTGTGGCTCCCAAACTCTAGAGCACAGACAGGCTCAGTGGTTGTGGTGCACAGCGTTAGTTGCTCTGTAGCATGTGGTGGGATCTTCCTGGAGCAGGGATTGAACCTGTGTCCCCTGCATTGGCAGACGGATTCTTTACCACTGAACCACCAGAGAAGCCCTATACATTGTTGAATTTGATTAGCTAATATTTTGCTGGGAATTTTTACATCTATATTCATGAGAGATATTGATCTGTAGGGTTTTTTTTTTCTTTCTTGTAATGTCTTTGGTTTTGGTATTAGGATCTCATAGACTGAGTTAGGAAGTACAGTTGTCCCTTGGTATCCACAGGGGATTGGTTCCAAGACCTTCACAGATATAAAAATCCACAGATGCCCAAGTCCCTTATATAAAATGGCTTAGTATTTGTATAAAACCTATGTATGAATATACCCTCCCATATACTTTAAATCGGGCTTCCTGATGGCTTGGTGGTAAAGAATTCACCTGCCAGTGCAGGAGACATGAGTTCAATCCCTGGGTGGGGAAGATGCCCTGAAGAAGGAAATGGCAACCCACTCCAGTATTCTTGCCTGGGAAATCCCATGGACAGAGGAGCCTTTGCAGGCTACAACCCATGGGGTCACAAAAGAGTGGGACACGACTTAGTGACTAAACAACAACAATAACAACATACTTTAAATCACCTGTAGATTGCTTATAATACCTAATACGATGTAGATGATATGGAAATGGTTGAAAATGCATTGTAAATGCTACAGAAATTGTTGCTGGCATATAGCAAATTCAAATTTTGATTTTTGGAGATTTCTGGGAAATCGTTTTTTGGATTATTTTCAATTCACAGTTAATTGAAATCTGTAGGTGTGGAACCTGGGGATACAGAGATCTGACTGTATTCCTTCCACTTCTAACTTCTTGAAGAGACTAGAGAATTGTTATAATTTCTTTTTAAACATTTGGTAGAAATCAATAATGAACTCATCTGGGCTTTATTGTTTTGGAAGGTTACTAACTATTGATTCAATTTTGTTAATAGATAAAAGACCTATTCAGATTTCTTCTTGTGTGAATTTTGGCAGATTATAACTTTTAAGGAACTGGTCTACTTCATCTAGGTTATCAAATTTGTGGGCATAAAACTATTTATGATATTCTTGTATTATCCCTTTAATGTTCATGGGAGCTATACTGTTGTCCCCTCTTTCATTTCTGGTATTGCTGCTGCTGCTGCTAAGTTGCTTCAGTCGTGTCTGACTCTGTGCGACCCCCATAGACGTAAGCCCACCAGGCTCCCCCATCCCTGGGATTCTCCAGGCAAGAACACTGGAGTGGGTTGCCATTTCCTTCTCCAATGCATGAAAGTGAAAAGTGAAAGTGAATTCGCCCAGTCGTGTCTGACTCTTCGCTATCCCATGGACTGCAGCCTACCAGGCTCCTCCATCCATGGATTTTCCAGGGAAGATTACTGGAGTGGGGGTGCCATTGCCTTCTCTCATTTCTGGTATTAGCAGTTTTTAAAAATTATTTTTGGTGGAGTCTTCATTGCTGTGTGTGGGCTTTCTCTGGTTGTGGGGAGTGTGGGTTATTCTTCATGGCGGTACATGGGTCTCATTTTGGTGGCTTCTCTTGTTTCAAAGCACAGGCTGTAGGTGCAGGGGCTTCCATAGTTGCAGCATGTGGGCTCAGTATTTGTGGCCTACGGGCTTTAGTTTCTCTGTGGCATGTGGAATCTTCCCAGACCAGGGATTGAAGCCCCTGTGTCCCCTGCATTGGCAGGCAGACTCCTATCCACTGTAGCACCAGACAAGTCCTGATATTAGTAATTTGTGCCTTCTCTTCTCTTTGTTTCCTTAGTTACCCTGGCTAGAAATCTATCAATTTTATGGATCTTTTCAAAGAACCAGCTTTTGGTTTTGTCGATTTTCTCTGTTGACTTCCTATTTTCAACCTCATTGATTTTGGCTCTGATTCTTTTTATTATTTCTTTTCTTTTGTTGAATTTGGATTTAGTTCGCTCTTTTTGTTCAGTTTCCTAAAGTGGAAATTTTGATTGTTGATTTTAGATCTTTCTTCTTTCTAATACTATCTGCATTTGTTGATATAAATTTGAGCAATGGTTTTGCTAAATCCTACACATTTGGATAAGTTGTTTCTGTTTTCATTTATTTCAAAATATTTTTAAAATTTCTCTTGAAATTTCTCCTTTATCCCATGTCTTATTAGAAATATGCTGCTCTGTCTCCAAGTATGTGGGAATTTTCCAGCTATCTTTCTGTTGTTGATTTCGAGTTTCATTCCATTGTGGTCTGAGAGTAGACATTGTATGATTTCTAATCCTCTAAACTATTAAAGTGTGCTTTGCTGCTAAGTTGCTTCAGTCGTGTCCAACTCTGTGCGACCCCAGAGACGGCAGCCCATCAGGCTCCCCCGTCCCTGGGATTCTCCAGGCAAGAACACTGGAGTGGGTTGCCATTTCCTTCTCCAATGCATGAAAGTGAAAGGTGAAAGTGAAGTCGCTCAGTCGTGTCTGACTCTTAGTGACCCCATGGACTGCAGCCTACCAGGCTCTTCCGCCCATGGGATTTTCCAGGCAAGAGTACTGTAGTGGGGTGTCATTGCCTTCTCCAAAAGTGTGCTTTATGGCCCTGAATATGGTATACCTTGGTGATTGTTCCATGTGTGAGTTTGAGACCAATGTGTTGTTGGATAAGTAGTCTATAGATGTCAATCATATGCAGTTTATTTACAGTGTGGTTGAGTTCAACCATGTCCTTACTGATTTTCTGCCTGCTGGATCTGTCCATTTCTCATAGAGAAGTGTTAGAGTCTCCAACTGTTACAGTGGAGTCATCTACTTTTCCTTCCAGATCTATCAGTTTTTGCACATGTATTTTGACACTCTGTTGCTAGGCCCATATAAGTGAAGGATGGTTGGGTACTTCCCTGGTGGTCCAGTGGTTAAGAATCTGCCTTGCAATGCAGGGGACATAGGTTCAGTCCCTGGTCGGGGAACTAAGAACCTGTATGCCATGGGGCAACTTGGCAACTAAGACCTGATACAACCAAATGAGTTTTTTTTTTTTAAGGATTGGTACATCTTCTTGGGGTATTTACCTTTTTATTAATTGGCAATGCCCTTTTTATCCCTGGTAACTTTGCTTGCTCTGAAGTTGGCTTTGTCTGAAATTAATATATCTATCCTCATTTTTTTATTTTGGCCGTGCTTTGTAGTATGTGGGATCTTAGTTTCCCAACCAGGGATTGAACCTGGGCAACAGAAGTGAAAGCACTGAATCCTAACTACTAGACGACCAGGAAACTCCCTCCACTTTTCTGTTGATTAGTGTTAGCATGGTATATCTTTCTCCATCCCTTTGCTGTGAATCTATATGTGTACTTATAATATTTAAAGTGAGATTCTTATAGATAATATATAATTGGGTCTTGTTTTTTACCCTTTCTGACCATCTTTATCTTTTAATTAGTGTATTTGGACCATACATGTTTAAGGTGATTATTGGCATAGTTGCACTCATATTTGTTGCTATCTTCTATTTGTTCCCTTTGTTCTCTGTTCCTTTGTTTCTTCCACACATTTTCTGCCTTTTGTGGTTTTAAGTATTTTATATGAATTCATTTTCTCTCCTTTCTTGGCGTATCATTATGCTTTTCTGCCCCTATGTGTTTTAGTTGGTTGCCCTACACTTTGCAATATATATTTACAACTTTCAAAAACACTATACCACTTCATAGGTTGTACATATACTTTATAACAAAATATTCCTAATTCCTCCCTCCCTCTTCCCATCCCTCCTGTCATAGTTGTCATTCATTTCACTGATATATAGGCATACATATATATGTATATAAGCATTCGACATGGGTTCAATCCCCAGGTCAGGAAGATCCCTTGAAGGAGGGAATGGCAACCCACACCAGTATTCTTGCCTAGAGAATTCCACAGCCAGCGAAGCCTGGTGGGCTACTGTCCATGGAGTTGCAAAGAGTCAGACAGGACTTAGGGGCTAACACACACCTATAAGCATACATAGTCAAATGCATTGTTTCTATTATTATTTTGAACAAACTGTTATGTTAGGTTATTTAAGAATGCTAAAAATAATTTTTCTAAAAAATAAGAAAAATAAATGTTTTCCTTTTACATTCACTTTTTTCTTCTCTAATACTCTTCCTTTCTTTATGTAGATCTGAATTTCTGAGTTACCATTTTCCTTTTCTCTGCTGAACTTCTTTTAACACTTCTTACAAGATAGGTCTGCTAACAACAAATTCCCCTCATTTTTGTTTGTCTGAGAAAATCTTTATTTCTTGTTCGCTTTTAAAAAATAATTTCATTTATTTATTTTTGGCTGTGCTGGGTCTTCTTTGCTGCTCAGGCTTTTCTGTAGTTGTGGGGAGTTGGGGCTGCTCTCTGGTTGCAGGGTACAGGCTTCTCATTGCAGTGGCTTCTCTTGTTGCAGAGCACGGACTCTAGGGCGCATGGGCTTAGTAGCTGCGTTCCCGGGCTCTAGAGCACAGGCTCAATAGTTGCGGTGCACAGGCCTAGTTGCTCCTTGGCATGGGGCATATTTTTGGATCCTGCATTGGCAGGTGAATTCTTTACCACTGAGCCACCAAGGAAGCCCTCTTGTTCACTTTTAAAGGGTAATTTTGCAGATACAGTATTCTAGGTTGGTATTTTTTCCCTCTCAACACTTTAAACACTTTTCTTGCTTGCATGGCTTCTGAGAAGTCAAATGTAACTTACCTTTGTTCCTCTATAGATAGATCAGGAGTTTTTCCCCCTCTGGCTTCTTTCAAGATTTTTTTCTTTAGCTTTAATTTTCTGAAGTTTGAATAAGATATACCTGTTCCTATTGCAGGGTTCTTTTATGTGTATGTGTGTTTTGTTGGGTTTGTTTTTTGGCAACAGCAACATCTTGCTTGATGTTCTCTGAGTTTCCTGGATCTGAGACTTGTTGCCTGACATTGATTTGGGGAAATTCTGTCTGTGCCTACGCATGTATATATTTACTATCTTGCCGCAGCTGTACTGGGTCTTAGTTGCGGCATGCAGGATTTTTGTCATGTGAGATCTTTTGTTAAGCTCCAGAGCACACGCTTTAGTTGCCCCTTGGTGGGTGGGATCAAACCCTCAAACCTGCATCCCCTTGTATTGCAAGACAGATTCTTAACCACTGGACCACCAGGGAAGTCTGAATTCTTAATCATTATCGCTTCAAATATTGTTTCTTTCTCTCTTTCTTCTCCTCGTATTCTCACTGTGTGTATATTGCACCTTTTGTAGTTAAACTCAATTCTTGGATATCTTGTTCTTTCTTTCTCTATTTTCCTCATCTTTCTCTTTGCTTTTCAGTTTTAGAAATTTCTGTTGTCATATTCTCAAGCTCAGAAATTGTTCCCAGCCCTGTCAGTCTACGAAGGAGCCCATCAAAGGCATTCTATAGTTCTGTTACAGTGTCTTTGATCTCCAGCATTTCTTTTTATTATTTTTTAGACTCTCCATCCTTCTGCTTATATTATCCATCTTTCTTGCATGGCACCTACTTTTTCTATTAAATTCTCAGCATCAGTTCAGTTCAGTCGCTCAGTCATGTCCAACTCTTTGGACCCCATGGATTGCAGCACGCCAGACCTCCTTGTCCATCACCAACTTCTGGAGTTCTCAAACTCATGTTCATTGAGTCAGTGATGCCATCCAGCCATCTCATCCACTGTCATCTCCTTCTCCTCCTGCCTTCAATCTTTCCCAGTATCAGGGTCTTTTCAAATGAGTCAGCTCTTTGCATCAGCATATTAATCATAATTTTTAAAAATCCTAAACTGTTAATTCTAAAATTCATGCCATACTGGACTCTGGTTTGTTCTGCCTCGTCAAACTGTGTTTTTTGTCTTTTAGTGTGCCTTGTAGTTATTTGCTGCAAGGCAGATATGAATGCTAGGTAAAAGGAGTTAAGGTAAATAGGCCTTTAATAACGTGGTGGGAACTTGGGAAAGCATTCTGTAGGTCTGATTAGGTCCTCTTTTGGTGAGCCTGTCCTATTAGATTGTGAACCTCACCAGTACTTTTCAGATTTTTCTCCCCACAGGTAGGGCAGGATGACTACAGGGGGCTGGAACTGTTCTATTCTCTCTTAAATTAGTCTCTGGTAAAAGCCCAGCAGGGGGACATCCCTGGTGGTCCAGGGGCTAAGACTCTGCTCCAAATGCAGGGGGTCCAAAGTCCCATCCCTGGTCTGGGAACTATAATAGATCCCACATGCTAAATTCAGAGTTCTCATGTTACAACTAAGATCCAGCCATACCCAAATACATAAATACTTAAAACAAAACAAAACAACCGCCTCCCCCTCTCCCAACAGGTTAGGTCTCATAAAATAGTTTCTCCTAAGGGCAAGCCTGTTAAAAAGAAAGGAATGCTCTAGGATGTTTTAGAATGGTTCCTTTCCCCTCCAGGTGTCAGAAGCATGAGACGATTTTTCTCTGATATTCTCTGTGAGGACCTGGTAGAGCCCTTGGATATAAAACTTGGATAAACTCACAAAAGTTTGGGTCCCACTAGAACTGGGTTCCCTTGGAGTGTTCAACTCCCGGGCATGTCTACACTAAACTTCCAGCAATTTGTCAATCACAGTTCAGGTTTTCCTGCTGACAGTGGTTCCAGTGCAGGTTCCTGCTTAGGTAAACTGCGATTCTCCCGTATCTGCCTGTCTGTCCTTCCAGTTTGGGAGCTGGGGGGTCCACAGTGGTTTGCCTTGTGACCTTACTTCTCTGGCAGATCAAAGAATTGTTGTTTTTCATTTGTTCTTCTCTTGTTTTTAGGACAGAATGAAGATTTCTAGTCTTTTATATGCTGGACCAGAAACCAGAAGTCCTCTACTTCTTTTTGTTGTTCTTTTGCTTTTTCCTTTGCTACACTATTTAATTCATTATTTTCCCCAAATTGTATAACATAAAGTTTACTGTCTTAATCATTTGTAAGTGTGCACTTTAGTGATATTAGATACATTCATAATGTTGCACTTCTATCACTACCATTCATCTTTATAACTCTTCATTGTGTAAAACAAACTCTATACCCATTCAACAACTACTCCTCATTCCTCCTCCCTCCAGCTTCTGGCAACCACCATTCCGCTTTCAGCCTCTATGATTTTTTAAAAAGCATGTAAGCCTGTATGTATGTGCGTGAAAAAGCAACAGTTAGAACCAGACATGTAACAACAGCCTGGTTCAAAATTGGGAAAGGAATACAAGGCTGTATATTGTCACCCACTTATTTAACTTATATGCAGAGTACAAATGCAAAATGCTGGGCTGGATGAATCACGAGATGAAATCAAGATGGCTGGAAGAAATATCAACAACCTCAGATATGCAGATGATACTACTCTAATGATAGAAAGTGAAGAGGATCTAAAGAGCCTCTTGATGAGGGTGAAAGAGAGTGAAAAAGTTGGCTTGAAACTCAACATTCAAAAATGAAGATGATGGCATCCAGTCCCATCAGTTCAGTTCAGTTCAGTTGCTCAGTCGTGTCTGACTCTGCGACCCCATGAATCGCAGCACTCCAGGCCTCCCTGTCCATCACCAACTCCCAGAGTTCACTCAGATTCACGTCCGGTCCCATCACTTCATGGCAAATAGATGGGGAAACAATGGAAACAGTGACAGATTTTATTTTCTTGGGCTCCAACATCACTGCAGATGGTGACTGCAACCATGAGATTAAAAGATGCTTGTTCCTTGGAAGAAAAGCTATGACAAACCTAGACAGCATATTAAAAAGCAGAGGTATCACTTGCTGACAAAGGTCTGTCTAGTCAAAGCTATGGTTTTTCCAGTAGCCATGTTATGAATGTGAGAGCTGGACCATAAAGAAGACTGAGCGCTGAAGAACTGATGTTTTTGAACTGTGGTGTTGGAGAAGACTCTTAAGAGTCCCCTGGACTGCAAGGAGATCAAACCAGTCTATCCAAAAGGAGATCAGCCCAGAATACCCATTGGAAGGTCTGTTGCTGAAGCTGGAGCTCCAGTACTTTGGCTACCAGTTGGGAAGAGGTGACTATCTAGAAAAAGACCCTGATGCTGGGAAAGATTAAAGGTAAAAGGACAGGGGTGGGGGCGGCGACAGAGGATGGGGTGATTAGGTAGCATCAATGGACATGAATTTAAGCAAACTGCAGGAGATAATGAAGGACAGAGGAGCCTAGCATGCTGCAGTCTCTGAGGTCACAAAGAGTCAGAACTTAGCTACTGAAGAATAACAACAAAACTAGTGTTCATGTATAAGTAATCTGGAGGAAAATAGTCTAAATTATTAACAGTGGTTACTGGAGGAGGGTATTAGAGGCTTTTATTCTCAGTGTTAAATAGTTCTGTAATTTTACGTGTTTTGTGATATGCATGTGTTAAGGGAAGCACACTGAAACCGCCCACCCTGGCCAGGCACCATAGTAACTATTTGCATGAGCTGTTTACTACAGGAGGTCCTGGTAAGGAACACAGAACTAATAAGCCTCCACCAACTGGAAGAGTTCGGGAAAGGTCAAAAGGAGACACCACATGTCCGACCACCTCCCAGAATCCTCTCTGGCATCCATCTTGGCCGAACAAGGCGTGCATCACCAGAAAGGACTCTTAGTCAGAATGATGGGCTAGAGACAACCTGGAAACTTGTCCCATCACCATAAAACCCGAGACTGCAAGCCATGTGACAGAGCTGTTCTCCTGGGTTCCCTTACCCTACTGCTCTCCACTCGGGCACCCTTTCCCAATAAAATCTCTTGCTTTGTCAGCACATGTGTCTCCTCGGACAATTCATTTCTGAGTGGTTAGACAAGAGCCCAGTTTCGGGGCCTGGAAGGGGTCCCCCTTCTTGCAACACTTGTATTATTTTTGAAATTTGAAAATATAAAGGTGCCCGCAAATGTGTCCTCCCAGCCTGCAAAGCATTCTGTGGTCCATCTCAGAAAGAAGGGAGCTCTCTGCCTGTCCCATCCTGCCAGGCTCCCAGACCGTGGCTTCTGCTTCCCTACTTCTCTTGCTTATCAGCCCTTCCTTCCTCACCTCCTGTCACCTGGCTTGGGGCCCAGGTGCCTGGGAAAGAAACAATTTTTTGAGGTCACCATGTGGCCTGCCAGCCCAGCAGGCTTTCCATCATGTGACTTGATTTTGTTGAGCGAATTTCATCCACTTTATCTTCAGATTATGTCTCAATGTTTTCCATTCTCCAGACTCGTATTCTCTCAAGATATTTCCCCTCTCTCATCTCTGGCCCAGCTCTTACTTTTCCTCAGGAGTCAGAGTAAATGTTTCCAGGTAGCCTTGCCAAGCTCCAGTCTCCTCAGCTCCCAGCACTCCCTGTAGATACAGATCACTCGAGCCCTGACTCTCATGTGCACTGGAAGTCCTACGAGGGTTGAGATGGCATCCACCTGCCTTTGCTATTGACTCATCTATCTGGAAAGATTCCCAATTTACCTCTTTTCAGGCAACTCCTCCTGTATATAGCTTCCAAGTAAATCACTTTAATCATGTCATCCCCAGTTCTAGAACCTGCAACGACTCCCTAGTGCCTACTGAATCAAATCCAAACTCTTCCTCTTGTGTATATTTAATTAAATCAAAATTAAAGACTTCTGTTCAATGAGGTGGACAAAGTTAAGAGAGAGATGACAAAACGGGAAAATATATTTGCAACTCCAAATCTAACAAAGGATAGACTCTTTCAGATCTCCTGCAAATCAGCCTCCAAAAGGCATCAATAGAAACATAACACAATGATATAAAAAGACTGTTTATGTAAAAGGAAATGTGAAAGACTAATCATCAAGTGAGAGATACTCAAACTCTTTAGTGAGTGACCAGACAAATGAAAATAAAACAACAATGAGAAAATACCTCAGACAGGGTAGGAAAAAATCAGACAGCTGGATAATATCAATCATATGGGAATATAGGAACCTTCTGCTCTGTGTGTGGGAGTGTGCACTGGGGCAGACACTGAGGAGAAAAACATGTCTGTACTTAGTCAAAAGGAGACATATATTTACAGCTTATGACCAGGCAAGTCCACTCTTAGCTTCTACATATATAACCCAGAGACAGTCTCCCTGAATCCATAGGTGCACAGGGCTGAGGGTGTGCACTGCAGCACGGCTTGTTGGAGGGGAGTTGGGTGCAGTCAGATGTTCCTTTCTGGGATAGTGGAGAGGGCAAAGTGGGGGGTTGCCCCCACAGCAATGAAAACACCTCAGTGTTCACAGGGCAACCTGATTGGATCTTAAAACCATAGTGCTGCGTGAAAGGAGGACCAACAGAACAAAGCCTAGAACACAGTGCTGGTAATGTATAGAGATCAGTTCAGTTCAGTTGCTCAGTTGTGTCTGACTCTTTGCGACCCCATGGATTGCAGCACACTAGGCTTCCCTGTCCATCACAGCCTTGTTTAACTCAATGAAACTATGAACCATGCCATATAGGGCCACCCAAGATGGACGGGTCATGGTGGAGAGTTCTAACAAAATGTTCTGACACCACTGGAGTCAGGGGAATGGCAATGGTCCACTAGATGAGGGAATGGCAAACCACTTCAGTGTTCTTGCCTTGAGAACCCCATCAACAGTAATGTATATAGAGAAACACACACTGATTTGTCAGGCCACTCAAGATGGCTGTTCTCTTGCCTTGAGTACATCCCCTGCCCAACCAGTGCCTGCTTCACTTGCACCCTACTCACATGATCGACCTTCCCACGTACCTGCCCCAAGGCCCAGCTACTGATAGCTTATCAAACAGGTGGTAAGGGGCATGCCTCTCTGCTGGTTTCCCTGGTAACTAATGAGAAGTGAAGTTGCTCAGTCATGTCCGACTCTTTGCCACCCCATGGACTGTAGCCCACCACGCTTCTCCGTCCATGGGATTTTCCAGGCAAGAGTACTGGAGTGGGCTGCCATTTCATTCTCCAGAGGATCTTCCCAACCCAGGAATCGAACCCGGGTCTCCCACATTGTAGACAGACACTTTACCATCTGAGCCACCAGGGAAGTCTAAAAACCAGATATCAATTCCCCCACAACTGGCAATCTCCTCTTCCCCACCAGAACAAAGACTGCAGCCAAGTCCTGCTTACTGTCCGCTATACATGGTAGGGTGTTGCTCTAGGACTTTGCTTCAGATGTGTAAGCTCCCCCATCCATTAAACCACTGATGTGCCTATTGCTGACTCCAGACTCCTTCTTTAGACTTGAAGCTCGGCAAGCACAGCTTTTGTAGCCCAGAGAAGCAAAAAGCAAAGGAGAAAAGGAAAGATATAAGCATCTGAATGCAGAGTTCCAAAGAACAGTAAGGAGAGATAAGAAAGCCTTCCTCAGCGATCAATGCAAAGAAACAGAGGAAAACAACAGAATGGGGAAGACTAGAGATCTCTTCAAGAAAATTAGAGATACCAAGGGAACATTTCATGTAAAGATGGGCTTGATAAAGGACAGAAATGGTATGGACCCAACAGAAGCAGAAGATATTATGAAGAGGTGGCAAGAATACACAGAAGAACTGTACAAAAAGAGCTTCATGACCCAGATAATCATGATGGTGTGATCACTCACCTAGAGCCAGACATCCTGGAATGTGAAGTCCAGTGGGCATTAAAAAGCATCACTACGAACAAAGCTAGTGGAGGTGATGGAATTCCAGTTGAGCTGTTTCAAATCCTGGAAGATGATGCTGTGAAAGTGCTGTCCTCAACATGCCAGCAAATTTGGAAAACTCAGCAGTGGCCACAGGACTGGAAAAGGTCAGTTTTCATTCCAATCCCAAAGAAAGGCAATGCCAAAGAATGCTCAAACTACTGCACAATTGCACTCATCTCACACGCTAGTAATGAAGGGTCACCTCATACTGGTCAGGCTGACCATCAGTTGTGTCCGACACTTTGTGACCCTGTGGACTGTAGCCTACCAGGCTCCCCCTCCATGGGGTTCTCCAGGCAAGAGTACTGGAGTGGGTTGCCATTTCCTTCTCCAGGGGATCTTCCTGATCCAGGGATTGAACCTGAGTCTCCCGCATTCCAGGCAGAAGCTTTAGCTAGTAAAGTAATACTTAAAATTCTCCAAGCCAGGCTTCAGTAATATGTGAACCGTGAACTTCCAGATGTTCAAGCTGGTTTTAGAAAAGGCAGAGGAACCAGAGATCAAATTGCCAACATCTGCTGGATCATGGAAAAAGCAAGAGAGTTCCAGAAAAAGCAAGAGAGTTCCATCTATTTCTGTTTTATTGACTATGCCAAAGACTTTGACTGTGTGGATCACAATAAACTGTGGAAAATTCTGAAAGAAATGGGAATACCAGACCACCTGACCTGCCTCTTGAGAAACCTATAGGCAGGTCAGGAAGCAACAGTTAGAACTGGACATGGAACAACAGACTGGTTCCAAATAGGAAAAGGAGTACGTCAAGGCTGTATATTGTCACCCTGCTTATTTAACTAATACGCAGAGTACGTCATGAGAAACGCTGGGCTGGAAGAAGCACAACCTGGAATCAAGATTGCCAGGAGAAATATCAATAACCTCAGATATGCAGATGACACCACCCTTATGGCAAAAAGTGGAGGAACTAAAAAGCCTCTTGACAAAAGTGAAAGTGGAGAGTAAAAAGTTGGCTTAAAGCTCAACATTCAGAAAACTAAGATAATGGCATCTGGCCCCATCACTTCATGGGAAATAGATGGGGAAACAGTGTCAGACTTTATTTTTGGGGCTCCAAAATCACTGCAGATGGTGATTGCAGCCATGAAATTAAAAACGCTTACTCCTTGAAAGGAAAGTTATGACCAATCTAGATAGCATATTCAAAAGCAGAGACATTACTTTGCCAACAAAGGTCCATCTAGTCAAGGCTATGATTTTTCCAGTAGTCATGTATGGATGCGAGAGTTGGACTGTGAAGAAAACTGAATGCTGAAGAAGTGATGCTTTTGAACTGTGGTGTTGGAGAAGACTCTTGGAGAGTCCCTTGGACTGCAAGGAGATCCAACCAGTCCATTCTAAAGGAGATCAGTCCTGGGCATTCTTTGGAAGGAATGATGCTAAAGCTGAAACTCCAATACTTTGGCCACCTCATGCGAAAAGTTGACTCATTGGAAAAGATCCCAATGCTGGGAGGGATTGGGGGCAGGAGGAGAAGGGGATGACCGAGGATGAGATGGCTGGATGGCATCACTGACTCGATGGACGAGTTTGAGTGAACTCCGGGAGCTGGTGATGGATAGGGAGGCCTGGTGTGCTGCGGTTCATGGGCTCGCAAAGAGTCGGACACGGCTGAGCGACTGAACTGAACTGAGGGTGCAGCTCAACACATACACAAACACAGTCACCCCCCTCCGCCAAAACCAACTGAAAACAGACATTCTGAGAAATTTGGTTCTGGATTGGACAGAGATGATGGTGGTGCAGTTGGGCAAGAAAATGTATAATGTTGGGGGATGCATAGCTGAAAAATATAGGGATAGAATGGCACAATGTATGGAATTTACTTTCTAGTGGTTCAGCAGAGGAGAAAAAGATGAAACAAATGTGTTGTAGGCAGGGATTTCAGCAAGATTTTAAGGTAAAATCTTGATAAGTTTTGAGTCTGAATATATTGGGGGTTGTACTATTGTCTCTATTTTTGTGTATGTATTAAAAATTTCATAGTAAAACAAAATAGCATCACTTTTGATACATATTTTCAAGACTGTTCACACAGTCCTTGACAGTTCAGTGGTTACGATGCTATGCTTCCAGTGCAGGAGGTGCATTTTTAATCCCTGGCCAGGGAGCTAAGATCCCACATGCAGCAAGGCAACTAAGCCTGAGCACACACGAGTAGAGAGTCCATGTGCTGCAATGAAGATTCTTTGTGCTGCAACTAAAACCCAACACAGCCATAAAAATAAACAAATTTATTAATTTTTTTTTTAAAAACCTGCCATGGTTTCCTTTTTTTTTTTTTTTTTTAGTAGAAAATGAAGACAAAGGGGAAGGAAGGACAGAAGAAAGAAAACAAGAGTGATCAGTGAAAATCCCATTTGTCCTCAGGAGGACACCTAAAGTCCAGTAGAAGGAGGAGGACTTTTCTGGTGGTCCTGTGGTTAACAATCTGCTTGCTAGATCCCCGTGTGGGATGGTCCCACATGCCTCGGGGAAACTCAGCCCCTGAGTCCCAGAGCCCCTGCTCTGAGACAAAAGAAGCAACTACAATGAGAAGCCCTCGCACCACAACTAGAGAACAGCGACTCCACTCACTTCAACTAGAGAAAGCCTGCACACAGCAACGAAGACCCAACACAGCCAAAAACAAATAATTTAAAAAAAAAAAAAAAAAAACAGAAAGAAATTGATACCTCTACCACTATGGCATTTTAACTATTTCTGTCTAAGCCTCTCCCCTTCCCTCCTGTGCCCACCTTACTTTTCCACTTGGCTGTCACCATGACGGCCGCATCACCATATGCCTCCCTTAGAAACAGGAATGCCCTTCTGCTTACTGAGCACCAGCACTGAACTAGGACTCACTGGTATGTGATTTCAGTTCATCCTCTCAGTAGCACTGTGAGTGAGGTCAGTCCCGTGTCCTGTCTCCATTTTACAGATGCAGAAAACTGAGCCCAGGAATGTGGTCCTTAGCTGAAATTTCAAACAGCTTGGTTTCAGGATCCCGAGACTGTACCAAGCTGATCCAATCGATTCTTCATCATCATCATTATTTTTGAATGAATGAATGTGAAGTCACTTAGTCGTGCCAGACTGTTTGCGACCCCATGGACTGTAGCCTACCAGGCTCCTCCATCCATGAGATTTTCCAGGCAAGAGTACTGGAGTGGGCTGCCATTTCCTTCTCCAGGGGATCTTCCCAATCCAGGTTCGGAACCTGGGTCTCTCACATTGCAGACAGACGCTTTACCATCTGAGCCACCAGAGAAGCCCATTACTTTGGGCCTGCCTAATAGTCCATTATATTGCTGTAACTCCCTGTAATTTACTAACAGCCTGCCTATTGCTGAATATTTGGGCTCTTTCTAGATTTTTACTTTCATCGACAGTCCTGCAAGGCATATTTTTGGGCATAAAGCTTCTGGATTCTGTGGCATTATACCCTTACCAGGAGTGGGAGAGGGTTAGGTTAGTTTGTGTTCACACTGTAGACCTCATTATGGCAGTTAATTCACGTTGAGGTAGTTTTCCTCAGAGGAAGTGCAGACATGGGGGCAGGGCATCTGTGAGGAGAGAAGGCAGGAAATGTAGGGGTGGGGGGGGTGAGGTCTCAGGCCAGGCAGGAAGTTGGATCCTGATTGATTTTTGTGGTCTTCAGGTTGTGGGGGTGGGGGTGGGTCTCTGGCAAGCCCCAGGGACTGGGCAGGCCTGTGGGACCTGAAGCTGCCGTGTGTGGGAGAGGCGTGCCTGTGACCACTATCCCTGGGGTCACAGCAGCGCTCTGGCCGCCAGCCTGGGAGGGGTCAGATGGGGATAGGCAGCATGTAAATATAGATCCGGGGAAGGAAGCCAGGCAGCCCAACCCTGCGCTGACCTCTCTTGGGAAGGTTGGAGGGCTGTGGGGGTGGGAGTGAGGAGGGATCATGTCCTGGCATCTTCCTCAGATGGGCAACCCCCGACCCACCAGCCCCCTGGAATTGCTAGAAGTGGCTGGGGGAGGGAGGGGGAGCCACCACGGGGATCACAGTGGCGGGGGCTGGTGAGAAGGTGGTCAAGAGATGCTGTTTTTCTGTGACCCATGGCAAATTGCATTTTCTCTCTGGCAGTTTTTTTCTATTCTTTTTTTTTTTTTTTTAATTGGATGCTCTGGGTCTCAGTTGTGACATGCAGGATCTAGTTCTCTGAGCAGGAATCAAACCTAGACCCCCTCTATTGGGAGCGAGGAGTCTTAGCCACTGGACCACCAGGGAAGTTCCTCTCCGGCAGTTTCCCTTAGAGGTGCTGTCCATCCTGATGAGTCCCAGCTAGGAGGCTAATTGGCCCAAAGGGACTTGGGGTTCACTGTAGAAGGGACAGAGGGAAAGGGCCCTGAAAGTTCCTCTCCCCACCTCCATGGGTCTTGCTTATTTTGCAGAGGCGGGCTATCAGGGCATAAGCTTGTCTTCCTCTGCTCTCTCACTCCCCTCACTGGGTGCCAGCCCTCCCCACCAGCCCTGCCTCTCCCCAAACTCTAGTGCCACCCCCTCCCCCAGCCCAGCCCGCCTTGCCCCTCTCCACCCTCCTCCCAGGGCCACAGCCCTGCCCCAGCTCCACACCATACATTCCTTGTCCGCCTCATCTAGCCCAGACCCCTGGGACCTCCCCCCCCACCAACTCTGGGAGGGGAATTCCAGCACAGTCCTCACTCTACCATATATGCATTTGTTAGTAAAACCTATTTCCCACCATCAAGGGGAAGGATGCTAGCCGAGTGACTTTTCCACTTGGCAGTGATCAAGGAGCAGAGGGGTGGGGACAGGGACATCCCATTCAGAATAACAAGACCAGTGGCTAACTCTGCCAAACTCTTGCTTAGGGGTCTGTGCTAAGCAATCACTTTACAGGCACTGTCTGTTTCCTTTAATCCTTATAATGATCCTACAAAGTAGGTACCACTTTACAGATGAGAAAACTGAGGCATAGAACAGTGAAGTGGTGGGAAGCAGCTGTCAGCCTTCAAGAGGTATCCAAGAGTCCTCTCTCAGCCTCCTTTCTTTTCTGTCATACCCCTATCCCCAGTTTCAACCATCTCTCACTGCTTCTAGTTCTTTCAACTCTTTTTATATTTTTCTTTTATAAAAAAACAAAACAAAACAAAACATTTTGCCCATATTCTGCAGCTACCACTGTCTCCTACCCCAGTTGGTCGAATTGGGATTCTCCCCAAGATTTGGTTCAAGTGGAGTTGAGGACAGTGGGTCTTTAATCAGAGTATGCATGTATGCGTGTGCATGTGCGTAGGTGAAGTACAATGAAAGCTCTGAGAATATACAAGGTATAAATTACAAACCTCCCTCCCTTCCCCTTCCCATCTCCTCCCTATCTTCTCATCCTCTTTCCAACCCCTCCAAATCAAGAAGACTGTACATTGCCCCTACCCCCAACCCCAGGGCAAGGTCTTGTCTCAGTAACCTCTGTGGCCACAGGGTCCAGGGCCTTTGGTACATGTTTATGGAATGAATGAATGAGTGAATGAATGAGAGCATGGGAGAGAGAGCAAGCACTTAGGAGTCCTGAGTCCCAGCCCTGACTTTGTCCTCACCTGATCCTTGCCATACCAGGATACCTCCTCTGCCCAGAGGAAGAGGGTCCCAGTATGAGCAGAGAAGGGGAAGAGAGGGACCAGCAGGCACATCTCTAAGCCTGGAAAGGGGGTGACTGAAGTAGACTCTGGCCTCAGAGGTCAAATTCCAGCTGCATGGCTCAGGAGCTGGGTAACCTTGGGCAGGCTTGAAGAGTGATGACTATTGTCTAATAGTCTGTTCAGATTTTACAGAGCCCTTTCTTCACATTTATCTTTGGTGCTCAGAGACCATCCTGTAATGTGGGTAGGATTATCAATATACCCACTTTACAGATAAGGAAGCAGAGGCTGGAGAGATCCAGGGACTTCCCCAAGGTCATATAGCAAGCAGGATTTTGAATCCCCACCCCTATCCCCCCACCAACTCCCACCTTGTTACTGCCCCTGTCTGTGCCTTGAGGAGGTAGGACTTAAATTTCAGTCTTCCAGGCCAGGACCCTCAGGTAGCAGTGTGGCCCAGGAGGGCTGCACAGCAAATCCTCTACTTTGGGCCCCACTGGTCATTCCCATCCAGAAAAGCCAGTCTACCCTTCATGCAAAGCTACCTAGACACCCCTTCCTTCCCCCACCCATGTCCCTGGGTCCTCGACTGCTGCCCAGTGGGCACCTGGGAGTCCATGGGGTGCCCAGGAACTTCCACTTTTCTTGGAAGAACGGGGAAGTGCAATGGTGGAGGGGCTCTGGCGCCTGGGCTCTCCCCTCACACAGGCATGACCACCTCATCATATTCATCCTGACCATTCTGCTCATCTAAGTTCGGTTTGACATCCTCAGCATCCAGCTGTGGGAAGAAAGAAAGACAGGGTGAGCAGCTGAGGGGCCACGTGAGCCCTCCCCACTGCACAGAGGCACTTCTGGAGTCAGCAGAGCCTGTCTCTCTGTGAACCTGGGTCGAGTCTCCCGTCCTGTCTTTTCATCCCGTAGGGATGGTCTAGATGAGGGGTTTCCTCAGGGTTAGGAATGCCCAGGAATCTGGTCCCTGGTGGGAGAGGGCCTCCAGAAGGCAGGCAGGAGACCCCTTCATGTGGGCAGTGCCACAGTGACCTGTGTCGCGTCGTGGAAGCATTCTGTTGGAGGAGTGACTGTCCAGATGGTTTGGAAGACCAAGGGTGCTCAGTGGTCAGGACAACCCACAAGCAAGGCATCCCATGAGCCTCTCTCGGCCCTCTCACCAGCCTTGTCCCTGTTCCTCTCTTTCCAGGGAGGACGCCTGAGATACAGAGCAACAAGGCCACTTGCTCCAGGTCACCCACCAGGACGTGGCAGGGCTGGGACGAGGAGGCAGGCAGGATTCCCAGGCCGTGGTCATGGCGCTTTTCTGCCTTCCTTAGTTCCCAGGCCCCTCCCCCTCCCACATTCTCCCAGAGCCACTGATGACCCCTCTTTGTCCCCTGCCCCAGAGTTGTGCCCTCTGGTCAGAGGAAATGAGTGAGGGGGACAGAGGTGGGAGCAGAGACTCACAAACTTGAGCTCCATGTCCCGGAAGATGAGTGGCAGCAGGAAGCGGGCGTAGGGGCACCGTGAGGATGAGGATGAAGGGGAGGGCCAGCGAGATCTGTTTGATGCTCCTCACCACCCACAGGACCACCAGGCAGACAACCTGGATGATCGTGAACATGTGCATGCGCCAGGTTTTCACCTGTGGGCAGAGGCTGGGGTCATCGCCTGCCCGGCCCAGGCACCCAGACCCCCCACCCCACCCCAACCTGGGCATCCGAGACGGCCACGTACCCTCGTGGCATAGGGCACGTCTGGGTAGTACTTGCGCGGCTTCAACAAAAGCAAGATGCGGTCAAACAACTGGATGCCACTGAGGGATGTGACCCCCATGTAGAGGAAGATGCCAAAGAGCACCGCCAAGGGGATGTGGCGGAGGATGGGTACCATGAGGATGGACAGGCCTGCGGGGGAGAACCACGCACTCTTAGCCCCCAAGGATCAAGGATCGGCACCAGCAGGGGCCAAGGAACAAAATCACAGGGATTATATGAAACTCCTTCTGTGGATCCTCTTTTTTTTTTGGCCATGTTACATGGCTTGTGACATCTCAGTTCCTCTGCCAGGGATTTGAGCCCGAGCCCACAGCCATGAGAGTGCTGAGTCCTAATCACTGGATGGCCAGGGAACTCCCTGGATCCTCTTGATAGATGTTATCCCCATTTTACAGGTGAGGAAACAGATGCAGAGAGGGGAAGCAACTTACCTAAGGCTACACAGCTAGTAGTACAGAGCATGGAGTCAAACTCCTGCCTGCCTGATGTCATAGCCTACTCCTTTAATCGAGGGAGTTACGGAGGTCAGAGAAGCCCACCTTTCCTCTTACCCCAGTCCAGAATGCCTCCATCACCCTCCACCTACCCAAATCCCAGCTCTCCTCCAGCTAACATCAACTTCGCCTCCTTCAGGAAGCTTCCTGGCCTCTCCAACAGTGACCATGGCGCTGCCCACACAGAGCCCATTGGGCTCTGGGCTGCTCCAGAACTCAGATCCCTGACCCTCTGTCTTCACCTCACCCATCCCCTGCTCCAGGAGCCCTGCTCTTTGTATCAGTCACAGAGGGGCTGAGCTGGGGAGGCTCGGGCATCTAATGAACCCTCTCTTGGTGTAGACAGAGAAATTTGAGGCCCAGAGATGAGATGAGATGCCTGGTTAGCAGCCAGTCAGGGTGGAATCACAGTTCACTGAACTGTTGGAGAAGCTCTGACTACAGGGTCTTGTCTAGAGAAGGTTCCAGCAAGTGGTCCCCCACGTGCCCTGCCCAGATGCCCATCTCAGTGTCTGGAATTATCCTCCAGAATTCCCTCATGTGAATAATTGACTCTAGGAAGATGTGGGCAGTGGGTGTTTGGGGAGACCTGGCTGCAGGGCCAGGGCTGGAGGGACACTGGATGCTAAGGGGCAGAGCCAGCGGGTGGTGGAAAGTTGGAGAGTGTGGCCAGTCTTCACTCACCCACAAGCACAGCGACCACAAGTCCACTGATCCGCTGTTCCTTGACTCCCTGAATCTGGGATGCAGCCCCTGGAGTGCTGTCCTTGCTCATGACGGTGAGGGCATTGGCATGGGTCACAGTGCGCACAGTGGTGGCACTGAGCCAGGGCATCCCAAAGATGGCAGCCACTCCACCCATGCCTATGATCAGCAGCAGGTCCAAGTGGAAGCCAGAGCCCTTGACCATCTTGCGCTCCGGTTTGCTGATGATCAGCCTGGGGGTGTGGAAAGTCAGGAGTAAGCAGGGCTCTCCTTCACCCCAGCCTTCCTTCACCCCTCTTTTCTTCCCCAGACTTGGGTCCCTCTACTTTAGTTTGTCCTTCTTTGCCCTACTCCCTTGGAGTTCCATGCTCCGCCCCTCAACCCCCACCCCATCTTGACAGTAGAGACTCTAAGAGCAGAAATGTCTTCATCATCGCCTAGAACACCCTCCAGCAGGTCTACTCAGAAACTGAAGAAGCGTACACTTCAGAGAACCTTACCAGTACAGGCCCTTTCCAAGATCTAGCACTTAATTTTACAGTTTTCATTTTAAATTCTTTTTCTTAAAAAGCACCTCTCAAATAATGTCATATCAGATCCCACAAAATCTGGACCTGCCCCTGCCCGCCCATCATTCCTCTGAGCGCTTAGTCCCTTGCCTGCTTGGAGTTGTCCCTTCCTCTGCCTCGGACCCTCTCAGGCCCCATCCCACCCTGGCTCTTACGTGGTGATCTGGGACTCAAGGAAGATGAGAATAAAGACCAGCAGGGCAGGCAGGACAGAGGCAAACATCATCCAGATGGGAAATTCGACATGTATGCCTAGTGGGTGGATAAGCCAGTCTCGCTCTGCGGGGTTAGATACAGTGAGGCCTTCAGGTACACTGAGTTTCTGTGGGAGGAGAATGCTGGTGAGAACACTTAGGGGTAGGTAGGAGGACAGGGAAAGGTGGAGCCAGGGTCCTGGGCACTTGGGAACTTACTTATATTGAGCATCTACTTTGTACTCCATAACTGCACTAGGCCCTTTACATACATTTTCTCATTCCTTACTTTATGGATGAGGAAACAGAATCAGAGGAATTATGCAGCTGGCTCTGTATCGCACAGCTATTTAGTGGCAAAACTGAGATTCATACTCAGGACAGCCTGGGCTCCAAAGCAGATTCTTTCCTATCGCCCTGGATTAAGGAGTAAAGGAGGCCACCTGACCCAGGCCCTTGCTGCAGCCAGAGGGGTCTTGAGGGGCTGTGGGAAGAACACGGGGCTCCCAGGGGAGGCAGGGATGGGGAGGGGTAGTTCTAGCTGGTTTCTGGCGTGGGAAGGCGGTTTGGGGGAGGGGCTTGCGGGGGAATGAAATAAAGTGGCAGGGCGGGGATAGAGGGTCACCTGGGTGTAGGTGTCCTGGACGAGGGCATCCACCATGACCATGATCAGGATAGCGATAGGAACCCCAAAATCCCCAATGATCCGTCGCAGCTGAGGGGCAGGTGGAGGGGCCAGTGGTCAGTGCCCAGTGGCGTCCCACCTTCCACGTGGCCCCACTCATGCCCCATCTTCACCAGGAGCCGCCCACTCTTTTCAGGGGTCCATCAACATCTAACGACCTGTCCTGCGCCTCTACATACCTGCCTCCTTTCTTGTCCCCTGGCCCAGCTGCAGCCTGGCCCCACAGCTTCTCCACCCCTTCGAAGAACTATCCTTGGCTCCCCACTTGGGTCCTCAGCCTGGATGTGCTGAGAAAGGGATTGTCTCAAGGGTAAAATCCTAAGTGATGAAGGGGCCAGCAGAGCTTGGAATTGGAAATGGGAATCTAGGGTAAGAAGGGGTAATGACGGCACTGGGAAAGCTGAGGCGAGTGCCTTGGAGTTGGATGGGGCAGTAAAGGCAAGGACAGGTGGGGAGGGTGTGCTGACCTTGCCAGGGAAGAAGGAGCTGTTCTTGAACCTGCGCAGCATCATGGCGAGGAAGAAGCTGCCAGCCATGAGCACAAGAGAGAGGAGGGCTGTGTTGGGCAGGGCGGCCTGAGGTTTGGGTGTTGTTGGCACATCGCGGTCATAGTTCTTCTGCAGTGGATGTTCCTGGGAAGATCTGCAGCAGAAAACCAAGGAATCCTGTTCCTTCCCATCCATCCACCTCCAACCATCACTTATCTATCCATCATCCATCCATGCACCTCTGTATTCACCATTTATCTCTCTATCAGCACCCATTCACCAATCCATCATCCATCTACCTATCTTATTCCTCAATTGTCATGGAAACAGAGACATAATGGGATTCCACAGCTTGGTTTTCAGGACTGAGAACCAATCTAGGCTTGGGTGGGGCAGAACATGGAGGAAATGAGTCTGTGTGTGTGTGTGTGTGTGTGTGTGTGTGTGTGTGTGTGTGTGTACATGCATGCAGGGCCTGGGAGCCATGAGAAGGCTGGAGGGCAGGAAACAAGTGCCAAGGAAGTTTCTAAAAAGACTTGGGCTCCAAAGACTTGAAAACAGAAATACCCATCAACCAGCAGAAGCAGGGGCAGACGTACAGTATTCATCCTTCCTCCATATAAAATGCAGGCCCAAAGTAGGCATAGTTCAAGGTGACATAGCTGAGGAGGCGGGGCACATGCTCTGCAGGCCCTGTGGTTCTTAAGGGCAATAGCCCGAAAGGGAGCGGCGGGTGGGGCTTCAGAGCCCCCAGGACCTCTGCCACTATGCCATGCCTACTCGTTCCCACACTCAGTCTCACACACATGTAAGGGAAAGTGCTAAGTCGCGGCCAACTCTTCATGACCCATGGACTGTAAGCAACCAGGCTCCCCTGTCCATGGAATTCTCTAGGTAAGAATACTGGGAAAAAGAAAAAAAGAATACTGGAGTGGGTTGCCATTCCCTTCTCCAGGGGATCTTCCCACCCCAGGAATCAAACCTGGGTCTCCTGCATTGCAGGCAAATTCTTTACCATCTGAGCCACCAGGGAAGCTCATTAGTCACTGTCTGTGATTAGACACATGGGCCTTTGCATGCAGAAGGGCCCTCTCGTGCACAGTCATGGTGAGAATACCAGCCCACAGACAGCTGGTGTCAACATGGATGTGGCCACAGTCACATTCCATGAAAACACGGCCACATAAATGCCAGACACTAGTGCAATGACACCCACAGTCACATGGCTTATGCACAGTCACACGCACACACGGATGCGCACGCCGCTAACACTACTGCAGCCCTCACCGTGACCAGCTTGTTGAAGGTCTCATAGATGAAGATGAGGGAGATGAGGAAGGCAAAAATCTCCTGGGTGTAGCGGAGATGAAGCGGACCAGAAAGCTGCCCTCGAAGGCCACCACCAGCACCACCAGCAGGATGAGCCAGAAGCCAATCCACACACGGCCCACAATGTACTCCAGGTTGTTAGTCTGGCAGAACTGTAGGGTGGTCAGAGGGAGCTGGGGTCAGATACAGGGGCCCAGGCACCATGCGTCAAGCAGGTGGGGCTGGGGACCAGTTAGAGGGTCACAGTGGAGCCAGGATAAAGTTACCAAGTAGAAGGCTTCCTCAAACACAAGCAGGGGTCCCGAGAAGCCCAACACGAGCAGGGGCTGAGCCCCCAGCAGGGAGAAGATGATGCCCTGCAAAGCGGTGGAGAGGAGCAGTTCCGACACGCCCATCATGTTCTGGGTCTTGTCTCCTGTGGGTGGAGGTGTGGTCAAGGTCAAGATCATTTCACGGGTAAGATGATGTAGGGGCCCAGAGTGTCAGATCGGGGCAAAATCAGAGCTGATACGTAGGCCAGAGGGTCAGAGGTGAGGGTTAGTGGGACACGTGGAGACACTGACCCAGGAGGCCGCCGAAGGTGATGGCGGGGGGTCAGGGCAGCAAAGTAGATGAAGATGATGGCAGCCAGGACCTGGGGGTTCAAGGCATCTGTGATGTCACTTATGTAGTGGGGGTAGCGGCGCCGGATGTCACGCACCAGTCCCCCGAAGAGCCTGCCTGTCCGCTGCAGAGGGTCTTCTGGGATGTCCCCTGGACCTTTCTTCACATCTGTAGTGGAGGGCAGGACCATGGTCACAGACAACTGAAGGGGGAATTGAGGGGAGAGGGGAATCAAGGAGGAGATGCCTGATGGGAATGGGGTCATCCGGGAGGCTGGGAGGGATGAGGATAGCGAGAGGGGAGCCAGGGGGGTCACAGGGCCATGCTGGAGGTCTGGGGGCTCAAAAAACTTGGGCTGGGCAGAGCAGGATAGGTACCTAGGTCCTTGAAGATACTGGGGTCAGGCTTGGCAGGGCTGGGCAGGTAGCGTCTTCTCAGCAGCTCTTTCTGCACAGGCACCAGACTGAGCAGGGCCTTCTCAGAGGGGGCATCCAAGGGAGGCAGTACCAGACTGCAGTCAAGAAAGCCCTCCAGGGACTGCACCAGCGTCTCCTTGCTCTGGGCCAGGTATGCCTCATTCCAGAACACCTGGGGGCAGGAGAGAAGGTTGGAGCCACTAGGACCTGCTGGATAAAATGACACAGGAGTCCACAGCCAAGGCTTCTGGGGATCAGAATCCTTTCACCCAGATCCTGCCAGCTAGGATCTGCTTTTCCTGCCCTGCCCCTCTACCCATCCACTCTCTACTGAGAAAGGGCAGACAGGGCCCTGAGTGGGGAAAGCAGAAAGAACTAAAGTGAACCAAGTGGCTTGTAGCAGACCAGATGGAAGGAGAGCAGACCAGGCCAGCTCTAACCAGGTAGAACCAAGACAGAGTGGGCCAGACTAAACCAGGCCTGATCAGGCAGGACTAGGCCAGAACACTGGCCTGGACCCTGCTGAGCAGACAGGATAGATCCAATGGAACGGGCCAAACTAGTGACGTTAAAGTAAGCCAGGCCTCCCCTGCCACCCAGGGCCCCCGGCTGCCCCCGCCCTCGCCGGGCCCCTCCTCACCCTCTCCGACATGAGGGTGGCGGCAGCTCGGCCCAGCTGGGTGTAGTCGATATTGGGGCCTTCAGGTCCCAGCAACACAATGAGGAAGCGCACAGGCACCGCCGGCTCCTCTGACCCCTCTGGCTTTGGCTCCCGGCTCCATCGGCTCCTTTAGCCTCCACAAAGCCCAGCACTGGCCGCTTCAGGAATCTGGCACAGCCTGGCAGGTGGATGAAATGAGGTGCTGAGGCTCATGGGGGAGGTGGGGGGCACGGGGCAGGGTGCGAGCAGTGCTGCTGGGGTCCAGCCTTATCGAGGGGCAGTGCCAGGGCAGGAGGCAGAAGTAGGGAGTGTGCAGGGATGAGGGAAGGACCCCACTGGCCACTTACCCACGAGCACCAGGGTGGCTTCCCAGTCCTGGGGACTCTTTCCCAGAATTTCAGATGCGTGCCCTCGTGTGCTACCCTCTCCCTGTTGGGAGGAGGTGGTGAGGGGAGTCCTCGGCCACCGCGGTCCCTGGACACCCTAGTGTCCCACCCCCTTTCCCCCACCCGCTCTCATTTAGAACCACGTTCAGGTTGAGGGCCTTCCGGCTCTCCTCACAGGGCCTCGGCACAGCCTCACCTGTTCACAGAAGAGCTCTGTCTCCAGTGACGGATGCTGTGGGAGCAGAGGCTCCGAAGCGTCCCCAGAATGCGTCACGACCACAGGCTTCACGCCCCCAGGGTCTCCATGTCGCTGGCATGGCTGCAGGGCACACAGTGGACATGGGCTGAGTAGGCTGCTCAGGCCGGGCTGTTAGCAGAGTGGAGACTGCGACTCGCTAGCGTCAGACTAGAGAGGCCTAGGTGTGGAAGGAGAATTGGCCTCCTCCAGAGGATGTTGTGGTTGTGAGCGGGTGGCCTCAATCTGGACTGACAAGGTAGAGCCAGAAAAATGGATGGAGGGAGGGACTTTGAGAGTCTGTCCTCCTGGGGACCAGTGGCCCCCAAAACTGAGCATGGAGACATGGTCACCGCCTGAAAGGTGTCAGAGGCAGGAGCCATGGTGCAAGAAAAGTGGGACCCAGGCTGGCGGGGAGGGGGCTCCCGGGGAGGGCTTGGGGCAGGCGGGCTGGGGGAGGTAGGCCCTGTGGGCGTGGGGGTCCAGGGCCCAGCAGGCACGGGCACCTGTGTTTCAGCAGCAGGACCCGGAGCAGAGTTTCTTGGTCGTCTGGCTGGATCTGCCCCTCAAAGATAAACCTGTCCAGCAGCTGGTTGGCCACTTCAGCCAGGGATTTCCCCGGCAGATCCAGAAGGACAGTACCTGCAGGTAGTGGAAGGGTGAGGTTACTGGCCCTGCCCCTGCCCCCCCAGCAGGCTTTACACGTGGGGCTGCAGAGGGTTCACCCACCCTTGGCAAAGGCTTTCTGAAGCTCCAAGAGGCTCCAGAAGTTGAGGTAAGGCAGGTGGGGGCGGCCCCAGATCCCATCTTTGCCCAGGTTCTCTTCCAGCCCCACCCAGCGTGCTGTTTCCATCCACTGTATCTCTTGGTTCTTTTCATCCATCACCAGCTCCCGCAGTTCCACGCACACCTGTGGCCCCACAGGCTTGAATTAGTTCCTCAGGCCCAGGGCAGGGCTGTGGGGGGACTGGAAGCCCAGGGCATGGTGAGCACTTGGCAGGCCCTGAGGGATGTCTGTGAGAGGCCCAGGGTCCTGGGGCACTCAGGACAGAGGCTGAGCTCAGAGGGGACCCTCAGGGGCTACGACTGTCAGGGGCTACATCCTGGGGGTGTAGAGTGAGATGTGACACGTGGGGAGATGCTTGAGGGTCCCCCACCTCTTCCTCTGTTCCCCAACTTCCTGACCAGGCCCTTTACCCCATTTCAGAGGCATTTGAAGATATGCAAAAGGGGTGCTAGAGTGGGCACGGGAGAGGAGAGGAAAGCCTTGGGAGCCACTGGGTCTGTCTCTTGCCGCTAAGATTTCTGCGTGGGCTCGGCATGCTCAGCGTGCCCTTGGGTTTCCATGAAGCCAGGGGCCCACTCTCAGGGGCCTAGCTGAGGTCAGGACCCAATTTCCTAACTGGCTACACAGTCAGGTACCCAGCAATGACACCTGGGGAGGGAAAGCTGGATGGAGGAGAGCATGCATGTAGTAATCCTGTGCTTCTCCAGGGGGCACCTGGCAGTCCGGCCCGGGCCAGTGGACCTGGGGGCTCAGCCTCCAGTGGCCAGTTTACCTCTGTCCAGGGAGCTTCCCGTGAGTGCAAGGAGGCCCAGGTCTCCCCCTCACCAGGAGATATCCTCTTCTACCTATTTCCCAGGATGCCTGTTCCTTCTCTGTTTGTGGAGTCTCCCCATCCCAAAGCTGTAGCTCTCCCTCCGTTCCTCCCCTCCCCTGGTAGAATGATGGGTCCCAAGGGCAGCACAGGAAAGAAGGTTGGGGAGGCTGGGGTGCTCACCTTGTGGGTTTTTGGGTGCTGCGATGCTGTGTGGTAGTCTGTGTCTGTCAGGTGGGTGACCCGAGCTGAAAACCTCAAAGCCAGTTAGTGATGCCCCCAGACAATCCCCCCCAAGACCCTGCTGCCCCATCCCCACGAGATGCAGAGACCACACAGGATGATGCCTCTCTCCTTCTCGTTGCCCCTGGCTGGGACCCTGCCCTACGCCTGTTTCCTGGCCCAGACTGGCGCCGTCACTCACCATCTGAGCCCTGTGGAGGACCCCTGGGGCTCATCCCTCCCCCAGTCCCCCGCGCTGACAGGAGGGTCATCTCCAAGGGGATTAGGGAGTCTTAAACAGCGGTTCTCTTCCCTCTCCTGCTACCTTCTGGGACCAGATTCTCTTCTTTTTTCCCACCTGCCTCAACAATCTCACTGGCTCAGCAGCTTCTCACCACCTCCAAGCGGAGCTCTGGGAGTCAGGGTGGGGGCTGCCTTTATATTGGCCCCCACAACCCCTAGCCTTCATTTTCAGAGGGGCCTCTTATCTCCTATATCAATTGCCAGCACTTAAGTCCAGTTGACAGTAAACAGGTCCCCTCCCAGGGCTCCCCAACCAAGACCTTGGACAAGCCCAGGAAGGTTTTCTCGGGTCTCTCTACCCTGAGGGTCCCCGCAGCCCCCCATTTCTCAGGACTTCTGGACTTCCAAACAGAACAATGTTCTCAGAACAGGTCCAGCACCTGGCCCGGAAGCTGGATGGGCACAAATGGCATGGGGCTCATGTCCTTGTTCCAGACAGGGCTGACTGCCCACTCACAAATCCACGGGGCACAGTAATGGGTGACTGGTTCTGCCCCACCGACCGATCACCCCTAGTCACCTCCTGTGATCATTTCAAACAAAACTCTGTTTATCCTTCAATCAGCCAGGATTGTGGGAGAACTGGCCCTGACCCTGGGCCAGTGGAGAGGGGGAAGAAAGCAAAGACAAACTCCCCACCTGCCAATGACAGGGCTCAGCAGCTCTTCCCAACAGGAGAGCAGGAGATGGGCTCACCTTCTGCCTCCTCCTCCTGAATTGTGTCATTTTCTGCCTCCTCCTCCCGAATTGTGTCACCTTCTTCCTCTTCCATTCGGATGCTGATGGATTCATTGTCTTCAGATTCCTTTTGCTCTAGAATCTCCTTGAGTTGATCTTCATAATACTGTGAGAAGCTGCCATCAGGGCTGGGCTGCGGGGGCTCTGAAGGTGGGAGTCTAGGGCTGGGTTCCCAGAGCCCCCAGGTAGGAGCCCTGCAGACACCACCAAAGACTCACCTCTGGATCCCCCATGGTGCTGTCCTGATTGTTCAATTGTCTGTGGTGATCTGAGGCCCCAGCATAACCCACGCTCGGAGTTCCTGTGGTGGATTGAGGGGGAAGGTACAGGCTGGGTGAGGCATGGGGCAACTTTGGGTCTCCCCTCCCTTCGTCCCCCAAGGGGACTCCCCAGGGGCTGCATTTGATTGAAGTGGGATCCCGAGTGTTAGGAGACAAGGGAGGGTCAGAGGAAAGAAGTGTAAGTGGGGTGTTGAGGGGGAGGAGCTGCGTTCGCAGGAGTGAGGGCTGGTGTGCAGGGGCCACAGAGCTGTGCAGGGAAGATGAAACTCGGCTGGCATCAACCTAAGGGTGTTTGGGAGGATGGAGATTGTTCTTCAAATAAACTCCTTCCTCCATCCACCTCACCTGACATCCTTTTCTGCCCCCTCCCCAGGAATCAGCTAACTTCAGGAGATGACCTGTCCTTCTTTCAGGGAGCTTAGCTGAGAGTCTCTACAAAACACTGTCTTCTCCCAGAAATGGCTTCTTCCTGCTGGGCACAGGGCTGCAGTGTCCTTAGGAGTGGCTCACAGGCCCTGATGATGCGGCCTTGCTTCTCTCCCCTACTCTGTCTTGAACTCCATCTCTCTTGCTCTCTCACCACCTATTCCACTGGCGTGCTTACCAAGCCCTTTCCTGCCCCAGGGCCTTGGCACCTGCTTTGTCCATGTCCTGGATGTCCCTCCCCCCCGACTTCAGCCCTTCCCACTCCTCAGCTCACATGCCAGCTCTTCAGATTCCCTTCCTGACCACCCTAACAATCACTAACGCAGGCTGTCATTTTCTGGTTTCTTAATTCATTTGTGTATATATGGTCTGAGTGAGTATTAGTCGTTTAGTCATGTCATTCTCTTTGCGACCCCATGGACTGTAGCCCACCAGTTTCCTCTGTCCATAGAGTTCTCTAGGCAAGAAGACTGGAGTGTGTAGCCAGTCCCTTCTCCAGGGATCTTCCCGACTCAGGTCTCCTGCATTGCAGGTGAATTATTCACTGTCTAAGCCACTGGGGAAGCCCTCGTATGGTCTGAGGATGCCTCTAAAAGGGTAGCCACATGAGCACTGAGATCCTGCATGTCTCATTCCTCACCAGATCCACCACTCCTAGCAGAGTGCTTGCCACATAGTAGGCGCTCAATAAATACGTGTTGATTACTGTGTATAAAATAGATAACTACTGAGAACCTATTGTATAGCACAGCGGACTCTACTCGATGATCTGAGGTGACCTAAATGGGAAGGGAATTTAAAAGAGAGAGGCTATATGTACACGTATAACTGATTCACTTTGCTGTAAATCAGAAATTAATGCAACGTGGTAAAGCACTTATAATAAAAATTTTTTTAAAAAGAGCATGTTGAAAGAGTGGAAGAATGGCTCCTCCTTGCAGGCTTGGGGCCAGGATGACTAGGAGGCCGGGAGGCCATGGAGTCCTGCACCTCCGTTTTCTCAGTTGTGTCTCTAGTGGAAAGGAAGGACACCCACTCAGAAATGTGAGGACCAGCCCAAGGGAACACAGGGGTGCCCTGCTATGGCCCAGACTGGGTGTGGAGGGACATCCTTCTCCCCTTCACTCACGGCAGGCTGCATAGCATGTTGTAGCGACATGGATTTGAGTCAGATGGACAACTGTGCCCCTCCACGCCTGGCATAGAGCCTGGGAAGCTGAGATGAGCAAGACACTGTTCAGCTCTCCGGAAGCTCACAGCCCTGGCTGGGGAGACCAGCCAGGAACACGTGACAGGTGAAGAGGTTCAGGAGAAAACATGTGCCCCAAACAAAGGCAAACAGTGAGCAGACTGTACTGGTTGCCGAGGATGTTTGTGGCAGGAAGGAGAGTAGGACTTGCTGATGGGGTAGGGGCCAGAGTGTCCCTGAAGGAGGGGACACTGGTGCTTGCCCCAGAGCACTAGTGGGATTTGAAGGGCTGAGAGATGGGAAGAGCTAGTCCAGGTGTTAGTAATGGTGGCAAGAGGCAGAGAGAAGACCATGCCAGAGAAGGCTGGGCACTGTGGAAGGGAACAGGACAGGGAGTATGTACAGAAAGAACTGTACACAGAGCTCTGTTTCTGAGGAATGGATAGTCCTGCAGTCCTTAGAGATAGAGAGGGGCATGAGTGAGCCCCTGACCCAAACTGAGGAAGGCAAGGGTCCCTGCCTTGGGGTGGTTGTAGGGCAAGTGATGGCCATGGTGGGGAATTCTAAAGTCTGAGGATGGAGTGTCCCTACTGCAGGAGACTTGGCATTGGAGGTCTCTGGTATTGCAGAGAAAACCTTTTTAAAAAGTTATGTTTTATTATTATAAAAATATGTATTTATTTATTTGGCTGCACTGGGTTTTAGTTGCAGCATGTGAATTCTAGTTCCCTGACCAGGGATCAAACCAGGGCCCCCTGCTTTGGGAGCACGGAGTCTTAGCCCCCGGATTATCGGGGAAGTCCTCATGCACCTTTTTTCTCTCCCTCTTCTGTCCTTCCCTGTCCCCTTCTCCTTCCTCTTCTCCCATCCTTAACCTCTCTCTTCCTTCTCTGGTCTTGTCACCACCTGGGCCTCAGATCTCTAGCCACTTCCACCTTGTCGACCCTGAGGTGCTAAACACCGCCCTCCTCGGGCGGCCACTGTGGGCCTAGTTTCCCATCTGAGAGGGGAGAGGGTCCCTCCAGAGCCAGAGCACCCAGAAACATCCAGGCTGCCTCTCTGCCACCGACTGGCAGCTCCCAGACTCTCTCTAGGGCTCAGTCACCTCGACTGTACAATGGGAGGCTCTTCTGCTGGGGTCCTGAGGCATCAGTGAGAGAGAAGTGGGGATAACATAGGTGCCTTGAGCTCCTCCGGGGCCTTAGAGGGTGTACTCATGACCCAGATTGCTGCCTGCCCCAGGCCCAGCCACTCCCCAGCTGCAGGCCTTCCTCTGCGGGCACTGATAAGAGCCTGGACCCTGATGGCTGACTTGTGTCTGGAAGTACACCAAACACCTGGCCAGCCCACCAGCCAGGGCCAGGCAGATAAAGGGGAGCAGGGCGTCTGGGGCCCAGGAAGTGGAACACAGCTGGACGAGAGTGGGGGGCGGGTACCAGATGACGGGGAAGGCTCCCTGGAAGCACAGGACACCTCCTCTGTGTAATCACCCCGACACCATACAGAGCTGTGCTGTCTTATCTCTGACGATCCGCAAACCACTCTGTGAAGTGGGTAGTGTCATTAGCCACACTTTACAGATGAGAAAGCTGAGGTTCAGAGAGGCTTACCTGCCCCAGTTCCCTAGCAGGTAGATAGCAGAGGCAGTATTAAGCCCTGGCCTATCTTGCTCCAGCTACCACTCTAACCATGGTGCTGAGTTGCCTCTCAGAAGATAAAATATCTATTAGCTGGTTTTAGTATTAGTGACTAAGAGTATGGGTTCTGCAGTCAGGTTGCCACAATCCCAGCCCTGCCACTCACTGTGTGACCTTGGGCAAGTAACTCAACCTCTCTGTGCCTCAGTTTTCTCATCTGTAAAATGGGGGTAATCATAATGCTACCTCATAGCTCAGTTGGTAGAGAATCTGCCTGCAACGCAGGAGACTCGGGTTCAATTCCTGGGTTGGGAAGATCCTCTGGAGAAGGAAATGGCAACCCACTCCAGTATTCTTGCCTGGAGAGTCCCATGGACAGAGGAGCCTGACAGGCTACAGTCCGTGGCGTCACAAGAGTAGGACACGACCTCGCGATTAAACCACCACCACCATAATGCTATCTACCCCATAGACCTGTTGCAGCATTAAGAAAGTTCATGCATATAAAGCACTCAGAATAGTGCCTGGCCAGCCTGGATGGGAAGGGAACTTGGAGGAAAATGGATACATGTATATGTATGGCTAAGTCCGTTTGCTGTTTGCTTGAAACTGTCACAATATTGTTAATCAGCTATATCCCAATATAAAATAAAAAGTTAAAACAAAAAAGAGTAGTGTCTGGCACATAAAGAGCTCTCTTTGAATGTTTGCTATCATTAGCTCTGCTCCTAGAGATGAAAGGCAGACTTGCTGTCTTCATTCCCTTCTGATTTTCCTTCAGTTTCCAGGGAATTAACCTGTGTTTGGAGACCTTCAGGTGATGGGGGACTCCTCCTTTCCCTCCCAACAACCCCGAAGATGGGGAGAGCTCAAGGTCTCCTTGGCTAGAGTCCCTGGAAATGTTTCAAAATGAGCAGCGTCAGCTGACAATTTTCCTCCTAGGCAGGAGACAGAGTGGCTTGGGGATCTCCACACATGGAGGAAAGAAGGGGCTGGGTGGCTGGGAGACCCTAGCCTGTGTGATTCAAGGGGCTGGTAAATAGGAGCCTGACAAGGACCCACACCTGGAGGGGAATCAGGTTCGCCCCTCCATGCACACTCTCACACACCTCTGCTGCCACGTGCCAGCCTTTTTTCCCCTAACACCTGCTGCCCCACTCTTCCCAGCTGCAGGTGCCAATGGGCCTGTGCCCTCAGGGGTAACAACACAACATTCTTACCCCACTGCCGGCACCCCTTGGAGGGCCGGCGCCCATGCCCAGATTCAGGTTGGGCACCTGCAGAAACCTTCAAGAGAGGCGCCTCAGGACCACTCCAGCCCCTCCCTGCCCTGCTCACCTGCTCACAAGCCTCGGGGGTCCCTCGGCAAGCTCCTGCAGCCACCAGTGGCCTCTGCGCCCAGATGAGCTCACACCTGCTCCAGCTGGCAATAGGTCCCGGCTCCTGCGCCCCGGGGGCAGCTCCCAAACCCCTGACTCATGCCCCCGCCTCCTAATCTGCCCGCCCCACGGGCCCTGGGAGCCCCTTCCACCCCACCACCCCCTCCGCCCCGCTGCCGCTGGGCGCCTGGTAAACAGAGCTATCTCTCACCTACATCTGGACAGCTGTGAGGCTGGCCCACCCCACCCAACCCCACTGGCCAGCTCCCAAGGCCTCCCAAGGCCCTCCTGGCCCCTACGATTCTCCTGGGTCTTCCTTCATGGACTAGCCTTTGACGGCTGGGTTCTTGGAGCACCCAGCCTCCCGGCAGGTCCGCCCCAACCTTGGATGCACCTGTCCTGCCTCTGTCCATCCTCACTCTGGCCAGACCCTTCTGCTCAGGCCCCAAGGTGCACGGGGGCTTGCTTTCGCCTCCCTCTGTTCTGGTGCCTTCCCTCGGGGGCTCACTCGCTCTTCCTCTGTAGCCATCCCCTCCACCCCCAGGGGAACCAGCTCAAACAGCCCCTTCCCCTCTTGCCCCAGGCTAGGGCAACCCAGCCACCCTCTCCTCAAGACTGCAACTGGCTCTGAAGAACTGGCACTTGGACTCTAAGACGCTGCCCCTCCGTCAACCTGAAACAATCTCAGGTCAACACAAACAACGTCCCCACACGGTGCTCTGAGCTCACAAAGCCCCAATGTCTGGGCACACTAGCTCCTCTGTCGGCAGCCCGGCCCAGGCCCCCGGGCCAGAGCAGCCGCATTCTCTGCCCCCGCCATGGCCCTCCCCCTCACCCCCTAGCAGGGCAGTCTCTGCTCTTGGGGAGTTAGGGTGTTGCTGGAGCTGGTCACCTATTCCTGGGCTGAAAGATGAGTTCAGATCGGCAAGGATGAACAGAGGTTTGAAAGCAGACAGAAAGGGGATTTTGTGGACACCGCAGAGAGGGAGGAAACTGTGTCCCAGCCCTGTTGGAACCAGCCTGGTTGTGGGACGTGGGACAAGTGCCTGCCCCTCTCTGGGCTTCTGTGACCTCATCTGTAAAGGAAGAATGCTGGTTCCGCGGCCGCCAGCCTGGGGATTTCCTGCTTGGGATTCGAACAATAGCAACCCAGAGACCAGGTCAGAGAGGTGGCATGCCCAGCAATTCCACAGCCATTTCCTGGGTCTCACCACGAGCCCGCACGTGCCCAGCCCTGGCAGAAGGAGAAAGGGAATCCTGTTTGCTGAGGAATCTGCTCCAGGCACTGCCCTGCGGGCCTTCACCTGGTGGTCACACTTAATCCTTACAGCTGCCCACCCGCCAACCCCTCATTTGACAGAGAGGCAAAGTGGCTTCCCAGTAAAAAGAATAACCCATGACGGGACTTCTCTGGTGATTCAGTGGTTAAGACTCCGCACTCCCAAGGCAGGGTTCATGGGTTTGATCCCACATGTCACACCACTCAGTCAAAAGAAAGAAAGAAAGAATGACCAATGAATGGACACCCGCTCTGTTCAGGTTTCTGCACCTGGGGCTTCACACACATCTCTCTCGGAGCTCTGCAAGCCCCTCTGAGGAAGATGCTGTTTATTATTGCTCTTTCCCTCTTACAGATGGGGAAGCTGGGTGGAGAGGTGGATGAATCCCCCAGGCCCCTCCACTGGTGTTCTGCCTGCTGCCAAGCCCTGGGCTCCCTCCTGCCACCCTTGGCCTTGATGCTAGTAGAAGCAGAGAGGTCCTGGTAAAGGGATGCCTCCCAGTGCTCCACGTTGGTGCTTACTTTCCCAGCTGGTGGCATGTGTCCCAAGGCCCGGTCCAGACTGGGCTGTTTCCTGTGGGGCATGGCAGTGAATGAACACCAGATGTAGGCCCTGCCTTCCCTGCACAGCCCAGAGGGCCCAGGCACCTAGCCCTCTGCCTATCTCTGAAGCTGAGAGGCAGCCAAGTGAAGGGAGGCAGCCAGAGAGCACCTCTCCCAGGGCCAGAAAGGACCAGCAGCTAGCTAGGTGGGAGGCAAGGAGATGGCGGGATGACATGGGAATATCTGGCTTAGGAGAGAATCTACCCAGCTGTTCTGCAGGTACCAGCCCCTTGCAGCCCAAAAGTCACCCAGGCAGCATCAGAGCAGATGGGCCTCTGGTCCTTCCTCCTCACACCACGTGCTCTTGATCATTCTTGTCACCCAGATTGAATTTGGTGGATGTTCCCCCAAAATCTGCCCAATGTCATATTTCACTTGTTTTAAAGATTTTCCAGGAAGAAGTGATGGCTCTTCTCACTCATTTTATTCCAGTTTGGACTCGGGTCAGCATCTGAAGTTTCCAGTGCCAGGCACTGGGGAAATAAGAAAGAGAGGGCTCCCTTCCCCTTGCCATGCCCCTGGGCTGGATGGAGATAATCAGAGGCCTGGACTCTGGGGAACTGAGCAGAGCTCCAAGATGTCTTGAGAGGACATTGGATCAGTCCACCCCACGACCCCCCACCCTCATCACTTACAGCCCCTTTTGCCATCCCAACCCCACCATTTTCTACAGCATGAAGGGAGGCACCTACCTGGTCCCTCTCCAAGGTCCGTGGATGCCTTTGTCAAAGTTTGGGCTCGTCAAAGTCAGTGTCAAGGTCAAATGTGGCAGGAGTGAGGTGAACTGAGGGTGAAGCCCCTAGCCAGGTCTGCGGAAGTCGGCTAGTGACTTGGTTGTAGACCCATCTGACGTTATTCCAGACCACGCAGTAAAGATCCATGTGTTGGGATAGGTTGTCCTCGAGGGAGGCCCTGTGAACTGACTGTGACATTCTCCTGAAGGGAGGAGTCCTTCTTATTTTCAATCAGCTTGGGACATGGTCAGTCCTCAGTGAGAAGTGAGGATTTGGCAGGGTACTGAGGAAGGGAAGGCTGCTTCCTTTCTTGTTGAGACTGAGAGGCTGAGACTCTGTGAGGGGGTGGGGTGGGGTCATGGTGGTTAGGGGACCTGCCCTCTACAATGGGCGTGGCAGCAAGGTGTTAGGTGGGCCAGTGACCACTAAAGGTAGACCCACCTAGTAATCTCACACCTGCTCTTCAGTCCCCAGCGGGTGATCCTCCAATGCTCTCCCCAGAAACCCAGCAAAGAAAGCCTTGCTGGACAGTTCCTCTGTGGGAACAGAAGGGAGGGTCTGGGCGCAAGTCCAGAGCAAAGCAGCCATGATGAGCAGTGGCAGCTAAGGCGAGTGGATGTCCGGATAGCATGGGGTGACCATTGAAGGGGACTGCCAGAGGGCACAAGTTCTGACCGGATGACCTGGACTCTGGGTATTGCCTAGTGAAGACATGACTTCCTGTGCCTTCTCGGACTGGGGACTCAGGGCACTAGGATTTTGCCCTAAAGGCACATGCCCCATGGCTAGGAGGACATTTAGGTTCAGTGGGAACTGCTGCGGCAGGTGGTTCTGCCCTTGCTTAAGTGACCTTGAGCTGACCACCTCCTCTCTCCCGTGTTGGTTTTCACTCTGAGCCATTGTGTGGACCAAATGGGATGACAGATGGAAAGGGGCTTGAGAACATAATCTGCTCTGGATGCAGGTAAGGGACTGAGTCGTAAGTGGGGAAAATGAGCCATGGAGATTGACGGTCACCTGTGGCTCAGGTGACCAGGCCTCACAGCATCCATCCTCAAGGAGTTCAATGGAGACAGCAGGTGTTAGCACATAACCAGAGTGTGATGACAACAAGGGGTGTGGACAAAGAACAGCCACGAGGGAGGAGTAATTTAGGAAGTGAAGATGTCTCCAAGGAGTCCTCTGAGCTGAGTCTTAGGAAAGTCCATGAGACTTACCCTGGTGGCCCAGGGGTTAAGACCTTGCTCTTCCACAGCAGCTGGCACGGGTTCAATTCCTGGTCAAGGAATTAAGCTCCCTCACGCCTCATGGCACAGCCAAAAAGATTGAAACGGGTAAAATAACAATCAGAATAATAAAATAATCTGAAAAAAATAAAGTTTTAAAGAAAAATCCATCAGGAGAAATGGAAGCAAGCCTTCTCAGGTGGGGGGAACAGAGTAAGAAGGTACGGCACGGGTTGAGGACGAGAGCAGTGTGGTGTGAATGGAAGTGGGGCAGTAATCCTTGTGGCTGTGAATGAACCAGTCATCCTTACAGAAAGGGGTGAGAGGTGAGGGGGTGGGGAAGCAGGGGAATTGGACTGGAACTGGAAAGTTGCGTTCAGAGATGAATCCTGTACCGCTTGACTTGATCTGCCCAGTGTTGGGCTGGCCTGGGGCTGGGGCAGGCATCCTGCAAGGAAGTTTCTGTCTGTCTGGGGGCAGCCAGGTCAGCTCTTGCAAATATAAGGCACTCAGAGATATGAACTGGGAGTCAACAGGATCCCCTGAGAGCTGAGTGCTCTAGGAAGAGGGGGGAGGAGGATTCCAGCAGGGCCTTGAAGGATGGGTGGGGTTTCTCCAAGAGCAGAGGAGGAGGGCAGTCAAAGGGGGGCCTTGGAGAGCTAGGGAGGCCCACCTGCCTCTCCAGAGATCATGGGGTAAGGGGTGGCATGGGGGGTGGCCCAGGGAATAGAATCTGTTCAAGGGGCCTCAAGCTGCGGCTGTGAGCACTCTCAGAGTTTTGACACTTGCTCTTCTCAGAAGGTCTGTGTTCTCTAGGTTTCTAGGTGTTTTTTGTTTTTGGTGTGTTGTTGTGTTGTTGTTGTTGTTGTTGTTGTTGTTGTTTTTTGGCCACATGGCTTGGCTTGCAGGATCTCAGTTCTATGACCAGAGATTAAACACAGACCATGGCAGTGAAAGCCTGAAATCCTAACCATTAGGCCATCAGGGAACTCCCTAGGCTTCTGGGTCTTTACACATGTTGTTCCTTTGTCCTGAGGCTCCTTTCCTTTCTATGTCTGTTGTAACTGAAGCTTCAAGGCTCAGCTCTTGCACCTCCAACTCTGTGAAGCCTCCCTCCTCCCACACTCCTCACCCCTGGCAGCTTGAAATGGCTCAGCCCAAGCCCACCTGTGCCACAGCCCGTCTGGGCTCTACTGGGATGATCCATGCATGGCCCGGTCTTTCTCCTCCACAGACTGTAAGCCCTAAGGACAGAGACCATTGCTCAGTCTGTTAAACCTTGCCCACAGCTCTGCCCAAAGTTGATAGCTCATATGTGTTGACTTTGAATGGAATCAATCAAAAATCAGTCCCTTAGCCCACAGCTGAAAGCATGGATGAGACAATTACTATTTGAAAAAGACCATATGGGTGATACGCGTTCACCATATTGTTTAATTCTAACCTTTACCTCTAAACACAAATAGGTAAAGAACAAAATCTGGCTTCATCCAGTCTTTGCTTGGTTCCTCATGCCCCAAATCGAGGCACTTCTTTGATTCTTCTCTTTCCTTCACCCTGCATCCAACCACAGCTCATCCTATTGGCTCCACCTCCACGGTCCCATTCTCTTCTCTCTTTCTCTACTGTTTCTCCCCAGGCCCACCGTCCTGCTCCTCCATCACCCCAGGACCCTGGAACCTGGCCTCCTGGATTCACTTGGGGCCCTTACAATGCAGGGGCCACCTGGCATTCAGAGTGACCTTTGAGAAACAGAAATCAGAAGACATCACTCCCCTGGGTAAAATCCCTCATGAATTCCCCACACCCATTCCTTGCTCCGTGCTATTCCTGCCCTCCTCTCCCCCTGGCTTTCTGCTCTGTCAGGGCAACAGCATCATTCCTGCCTGGGTCTCCCCATCCTGCCTGGAAGCTCCTCCCCAACCTCCCTCTGCCTATTCAGGTCTCAAATCAAATGTTACCCCCACATCTTTTATCACCCACTTAGAGAAAACTCCAACCACTCTATCCCACGTCAAGGAAAATCAGGGTGGGCCATGTATGAGAGAAAGTCTCAAATCGTATTGACTTACGCAAGACCAAAGTTTATTTCTCTTTGATGTGAAAGCCTGGAAGTAGAAGGTCTAGGGGCTTCCCCGGTTCAATTCCTGGGTTGGGAAGTTGCCCTGGAGAAGGGATAGTCTACCTATTCCAGTATCCTTGGGCTTCCCTGGTGGCTTAGGCAATAAAGAATCCACCTGCAATGTGGGAGACCTGGGCTTGATCCCTGGGTTGGGAAGATCCCCTGGAGGAAAGCAAGGCAATCCACTCCAATATTCTTGCCTGGAGAACTCCATGGACAGAGGAGCCTGGTGGGCTACAGTCCACAGGGTCACAGAGAGTCGAACACGACTGAGTGACTAAGCACAGCACAGCGCAGGAGATCTAGGCTGGTCCCCCATAGTGTTGGGAACCCTACCCAGGTGTCTTCCATCTGGGGCATTATCAGAGCGTGTTTTCCTCCTCCTGGTCCAATATGGCTATGTGAGCCTCAGCTATCACTGCTGCATTCCAGCCAACTGGAAGACATGCCCTTTTATTTAAGGACATTTCCCAGCGGTGGCTTCTGCTTACATCCCTTTAGTTAGGACTTAACCTCATGGCTACATTGAGCTTCAAGGGAGCCAGCCATCTGCCCAGAGTTACACAGGAAAAAGAGGAGTGGAATTGTCCAGTTCATTCCCTGGATGGGGAATCAAGATCTTGCAGTCAAAAAAAAAAAAAAGGAATGAAAATGAGAGGACACCCAGTAATCTCAGCCAGGATCACATCACCTGCTTTTTCCTATCAGGTAATAATTTCCCATTCAATTTATTGTTATCTCTCTCCACTAGACCATGAACTCCATAAAGATAAGTTCTTTTTATTTTTATACTTATTAAAAACTTACTATAGTAATAGCTGACTTATAATAATATGTAAGTTTTAGGTGTACAACATAGTAATTCACAATTTTTAAAGACTATGTGCCCTTTATAGTTATTATAAAATGTTAGCTATATCTCCTATGGAGTATAACATATCATTGTAGCCTATTTATTTTATACATAGTAGCTTGTTAAAGACAAATTCTTTGCTAGGCTTGTCCATCACTGTACCTAGCACGAGGTACGCTCTGAATTTTTATTAAATGAAAGATTGAAAGGCTCTCCACAATAATTATATGAAGGATGCATTCTCATTCTCATTTTACAGATGGTGAAAATGAGGCTCAGAGAGATTAAGTAACCCCCCTAAGGTCACACAGTAGGCAATAGGGCCAAGATCCCTGGGCTTCCAGAGTTCTTTCAACTTTCACTCACATGCTGGCTTCCCTGATCCTTCAGCTCCACCCTGAATTAGTTAGAAGCCAGGACACAAATACCTGGAGTCTGTAAATGCCATTTCCCTAGGAAATTCTGTCTCGAACCTCATTTACGCTGCGTTTAGCCTCAATGGGATAAACACAAAAAATGATTTGAATATGTTTCTATAACCTTTCTGCTACTCACTAGGTGAGGCTGTTACATAGGATCCATGAGATAAGTGCCTCCTTGAATTAAGCACATTTCATCCTTCCTTCCCAGGGCTGTTAGGAGGATTAACTGAGATAACACATGGGAAAGCTCTTTGAAAAAGACTCCGTGGTGACTAGATGGTCGGCCCCTACCATATGCAGAAACACGGAACACAGCTCAGCAAGGCTAAGCTGCAGCTTCTTAGGCCCCAAGAACTCTCTAGTAGTTAATGAAGCAGTCAGGGAAGGCTTCAAGGAGGAAACATTCCTCCCCACCCCCAGCCTCTTGTGTTGCCTGGCTTGTGGGATCTTAATTCCCGGACCAGGGGTCGTACCTGGGCCCTCGTCACTGAAAGCACAGAGTCTTAACCACTGGCCGGCCAGGGAATTCCCAAGGAGGAGGCATCTTGAAAGGTGGTACTCTAGTGTAGAACATTTGACCAAATTATCTCTGTTCCCTGTGTGCTGACCCCTGAGGTCACTACCTTTTTCCAACCTAGTCCACAGGAATCTGCATCTTCCCAGCCTTGCCAGGACTATCTCATCCATCTCTAATCCCACCATCTAGCCCCAGGGGTGAAAGCGCAAAACCACAAGTGGAAACAGCAGCTCTAGGGTGCTCACACCCCCCCAGAGACCACAGGGCTTTGAAATGAGGAAGAACTGGGGGCTTCCCTGGCAGTCCAGCAGTTAGAACTTTGCCTTCCAATGCAGGAGGTATGGGTTCGATCCCTGGTTGAGGAGCTAAGATCCCACATGCCTCACAGCCACCTCCCCAAAAAACCCAAAACAAAACAGAAGCAATATTGTAATAAATTCAATAAAGACTTAAAAAAAAAAGACTAAAAATTGCTGTTGTTTTCACTCACTAAGTTGTATCTGACTCTTTGCAACCTCATGGACTGCGGTATGCCAGCCTTTCCCGTCCTTCAGTATCTCCCGGAGTTTCCTCAAATTCCCGTCCATTGAGTCCGTGATGCTATCTACCCATGTCATCCTCTGCCGCCTTCTTCTCCTTTTGCCTTCAGTCTTTCCCAGTATCAGGTCTACATTTTTATAAATCTAAAAAAAAAAAAAAAGAGGGGGGAAGAGTTTAGTCTTAGAATAAGTCCCAGCTCAGGGTGGGACACTGAAATCTCTCCACCTCATCTTTTCCCCGTTAAGCAGCAACCCCTGACCCTCTTCCTCATCCAGACAGCAATATTTGATTGCAGGGCATAAAGACCACCTTTCCTAAGGTCAGCTATCGTTCCTCACAGGCTGTGCAACTGTTGATCCTCACAAAACTGGAGGAAAAGGGAGGACACAGAGAGGTCACACAGCTCATCGGCAGCCACCCGGAGCAGGATTCGCTCACAGACAGCCACGGTCCACAGCTTGGGATGGGGACAGGGAGGGAAACCTTTCAAGGAAATGGCTCTTCTGGGTCAGTGAGAGTTCAAGGTCACGCCGGCCAGGGCCCAGGAGCAGGGCAGGGGCGGGGCTGCAACAGACTGGAAACTGCCGCCCACTAGACTGACCCAGGCCTGCAGGGCGGGCGCGCCAGAGTTCCTTGGATCCACTGGGAGAGGCTCAACACCCTACTCTCACCGCTGGGGGCCCAGGTGACCCCAGACACGGGTCTGGGTGGGGCGCTCTATATCCGAAAGACCTGCGGGGGAGGTGCAGGGAGCCTGAGGGCGGGGGGGAGAACCTGCTGGAGTCCAGGGAGCAGGGGGCCTCCACGGGGGAGACAACACATCCTGCGGCCTCTGGGCATGGGAGCAGGGATCCGGGCGTGGGGAACCCTGTGTGGGCAGAGAGCCTGTAGAGAGGGTCCTCTCTTCCTTCCCACATGCTCCAGGGACCTGCTGACCACACATGCCTACCGCCCCCTACCAGCCACTCCTGGCGCCTAAGGATAAAGTCCAAATTCTTCCTTCTGACCTCCTGGCCTGGTCTTCCTGTCTGTGAACTTGCGCCTGATGCCAGGCCTTGCCCAACTGGTCTTAGCCTCCATGCTCTCCCTTGAACTGGTTAAAGATTAAAATTGAGCTCAATCCCTTCTCCTATCCAGGCAGCTACCCTTCAGCTGACCCAGCACAGACAACCGCCAGTCCTCTTGCGGGGATCTCCTCCCCTCGTTGTGGGGTCCCCTGTGATTGTCACCCTCTGCTTTCAGGGCAGGCCTGCACCCAACAGGAGCTCAGGACTAGGGGTGGCAGGGACTGACCATGGCTACCCAGGCTGTCAGCCACCCGGTTGGAAACTTCCCTGGTGGTCCACTGATTAAGACTTCATGTGCTTCCAATGCAGGGGGCCTGGGTTCGATCCTTGGTCGGGGAACTAAGATCCCACATGGTGTGTGGTGTATTTAAAAAAGTAAAATGGAATGAAATAGAATTATGGAGCGGCCACTTCTGCCAGGTAGGAAGGGGTGGGGGGGGGTGGGGGATTCATGCCTGCCTGCCTGTGTTCACTAGTGAGTGTCTGTGTGACAAGACAGGTGTTGGTGGACCCTGAGGGAGAGGAAGAAGGTGGGAGGGTATGAGTTTCCACCCTCCCTGTCTTGCCCCTGGCCCATCTCTCACTTATATCCTCTGGGATCCACAGTAGACCCACCCCTCCTCCGGGCAGGTGGGTCTCCCTGTCAGTATGGGCCTCCCCTGTGCCCCAGTCCGTGAAAGCTTCTCTCTCCATCCCTGCTGGAGGAGATCAGATGGCTTCTTCCGAAAAGAGCCCAGCCTGACTTGGGGGACTGCCCCTCCTCAGCAAACAGCTCCACCCCTTCTTGGCCTCTTCTATCTTCTGAGGCAGATGTGTGGAGCCTCTGCCTGACAGCTGATGGCAGAATCTATCTCAGGGGCCTGGGCTCATGGGTGTGTCTCCCACTGGGTATGTGTCTCTGTGTGTATGTGTGTGGGCAGGGGGACAGTGGTGGGAGGAGCTGTAGTTAAACCAATGGCTTTCGAGTCAAGCCAGCTGGGTCTGGCCTCTTACTAGCTATGTGACCTTGAGTAAGTTTCCAGATGTCTTTGAAGTCTCAGACTCTTCATCCATAACATCCAGTCTCCTGGAGAGGCTGTGCAGGTGGAATGAGATGTGGTCCAGGAAGCGCTTAGCACAGCTGCAGTCACATAGTAAAGTCTGCTAAATGCTAGGTTTGGTGGTTAAGAGAAAACCCCAGCAAGCACCACGGTCCTTCGAAATGTTGGACCTTGAGGTCTGATGCTCCTGGCAAGTGAGGGTAGATGCCCAAAGGCCTGGCCGATAGGGACTGGGTCACCCAAACCTTGATCCTTGCTTCTCCTTCGGGAACTATTCCTATCAGGGGACCTTGAGCTGCCCACCGCCCACTCCCAGCAGGAAGGCTGAACTCTGGGGAGACCTCAGGAGGGAAACGTCTGTTCTTCCCGTGAGCCCCTGGTCTTCAACTGTCCCTCTGACAGCCTGGAGGAGGGCAGAGAGCCCCAAAGTGCAAACTGCTTCTTGTTTAACTTTTTTTTAAGCCATACTTTTTAATTTTTATTTTATATTCAAGTTGATTTATAATGTTGTGTTAGTTTCAAGTGTACGGCAAAGTAATCCAGTTATACCTATATGTGTATCCATTCTTCTTCTGATCCTTTTCCTATACAGGTTATTAGAGAATGTTGAGTTCCCTGTGCTATACAATAGTTCCTTGTTGATTATCTATTTTATATATAGTAGTTTGTATATGTTCATCCCAAACTCCTAAACTCCCAAACTCCCCCGTTGTTTCTTTTTGAATAGACCTGGAGCAGCCAATCAGGAACCAGAGCCTGAGCTCTACACTTCCACTGGTTAATTTCAAGTGGGGCTTGACTGGTGGTGCTGAAGGGTCATGGGTGGGGCAGGGTGGGGAGTACAAAGCAGTGTCTGCACAGGCCTGGGCCCCTATCTCAGGATCCAGTGTTGTCAGCTGGGTGATTTGGGAGAGGCCCACATTAACTCATCTTGTCTAGGAGGAAAACAACACTGGTTCTGATACCTGAGGGGAGAGAAGGATGGGGGAAGCGTTTACAGTCTGTGCCTTAGTTTTTATTTAATTTATCTGGCTATGCCTGCTCTTATTTGTGGCATGTGGGAGCTTCCGCTGTGGCATGTGAACACTTAGTTGTGGCATGTGGGATCTAGTTCCCTGACCAGGGATTGAACCTGGGCCCTGTGGGCTGGGAACGCAGAGTTTTAGCCATTGGACCACCAGGGGAGCCCCTGTGCCTCAGTTTTCCTTTGGATAACTGGAGGAGATGGGGTTTTCTAAGCCTCAACTTTGAGAAGATGAGGAAGTTAGTTTACTTATTCATCTAAGAAGCAGGTCCACAGCATTTGTTTTGCATCTATTAACGTGTCAGGCACCCTGCTAGGTGCTTGGGGATACAGAAAGCCAGGCAGACAGCCCTGGTAGCCTCAGAGTCTGGGGGAGAGTAAAGACTACAGTCCTGGGACTGTGCAGAGAATGGCAACAGCCCGGAACCCATGGGAGTTTCCTGTGTAAAAAAATCACTTCATTTTGGCCAGCAAACCCCAGGAGGGAGCAGGGATTCCCTCTTGCGGTTTAGCAGAGAGGTAAATAGATGCGCTCAAAGCAATATAGCAGGTGTGTCTGAGAAGGAATGAGCCCACGGCGAGGGGGATCTGCTGTCTCTTTATCTCAGTTGGGAGGCACTAGAGGGTGGCCGCTGAGAAGGCCTGCTGGTACCTCCGGTGCATGGGCACCCTCATCCTTCTCCCTCATCTGCCCACAGACCCCAAGCCTTGCATGACCAGAGGGCATCCTCTCACACCCCAGGCTCTGGTGCTGGAGGATATCACCCAGACCAAACATGGCACAACTCCTGGATTTGGCTCCACTAAGCTCTTCAGTCTTCGTGTGTGTGTGCTCAGTTGCTCAGTCGTGTCCGACTCTTTGGGACCCCTATGGACTGTAGCCTGCCAGGCTCCTCTGTCTGCAGAATATTCTAGGCAGGACTACTAGAGTGGGTTGCCATTTCCTTCTCCAGGAAATCTTCCTGGCCCAGAGACTGAACCTGAGTCTCTTGCATCTCCTGCATTGGCAAGCGCACTTAAGTTCTTTGACTGAAGGAGGTATGATTCCCAGGGTGATAGTGGCTTCCATGTCCTGGGGTAGCCAGAAAATTTTCAAGGATGTCAAGGGGCTGTACTGAGAAGTCCTTCTGTTGGGCAAGAACAGGGTGAGCATCAGAAAGAAAGATATAATTAGGCTAACTTGAAATAACCAGGTGTGAGACACGACAAGGCACCACAGACAGGACGCATTGCAGGTCAAAACGTGCTTACGGCACTGGACAGGCCAGTGCAGGAGAAATGGCCCTCCTTGTGCCCAAGGTGGTGCAGAAAATGAAATTTAAAAAAATGAGCACGGACGTAAGATGCCTCTACCTGCTGGCTGTAAGTTCCCTGTCTTCATTTTGTACTTTAAAAACAGAGTTTAGGGACTGCTCTGGTAATCCAATGGTTAGGTTAGGACTTTGCACTTTCACTTCAGGGACCTGGGTTTGATTCCTGGTCAGGGAACTGAAATCCTGTAAGCCACATGGCGCAGCCCCCAAACCCCACAAAACACAGAGTTTAGATCATCAGGAAATGACCATTCCAAACAGAACCCTCAATTTGTCCGATAACCAGACATAATACTTTTGGAAATAATCATATTTGTGTATGTTTTGCAAATCATTTAAGTGTTCGGAGAAGTCAGCCATTTTTTCATTATAATATGTAATTGTATTAATAGTAACACCTCTATAGCTCAAGTGACTGAGTACAAACCTAACACTTACCAACTCTGTGACCTTGGGCAAGTGACTTCACCTCTCTGGGCTTCAGTTGCCTCAGCTGCAAAACGGAACAAGTTAGTTGCTCAGTCGTATCTGACTCTTTGCAACCCTGTGGACTGTAGTCCATCAGGCTCCTCTGTCCATGGAATTCTTCAGGCAAGAATACTGGAGTGGGTAGCCATTCCCTTCTCCAGGGGATCTTCACTACCCAGGGATCGAACCTGGGTCTCCTGCATGGCAGGTAGATTGTTTACCATCTGAACCCTCATACTTACCTTCCTTGAAGGGCTGTTGTGAAGATTAATGAAGTAATATATGTAAGGCATGCCAAACAGTGCTTTGGGCATAATAAAGACAATTTCAGTATTACCAATTTTTATCATCATTGTATTGGTAATTCATGTCTAAAATATTAGGAGAAATTTAATTTGTCAAATTCCTAAGTGTTAATTTGTGCTTGGGTGACTATCAGAGAGATCGGTTGTTTATTTTTATTTGCTTATTCATTTATTTTTTGACTACACTGTGTGGCTTGTGGGATCTTAGTTCCCTGACCAGGGACTGAGCCCAGGGCCACAGCAGTGAAAGTGCCAAGTCCTAACCATTGGCCCACCGGGGAATTCCCTTTTATTTTATTTATTCTATTTTTTGATTGTTTAAAGTGATGTCAATTATTTAGTAGATATAGAAGGTTAATAAACTGGACGCAAAACAACGTTCAGGTAATAGTGAGGATTTCTCTCCATCAATAAAGATTCTTAAAAGTTGAAGTTTCTAATAAACAACGTCTTCTCCCTGGAGAATCCCAGGGACGAGAGCCTGGTGGGCTGCCGTCTATGGGGTCGCACAGAGTCGGACATGACTGATGTGACTTAGCATTATCAGCCTCCCACGAGGCCTGTAAACTTGTCTGCAGTGACATCACCGATCCTTTAGGGGGCTCAGGCTGTTCCATGGGACACTCAACTCTGGAGCGCTCCACTCCCACCCTGAGGCACAGGCCACTCTGGACTTCTTCCCTCCGCCCTCCCTGCTCTCCTTCCCCAACTTACTCCTTCCCCATAGCCCTAAAGGAGCTCAAGTCTATCCATAGAAATAACCAGACGAGCTTCTTTTGACCCTAGAGAGGTTGTTCTGTTGCTCTCCTCACCTTCAAAAGCATAGTACTCTCATTCTCTCACCTCTTATTCCCTCCTCTGCCCCAGACAGCTCAGCTTCTCCTCTGTCTCCCCTAATAACCTGCAAGCTGTCAAGTCTCATGAACACTGCCCAGCTCCCCAGCTGGGTTTCCTCATAGCGTTTGACATGTGCAGCGTCTCCCTTCTTAGAGGTATCTGCTCTCACTTCCCCTCCTATCTGTTGGATGGTTTCTCCTCTATCTTCTTGGCTGGCTCATCTTCCTCCTATCACCTCCCCCACGTTGATGCTCCCCCAAGTTCATCTTTCTTGGGCTATCTTCTCGCTCCACTCTGCATGCTCTGGCAACTTGGCCCTCATCCAAGGTGAACTAGCTCAGCCAGTGACAACCCAGTCTACCCAGTGCTCAAGCCAGAAACCTGGAAATGACTGCAAAGCCTTCACCTTATCTGGCTGATTACCAAGGAACTGCCCATTGACTTGTCTATAACTAATGACCTTTTAAAACCCAACTTGGAGCCTGTCACTCCTTGCTAATGTTCAGAACTCACAGTTGGGGGTGGGGAGAGAAAAAGAGGGGATAGTTAGGGGAATTGGGGATTGACATGTACACACTGCTGTGTTTAAAATGGGTAACCAGCAAGGACTTACTCTATAGCAGAGAGCACTCTGCTCAATATTATGTGATAACCTAAATGGGGAAAGAATTTTTAAAAAGAGATACATGTATATGTAAAATGGAATCACTTTTCTGTACCCTTGAGACTGTTGCAACATTGTTAATCAACTATACTTCAATATAAAATAAAAAGTTAAAAATCCCACTAATGTTCAGGAACTTCCCTAGTGGTCCAGAGGTTAACACTCTGGGCTTTAGCTCCTGGGTTGGGAAACTAAGATCCTATATACCCTGTGGCTCAGCCAAAAAATATTTTAAAAAATGCTAATGTTCAAATCCTATAGCTCTGTATAACCTTGAGTTTCATTCTTCCTCTTCATTCTCTCCACTTATATACTAAACCACATGCAGATTCTATATGATTAGCACAGGCTATGGCACACAGTAGGTACTCAATAAATGTCTGCTGAACGTGCATACTGAAAGGTGAAGATAAGAAGATGGGAAATACATATACCATGCAGTTTCCAGTGGCCAAAGCTAGAACAATTTGAACAACAAAATAGAACAAATATTCATGAGCCCATATTGGTATACTTAAGTAATTGCATAAATTGATAAGTGGAGCAGGAGACAAATTTCCCATGTGGAAGAATTTCAAATAATGTATCAATATATTAATGATACTCCTCTCTCAAGGATGGGGAGCTTGACTCCTCTCACCCACCTTTTAAACCATTTTTAAAAGTTTTTATTGAATTGGTTATTAATCGGATACTGCTTCTGATTTGTTTTTTTGGCCCCTGAGGTGTGTGGGGTCTTAGCCTCCTGACCAGGGATTGAACCTGCAGCCCTTGCACGGGAAGGTATATTCTTAATCACTGAACCAGGAAAGTCTCATGACTCCCCCTGCTTTAAGTGTGAGCTGCACATAGTGACTACTTAAAAAAAAAAAAACCCTGCAAATTACAGTTGAATAACTTGACAAACACTGGCTCAGCCAGAAACAGGGTCAACATCATCAATCATAAATTATGTTGATATTATGTACACTTGAGGTGATGGGATGAAAATGGGACTCTGTGATCCCTCCTCAAAATTCATAACTGAGTCTAATCATGAGAGAAGCATCAGACAGACAACAGTATGATGGTTAATTCCATGTGTCAACTTGGTTAGTCCACAGTACTCAGTTATTCTATCAAACCACTAATCTAGAGATCGCTATGAAGGTATGGGATTAATATCTACAGTCTTCTGACTTTAAGGATATTCTGGATGGTTCTCATCCAATCAGCTGAAAGTCCATAAGAGAAAAACTAAGGGTTCCTTGAGGAAGGAGAAATTTTGTGAACTGCAAGGTCAGTGCCTGCCCTACAGATTTCAGACTTGTGTAACCAGCCCTCATAATTGACTAAGTCAATTCCTTGGCAATAAAACAGTAAATCAATCAATCAATCTTCTCTCTTTCTCTGTAAATATTTATCTATAAATATATCTAGAAATACACAAATATATCTATATTTGGATGTAAATATCTGTCTATATTTACATATATATGTTTGTCTATATCTATATATATAGAGAGAGATGTTTATATATCTATATGTCCACCTATTTGTTCTACTGGTTCTCATGGGTTAAAGAAGAAACCATAAGGAAATTATACAATGTTTTGAAATGAATGGAAAAAAACATGTGGGATATGGCTAAAGCAATATTCACAGAAAAATTTATAGCCTTAATTGTATATATTAGAAAATAAGTATATAATGGACGATCTAAGTTGCCCATTTATTTTTAAAAAATTACTTTAGATATTTATTTGGAATTAATCCTTGAGAGGAACCAGACTTATTCTTTCTTGTATCCCCAGCCTACTTCTTGGGGCTTTCTTTCCTTTTTCTTTTTTTTGAAGGATCTTAGTTCCCTGACAAGGGATCAAACCTGTGTCCCCTACAATGGGGATGCAAAGTCCTAATGACTGGACCAAGGAATTCCCTAAATTACCCATTTCTATAATTTAGCAGGAGCTTCCAAGTGGCGCTAGTGGTAAAGAACCCACCTGCCATTGCAGGTTAGACATAAGGGACATGCATTTGATCCCTGGGTTGGAAAGATCCTCTGGTGGAGGGCATGGCAACCCACTCCAGTATTCTTGCCTGGAGAATTCCATGAACAGAGGAGCCTGGCAAGCTGCAGTCCATGTAGATCCACAGAGTCATACACGAGGGAAAGTATGCATGATAACTCAGCAGAGAAACAAAATGAGTCCCTTAAAAGTAGAAAGAAGAAAAAAATAATAAAATATATACAATATAGAATGAAATATCAATAAAGGGAATCAATAAAGACAAAGGTAGTTTTTAAGTAGATTAATAAAATGTAAAAATCTCCAGTGTGATTTAAAAGATCACATACTGCAAATATCAGAAATGAAAAGAGTTTCATTACCAAATTTAGGGACATTTGAAAAAATAAGAAAATATCACGGATACATTTATCTTATAAAAAAGAATTTAAAATTTTAAATAAAACAGACAAAGTCCTAGAAAGTTATGATATCACAAACCAACTCAAGAAGAAATAAGGGAATTATATCTCATCATGATGGAATTATAGGGTCTTGCTGTCTTGCAAGTGGAAACAGTGGCAGACTTTATTTATTTGGGCTCCAAATCATTGCAGATGGTGACTGCAGCCATGAAAGTAAAAGATGTTTATTCCTCGGAAGGAAAGTTATGACCAACCTAGACAGCATATTGGGCTTCCCTGGTGGCTCAGAGGTTAAAGCGTCTGCCTCTAATGTGGCAGACCGGGGGTCAATCCCTGGGTCAGGAAGATCCCCTGGAGAAGGAAATGGTAACCCACTCCAGTATTCTTGCCTGGAGAATCCCATGGATGGAGAAGCCTGGTAGGCTACAGTCCACGGGGTCGCAAAGAGTCGGACACAACTGAGCAAATTCACTCACCCACTCACTTACTCAGACAGCATATTAAAAGCAGAGACATTACTTTGCCGACAAAGATCCATCTAGTCAAAGCTATGGTTTTTCCAGTAGTCCTGTGTGGATGTGAGAGTTGGACTGTGAAGAAAGCTGAGCACCGAAGAACTGATGCTTTTGAACTGTGGTGTTGGAGAAGACTCTTGAGAGTCCCTTGGGCCGCAAGGAGATCCAACCAGTCCATCCTAAAGGAGATCAGTCCTGGGTGTTCACTGGAAGGATTGATGTTGAAGCTGAAATTCCAATACTTTGGCCACCTGATACAAAGAGCTGACTCATTGGAAAAGACCCTGATGCTGGGAAAGATTGAGGACAGGAGGAGAAGGGGACAACAGAGGATGAGACAGTTGGATGGCATCACCAACTCAATGGATATGAGTTTGGGTAAACTCCAGGAGTTGGTGATGGACAGGGAGGCCTGGTGTGCTGCAGTCCATAGGGTTGCAAAGAGTTGGACATGACTGAACTGACCTGCCATCTTGCTTAAACAAGAAAACTAGATAAAATATATGAAACAGCTGTTTTAGACATTGGATGATAGGCAGTACAGGGCTGAGATATCTAAAAGAAAGGGAACAAGCAAAGTGAGCCCAGTGATTGCTTCAAGTTCTGCCTGAAGGCACTCTCTAAACCACAGTGTCAGGAAAGGGCCCCAATGTCAGGAAAGGGTCCCAGTGTCAGGAAGGGGTCCCAAAGCTGTAGGTTTGCTGGGTCAGGATGAGAGATCACAGCTTAAGGAGGCTGTAACACTTGGAATTTACAAAGTAGAATATTAAAGAAAAGGAAGCTGTGTAGAGAGAGGCTCCAGTGACATGTATGAGTGTTCTTGAGAGAGTCTTTGAATTAACTAAATCACTCATGTGAGAGTCAAACACTGCACATCTCAGAGTTGGATAAGCTGTGAGCTACAGGATTCCCCGGAGCTTATAGAAGGCTAGGATATAATCAAGTTTTGATCACCCAGAGTGGAGAATATTCCTTAAAATATCCAGTCATTCAGCAAAAACCCCAGAAAGTTAACACTTCAGTAGTTAATGAGAGCTATTTCAGCTTTATTAAGTTTGGATTGCATATTGTCACCCTGTTTATTTAACTTATATGCAGAGTACATCATGAGATGTACTGGATGAATCACAAACTGAAACCAAGAATGCTGGGAGAAATATCAACAACCTCAGATATGCAGATGATACCACTCTAAAGGCAGAAAGAGAAGAGGGGAACTAAAGAGCCCCTTGATGAGGGTCAAAGCGAAGAGTGAAAGCTGGCTTGAAATTCAACATTTTAAAAACCAAGGTCATGGTACCTGGTCCCATCACTTCATGGCAAATGGAAGGAGAAAAAGTGGGAGCAGTGACATATTTTATTTTCTTGGGCTCCAAAATCACTGTGGACAGTGACATTAAAAGATGCTTGCTCCTTGGAAGGAAAGCTATGATAAACCCAGGCATCATGTTAAAAGCAGAGACCTCACTTCTCTGACAAAGGTCTGTCTAGTCAAAGCTATGGTTTCACCAGTAGTCATGTATGGATGTGAGAGTTGTACCATAAAGAAAGCTGAGTGCCGAAGAATTGATGTTTTTGAGTGGTGGTGCTGGAGAAGACTCTTGAGAGTCCTTGGACTGCAAGGAGATCAAACCAGTTAAACCTAAAGGAAATCAACCCTGAATATTCATTGGTTGGAAGGACTGAACTGAAGATGAAACTCCAATACTTTAGCCACCTGATGCAAAGAGATGACTAATTGGCAAAGACTCTGATGCTGAGAAAAATTGAAGGCAAAAGGAGAAGATGGCAGCGGAGGGTGAGATGGTTGAGTGGCATCACTGACTCAATGGGCATGAACTTGAGCAAACTCTGGGAGCTAGAGGAGGATAGAGAATCCTGGCGTGCTGTAGTCCATGGGATCGCAGAGTCAGACATGACTTAGCGACTAAACAACAACAGCAAGTTTAGATCTTCCCTAACACCTTAAAAATAAACTTCAAATGAATTAAGTTGATCATGGATAATTTCAAGACTAGCCTGTTAGAACAAAGTTCAGTATCTTGAAAAACAACAAAATGCAATACCTCAGTCCTTACAGCAAATCATGGTCTGGGTAAAAATGTTTGCAATGCTTTTATCTGACAAAAGATTTGCATCTAGAATACATTAAAAAAAAAAAAAAACCCTGCAATTCAATTATAAAAAGAGGCAAATAGGTCAATTAAAATGTTAATGAAAGACCTGGACACTTTGCAAAAGAAAATGCACAATGGGCTAATAAGCTCATGAAAAAAACATCTAATGATAGCTAATGCTGACATCTTTAGTCATCAGAGAAGTGCAAATTAAGTACACAGTGAGATACCACTACATACCCGCTTAATGGCTAAAATTCAAAAAGACTGGTTGTCCAGTGGTTAGAACTCAGCACTTTTACTGCTGTGGGTCCAGATTCAATCATTTGTTGGGGAACTAAGATCTCACAAGCCACATGGCATGACCAAAAAGAAAAAGAACACCAAGTGTCAGAAAGGAGATGGAACAATCTTACACATGTGTACATTGTACAAACGAAAAAAATCACTTTGAAAAACAGTTTGGCAGTTTCTTAAAAGTTAATCACGTCAGTCATATACGTATCCTCATTCACACACTGTTGGTACTTATCTAAGAAAAATATATATATATGTCTACAAAAATCTTTAATGAGAATGTTCATGGAAGTTTTTTTCATAGTAGCCAAAAGCTAGAAACAGCTCAAATGTCTATCAATAAGGGACTGAATGGACAAACTGTGGTACATTTCTCATCAATAAAAATAAACAAGTTACTTATATATACTACAGCATTAATGAATCTCAAAAGTTTATATTGAAGGAAAAAAAGCCAGTGCCAAAGAGTATTCATTATATGATTCCATTTGTAGAAAGTTCTAGAATAAGGAAAACAAGTCTGTGGTCCTAGAAATCAAAGAAGTGGTTGCTTTGAGAGAACTTCCTGGGAGCGATGGGAATGTTTCCTGTCCTAATTGGTGTGTGGGATACATGAGCACATGTGTTTATTAAACCATTAAATGACAGTGATTAAAATTGAAACATTTTGCTGTATGTAAATTGCAACTTCAATAAAGAAGAACCACACTGACATACTGAAATGACTTAAATTAAAAAGAATAATAAATAGAATGGGTAAACAACAAAGCCCTACTGTATAGCACAGGGAGCTGTATTCAATTGCCTATGATAAACCATAAGGAAAAATGTATATATATGTATAATTGAATCACTTGGCTGTATAGCAGAAATTAATACAACATTATAAATCAACTAGACTTCAATAAAATAAATTTTAAAAAGAGTAAAAATACTGGATATTGGGGAGTATGTGAAATAACTAGACCTCCTCTACATTGATGATGAGTATGTAAAATGGTACAACTACTTTGCAAGTCTGGGAGTTTCTTACAAATGTAAATATGTACTTCTCACGTGACCCGGTGTTTCCACTTCTAGGTATTTGCCCAACTGGAATGAAAACACCTCATTACACAATACTTTATACACGCCATTTTTAGCAACTTATACTAGTAAGAAGAAGTGAAAAAATCCTAAAGTCCAGCAACAACAATGGACAACTAAATTGCAGTACATTTATATAATAGAATACTACATAGCACTAGGTGCTAGTGGTAAAGAACCCACCAATACAGGAGATGTAAGAGACGCAGGTTCAATCCCTGGGTGGGAAAGATCCCTTGGAAGACAGCATGGCATCCCACTCCAGTTTTCTTACCTGGAGAATCCCATGGACAGAGGAGCCTCGTGGCCTAATGTCCATAGAGTCGCAAAGAGTCAGACAAGACTGAAGCAACTTAGCACACGAGTAATGAATCAACAACATAAATGAATTTCCAAAATGTGCTGAGTATGAGAAGCCACACACAACGTAGCAAATCCATGATTCCTTTCACATGAAATTCTAAAAGCCCAGTCTGCAGCAACAGGGAGTAGCTAAATAGTTGCCTGGGGTCGGGGTTGGGCAGAGGGTTGACTAGCAAAACGCACTAAACAGACTTTCCCAGTGATAGAAATATTCCCTGTCTTAATGGTGGGTATATGTGTTGGTCAAAACTCATTGACTGGTCCAGTTAACCTAAGTGCATTAATTATGTGTAAATTATACTTCAGTAATGCTGCTTTTATAATGAAGAAATTAACTGACAAAAACTTTCTAGGACTGAAAAAGAATAGAATACCTACATAGTCTACAATCATAAAATAAATTGAATAAGCACTCAAAAATATTCCCACAAAGCAAATTCCATGATCAGAGAACATCACTAAATTTAATCATAGAATCAAGAAGGAAATGCTTCCAAACAGTCACAAATGACTCCAGATTATAGAAAAATATCATTTAACATATTCTTAGTACCAAAGCCTGGCATAGAAGGTACAAGGAAGAAAAATAAGAGGTCAGTCTTACTCATGAACATAAATTCAAAAGTCCTAAATGAATAAAACATTAACAAACCAGTAATAAAAGAAAAAGGTAATGCATCATGACCAAATGGGTTATCCCAGCTATAGAGTTTAGTAACATTAGAAAAATCAATTAATCTAATCCTTCACGTGAACAGGAATGAAGAATTAAAACCATATATTCATCTCAGAAACAAAGAAAGTATTTGATAATATTGCCACCCATTAATGATTAACATTTTGAGCAAATTAAGAATAGAAGGGAACTTCTATAACTTGATTAGAGATATTTATAAAAGCCTATAGCAAACATCATATCTAAGATTGAAATCTTTTCCTCTGAGGTCAGAAACTGGACAAGGATGCTTGTTATTTGGTAAGAAAGAAAATACCTATTATTTGCAAAAAATCTGATCATGTAGCAAGAAAAATTGTCACAGATAAATTATTTCAATTTATAAAAATGCTCAATAAATTAAAAGAATCAACTCAAAAATTAAATTCACAAACAACCCAAATTAAAAATGGTCAAGGTACATGAATAGATATTTCTCCAAAGAAGATATACAAGTGGCCAATAAATATGAAAAGATCCTCAACATCATTAGGTATTAATAAAACAGAAATCTGATACCACTTCACACCTTCTAGGAGGCCTATTATGAAAACTGAAAGATAGTAAGTATTGGTGAGGCTGTAGAGAAATTGGAACCCTTCTGTGTTACTGGGAATGCAAAATGGTTCAGCCCCCGGGGAAACAGTTTGGCTGTTCCTCAAAAAGTTAAACATAGAATTACCATATGACACAGCAATTCGAAAGAACTGGAAACAGGGACTCAAACAGATACTTGCACCCAAATGTTCATAGCAGCCTGATGAAGGGTGATGGAAATATTTTGGAAATAGATAGTGGTGATGGTTTGCATAACATTGTGAGTGTGATTAATGCCACTAAATTGTACACTGAAAAATAGTGAAAATGGCAACTTTTATGTTATATATATATAATGAAAAAAACCATCAACTGCTCATCTCCACCAGCAAGAATTTGAAAATGAAATTTTAACAAAGTACCTTTCAAAATAGCATAAAACTTATGAATAACCTAAAATAAACCTAACAAAATATGTAGAAGGCTTCTTTGAATAAAATGAGAAAATTTTATTGATAAATTTTTAAGGTGAACTAAGTAAAAGAGAAATATACTATATCCAATGATTGGAAGACTCAGAATTATATAGATGTCAGTTTTATAAAAATTAAACTACAGATTCAATATAATCACAATTCCAATATATTACCTGGAGTACATTTTGTGTATGGTGTGAGGTGGGGATCCAATTTCAGTCTGATCCAGCTCCATTCATGATTTAAGTTTAGTTTTTAATCCATAATTTTATCAGTCATACCTCAATAAACCTTGTTTTTGTTGCACCAAAACACAAGGGAAACACAAGTGGCCAAGAAAAACAAGACACACTTAAGAATAAATAAGATGGCAGGACTTGCCCTACCATTCCTCAAGACTTATTATAAAGTTTTAATCAGTAAGACATTATAATTTGGTGCAAGGAGAGACAAAGAGACCACTAAAGCAGAACAGAGAGCTGAGAAACAGACCCACACATGCACAGATACTTGATTAGAGACAGAAAAGCAGTGGGAAAAATAGTTTAAAAAATAGTTTAAAAAAATCATGAATGGAGCTGGATCACACCATACACAAAATGTACTCCAGGTAAATTACAGACTTTGAAGTAAAACAACACTACAAAACTCTTGTAAGATAATTTAAGAAAAAAATATCATAACCTCAAAATAAGAAAGACTTTAAAGAAAAATATTTATTTCGTTGGTTGCATTGGGTTGCTGCAAGCAAGATTTTATTGCATCATGTGGGATCTTTCACTGTGGCTAGTGCCCCAGCTTAGCTGCATCCTTTGTGGCTGACTATAATCATTGTCATTCCACCTGGGATGTGGTAGTGCTTCTGATTTAATATCTTGGCAGGAGGTACTTTCTACTTGGTCTTTTCTACTTTGGCGGTTCTTGTTTCAGAAAACCAATATGGGGGTTCTGCTTTCTGCCAAGAACATCTATTTCAATTATGTATTCAGGGACCAAGAAATTAACCACCAGGTAAGTCTGTGGGCCTATTGGACCCACGGTGGGAATGACTTTGCCAGGTCTCCTTTATCGCTTGGCCTCTGGATGCCCCGACTCTAATACATGTTCATGATGGCATTTTGATCCCCTTACATCTGTCAGCTCAGATCCTGTACCCAAAAGCCTTGAAAGAGCTGAATCTTTCGCTAGTGTACAATTGCTCTGAGAAATGGCTTTGGAGGAAGAGTGAGATAATTACTATGAGATAAGCTTGTTGTGGAATTCCAAGTTTCTTCCCTGAAGGGCACTGTCCTCCCCTTTGATAAACGGATTCTGTAGCTGAAAAAATGGCTAGGGTCTGGAAACTGGGTGATGGATTGTGACTTTTTCCTTCACAGTGGCTGACATCAGCCTTCTGTTTACCCATTCTTGCTTTTTATATTTTAAAAAATTTATTTGCTACGCCAGGTCTCAGTTGAGGCACACGGGATCTGCAGTCTTCACTGAGGCATGTGGAATCTTTAGTTAACGCATGCAAACTCTAAATTACGGCATGTGGAATTTAGTTCCCTGACCAGGGACTGAACCCAGGTCCCCTGCATTAGGAGCAAGGAGTGTTACCCACTGGACCACCATAGAAATCTCAACTTGTTTTGGTTATGTAAATCCAGAAATACCTTCATTGGCTGTCCACCTACCTAGGGAAGACCGTGGTCTTCCATGTGAAGACCATTAGTGATCACAGTAGATTGCCATTTTCCATTTTGGTCTTTTTTGCACATATAATTACATCCACCTTGACTCTGATGACTAAGTACCATCACCTGGCCTCTGTTCTGGGTTCCAGTCATACCCATTGACTTTATGAAGCCCTGTTCCATAGCCATGTCCACTAGTATCAACTTTGGCCTGCAGAGAATAGCCCCTACTGAGTGGCAAATGATACTGGTGTCTTTCCAACAACTGGCACGTTTCTTTTGTGTTTTTTTGGTTAAATTTTAATATTGACTGTACTGGGCCTTTGATGTGGCACACAGGCCCTTCAGTACTGTGTGTGGGCTTTCTCTGGCTGCGGTGAGCAGGGACTACTGTCTAGCTGTGGGGCCTGGACTTCTCCTTGCAGTGGCTTTCCTTGTTTCGGAGCATAGGCTCTTGGGCTTCAGTAGTTGCAACACAAGGACCCAGTTGTTGTGGTGCATGGGCTTAATTGCCCCACTGCATGTGGAATCTTCCTGGACCAGGGATCGAACCAGTGTACCCTGCACTGACAGGCAGATTCTTAACCACTGGACCACTAGGAAAGTCCCAATAAAGCACGTGTCTTCTCACTTTATTTAAGGGAGTGTCTTTGGGTCCTCCTGAGGAACACGGGAAGCTGGAGGGTTCTCTGGTCTTATATAATGATTGCATTCTGGTGAGCTCATCTTCCTGAACATTTGGCCTTTCCTCGCTACTCTGTCAAGGAAACGCTAGCATCTCCACCTCATTTGCTGTAACACATGATTTCCTCCAAACTTTGCCGCTCTATCCCAGTAGCATATTGCAACTGGCTTCAGATGTCCTTTCTAGGGCTTTAAAATATTAAATGCTTAGTCATGGCAGAGTATCCCAGATCAATATAAACTCTCCACTCTCCAGCCTTTTATTCCACTCCCTGACTCTAGGCCAACACCATCAGCAACTGTTCTCAAGCATGTTCTCCCAATTTCTGCTGCTACCTTAGCCAGACCCTGCAGCACTTTTTGGTGAACAATCCCTTTCTCCCCTTGGCTAGGATAGTACTTCTCCACTTGTTCCAGGTTGAGACTTGCCCGTGGTCATGTGTCTAGAATCCTGGAGTGGGATCAGGGCCAGATCTTGAAGAGAACAAGTATCATCTTGTGAGGCCTCTGCCTCAGGTGAGGGCCTTGCATCTTATCTGGCAAGGAGACACTGCTCTCTTCCATCAAGGGAGAGAGGCCGTGTCTACTGGCCCTACTGGTTCAGGATAACATGGGGATTCTAGAGCAGATGTTTCCATTCCAGGCCTCAGCGTCCCACTCCTTCCCTCCCTCCTGCTACTTCCACAGCATTATGGGGTTGATTTTCAGCACAGTGGCCACACTGGGTACGATGAGAACTTCCTTGAATGCTGCCCTAGAAGACTCCTGGGTTTTACTGTATCCTGAGTTAATAGCCATTGTGAATCTGTTGTGTTTTTTTCTTTTAGCAATTCGATGGCATTTATCAATGACTGACTGACTCCACAATCCTTCTAATTCCCATCTCCCTCCCATATCACAATTACTAGAGACGTGCACAGGTGGTGTGTCCCTATATTCACCAGGGTAAGAGTTTTAGTAATCGTGCTGGTGCTCTGGGTATCAGCACCCTACTTACCCTAGCCACGGAATTCTTACTGTCATTTGGATGGTGAGTGATCCAATTCCAGAATCCCATGCAGGAGATCTGCTTCCTAGAATCACTTTAGATACCAACTGGGTTTGGCAGGGGAGGGAGGTCCCCCTAGGAATAAAATCTCAGTTGAAAATTTGAAGGCATGTACATTTTTGAGTTTTTTTTTCTGGTTTTGTTTTGGCCACGCCATGAGGCATGTAAAAATTTTAGTTCCCTGATGAGGGATAGAACCCAGGCTCCCTGCAGTGGAAGTTCAGAGTCCTAACCACTAGACTACCAGGAGTTCCCATATTTGAGAACTGATGCTAGTGGTAAGGAACCCACCTGCCAATGCAGGAGAGGTGATATCTCTGGGTTGGGAAGATCCCCTGGAAGAGGGCATGGTAATCCACTCCAGTATTCTTGCCTGGAGAATCCCATGGACAGAGGAGCCTGGCGGGCTATGGTCCAGAGGGTCACAAAGAGTCAGACACGACTGAAGTGACTTAGCATGTACACACGTGAGGAACTACCTCCAAGTGAGAAAGTGACACAGAAGAGAGAAGAAGGCTGCTAAAGGCTGCACTATCAAGGAAATTAAGCTTGTGGGCTGGAAGTGAGTCCTGCTGGGGACTCAGGAAACCAGTAATGATGAAGCCTCAGGACTATCTCACCAGATGGCTGAGGGAACTGGGGTATTTATCCACCAGTCACCATCAGTTCTTGCCTGAGGGTTGTTGAAGACTGGAGTAGAATTCCTCAGAATGTTCTGCCTGCCTAGCATCTGAGTAGTGCAGCTTCAGTGGCCAGAGAGAAGAGCCCTTGGGTAGCGTTGCAGTTTCCTGGCACCTGGAAGTTTGTCCCCAGTGCTTAGGGAGTGTGGGAGGGATGCTGATAACGTCTGCTATACCAAGGGAAGGAATCCTTTTACTAGATACAACAATGGTTCACTCCAGTGACAGCAATCCAATTCTGAGACTCTCGATTCTTCACGAATGAAGTGGTGACCTGACATGGTTTAAGAAACAACAGCCAACTGAAGTGCTGGCTAAGGGCAAAGTGAAAATTAAATGAGTAATGAAACAGGAAATTAAAAATATCAACTTCTAACCAGTTACAGAAATAAGGACTGTAGAAGCTATGGGTATTTTCTTGCTTGCTTGCTTGTTTTATATTATATACTCTGTGTGCATATGTATATATGTATTTATATAATTTTTTCCTTCCTTCCTTTGCTTTATCATCTTATAAAAGGATTGTTGTTGGTAGTGAGCTTTATTATTTAGTCTGAAGTTCCTTTGGAGAAAAATGTAAGTTTCCCTGGTGGCTCAGTGGTAAAGAATCCACCTGCCAATGCAGGAGATGTGGGTTTGATCCCTGGCCAGGAAGAGTCCCCTGGAGGAGGAACTGGCAACCCACTCCAGTATTCTTGCCTGGGAAAGCCCATGGACATCGAAACCTGGTGGGCTACAGTCCATGGGGTGTCAAAGGGGTCAGATGTAGCAGCGACTAAACAACAACAAAGAGAAAATGTGGCTGAACTCAGAAAGGTGTTACCATCACCCAGAGATGGATATTGTTACTGCAGAGACTTTGCAACTCTGCTTTGTGGGGAGCGCTAAAGCACAGACCTTTGTACCAATGACAATTACATCTTTTTTTTTTGACAATTGCATCTTAATGAGCAAAGGCATGAAGTTGTTATTGTTCAAACATGTACAGAAAAGATGTGTGCACATGCTAAGCAGAAGGTCCCTGCTTTTTCTGTGCAGGTTATTTACTTCTTGCTTTCCCTGGTGGCTCAGACAGTAAAGAATCTGCCTGCAACGTGGGAGACGAGGGTTGCATCCCTGGGTTGGGAAGATCCCCTGGAAAAGGGTATGGCAATTCCAGTATTCTTGCCTAGAGAATTCCATGGACAGAGGAGCCTGGCAGGCTACATACAAATCATGGAGTTGCAAAGAGTTGGACACGACTGAATGACTAACGCTAACACTTTTCTGCTCCAAGTTCGTTCTTCATGACTTTCTTTTCACTGATGCTGGTAAGGCAGAGCGAAACTCTGCAAATTTGTTTCCCAGACTTCAGTACTAACTGACTTCCCATTAGGTTTTAATAGGAGGCACTAGAGGGAGACGGAAGGCAGGAGAAGAGAAGGGATATCTTCTTGTTTGAGGGATTTTGTTCAGGGTCACTCTGTCATTGGAAGTTGGCTCCAGCCTTCAGCTTTTTTCTGTATTTTGAGAACCAGCTTTCTAGATGGCTCTTTTCTGTAGATGGCACCAGCGGCAGCCCACTGGTGGCTCTGGCTGAGTCTGGAGCCCAACCTGTGGGCTCCCACCTCTTCCCTTGTGTTCTCTCAATCCTGCTGCTTTCCTAATTACGAGTTCTACTACTTCCATGGCGTCTGTGCTTTCTCTTTTCACTTTTTAGTCTTCCAGTGTGACCAAATCTCATCTATTTCAAATCATATGGTTTCTGTTTTTCTGATCTGGCCCTGTCTGGTGCACAAAGTGACCCTCAATGGTAAAACAGATAAATTGTGGTAGAGATATACACTGGAATAGTATATAGTGAAAATGAATCTCACTAATATGATACTGAAAGAAGCAAATTACAACTGAATTCATACAGTATGACTCCATTTCTTCAAAGCCTAAACACCAGCAATGTTTTTTTTTTTTTTTTACTGATGGATGTGTAGGTGGTAAAACTATAAAGAAAAGCAAGAAAATGCTCATTGCAAAAGTCTGGATAGTGGTTATCTCTCACATGGATGGATGAAGATGAGATCTGGCAGAAGCATTATGAGAGGTCCTGTGGGGCTGGTGATGTCCTATTTCTTGATCATTGAGGCTATGACATAGCTGTGTGCTTTGTAAATATTCTTTAAGCTGCACATGTGTGACTTAGGTGCTCTTTCATGCATCTAATGTATCTTGCAATTGAAAAGCAGAAGAACAAACATCATGATTGCCCCTGGCAATGAATCTGGAGGAAAGAAGACGAAGGTGAGGCGAGAGGGAAAAAGCAGAGTGGAGGGGCTGAAAAGACTAAGTCTGAGGCCCCAGAAACCAAGAATTGAGGGGGAGGTTGGAGTGAGCAGGAGATCTGTGCTGGAGTCAGGACCTTCTCCCCAGTCCCCAGGAAGTCAGACCAAGATTGGGAATTTCTACAGGTCTTTCGTCTCTCCCTCCTCTGTTTGTGCTAATGGAAGGTCCCTGCCTGCTGGTCATTTTCAGATGCGAGTGCCCATCTGGATCAGTGTGGAGACACTGACCAGCCACTATCGAGCAGCGTCAACCCAGAGAGTGGGCAGAGTTGGACAATGGACATTTCTGAGGCCAGATGGAGAAACTGGGTGAAGCTCTTGTGATCAAAACAGAAAGCCTTTCTGTGGGAGCTGGGGATTTCAGTGGTTGAAAGGGACAGGCTAAATAGAGGAATGGAGGGATGGAGCATGTGGGAGCAGTGATGTGAGAGAGCAACGGGTAGTATGGAAGCCAGACTGTCCCTCTGTTTCCCCAACCTTCCCTAAAGGATGCAACCACCTAAAAGACGTAACCAGCACTGTAAATCAACTATACTTCAATTTAAAAAAAAATAAACACGGAAAATGGATGCAACCAGCTTTTCTGGCCTTGAAGACAGGGTTGATGGCACCCTGCAGCAATGCTAGCAGCCACGGGGTTAATCCTCAAACCAGTTGCCTCTGGGGTGGTGTGGAGGAGGTAGGACTCAGAAGCAGTTACTTGGCACCACTATGGGCATCAGCTCTGCTGCTGGGAACCTCCACAGAGCCCAAGCCCTTAGCTGCCAGTCTACTCTTCACTCTTTGTCCCGAGGGGTTCCAGGCGCAGGGCTCCTACGGCTTATTCTGGATTCCCATCCCCCACCCTACAGCGGTGGACTCCGCCGGCTGGCGCAGACAGATACGCAGTTTCCGACTGCTCCTTGGTCTCCAGGGTCTCTGGACGCAGACCTGGCCTGGCCTCGCTGGGAATGCCGATAGACAACGGGTGGGCGGAGGGGGCCGGGATAAAGGTGAGGAGAATGAGAAGACATCTGAGATAGACACCACTGATCAGAGGTCAGAAACAAGGGAGTAGAGGCGTCGGGACGCAGAGACGCGAGACGTGGGGCCCTGGGCTCTGAGCCTGGGGGTGGAGGGCAAGCCAGAAGCCCCCTTTCTTCCTTCCAATCGCTGTCTCTCCCTGGGACCCTTTCGGCGCTCCCTGAGGCCCCTACCCCCTCTCCTCCCCCCAAATCCTGCACCCTCTGCGGATTGGTCCCCGGCCTGCCAGGGGGCGGGGCTCGGGAGGGCTTTGGACGTCACCGGCCGAGGGGGGCGGGCAGCTAGGGGAGGGGGTGACGGGCCCCGGCTCAGCACCTCGGAGAGTTCCCTCCCCGGCCTTGTTTTGCTTCGGAATCGCCGCCGGGGGAGGGAGCCAGGGGGGCGGGCAACACACGCAGCAGCTGGAGGATGGCCGTGGAGGGGTCGATGTGCCCCGGCGGGCAGAGGGCCCAGCGGTGATCCGGCGGTGAGGGGGCCGGGGCGCCGGGCAGGGTGAGGGGGCAGCTGGCGGCGGCAGCAGTGGCCACACATCTGGATGGAAGCGAGCTTTGTCCAGACCACCATGGCTCTGGGGTTGTCCTCCAAGAAAGCGTCTTCCCGCAATGTGGCCGTGGAGCGCAGGAACCTGATCACCGTGTGCAGGTGGGCACCGCCGGCGGGCGGGGGGTGGGGGTGGTCAAGGAGAGGCGACGGGGCCGGCTGGATGCGAGGATGCACAGCAGACACGAAGAAAAGGGAAGGCAGCACAGGGTTAAGAGGAGCGCGCGTCCGCTATCCTCAGACCCAGGCTTGGAGAGGGTCTAGAGGTCTGATCCCTACCCTTCTAGGCCAGGCCAGGCCAGGCCTGTGCCCAGCCTGGGGCCTGGAGGGTGAGGGGTGTTTAATTGGCACTGCAGCTTCCTGTGAGAACCAGGAAGTGACATTGTCTGTGAGGGGGAGGGGTGAGGAGGGCTGGCTCCCTTGCTGGGGGCGGGAGCTGGGTGGGCAGAGAAGAACTGATGGGAGAGGGGAATGAACGCCCTCCAAGCATGTCCTCACTCCCATCCCTGCCAACCTGGCCTCTCTGGGGTAGGGCTTTTCTGGGAGATTTCCCAATGCTCAAATCCTGGAGCAGGGGTGGTGCCCTCCTCCATCTCTAGGCACTTGCCCATGGCAGGGTCAACCGGGCATGTAGGTGAAGTCCTGGAATCCATCCAGTGAAGGCACAGCACTGCCCCTGTGGTGGGAAGGAGGGCCTGACCGCAGAAGCTGTTCTCCCGGGTCCAAGGGGAGGAGATTGGGAGGGCCGAGCCCTTGGTTCCCAAGGGTGGGGTTGTCGCAGTGTTGGGAAGACTTGCCCGCTTTCTTGGGGCCCAGAAAATGAACCTTCCCACTCCCCAGCCCTGCAGTGGCTCACTCTCCCCCCCTGAAGCCAGGAATGACCAGTCCTCAGCCCCTACCTGCACTCATCTCTCCCCCTTGGAGCCCTCTGACAGCTGCCTTCTCCACCTGCAATCTCCCCTCTGCCCCATGCCACCTCTTGAGGGCTCAGCTGTTTTCCCTTGCCAGACCCACCTGCCTGCATACTAGCCTTGGTCCTGCTCCTTCCCCCGGGATCAGTGCCCACCTGATGCCCTGGGTCTGTCTCCTACAGCTCTTCCAGGTTCCTGGGTGCACACTCAGCTCTACTAAGCCTGTCTCATACCATTATATCCCAGTGCCCAGCATGGTGCTGTGCACACACGACCTCTGTAAAAATGCCTGGAACGTTAGAGAAGGAATGAGTGTGGCAGGGGCCCAGCCCAAATGCAGGCCTCTGCCTCCATGCTCACCTCCCAGGCCCTGCCAGTGTGGTGTAAAACACAGGTGGTCCTAGGTTCAGGCTCTTCTTCAGTTATTAGCTGTACCACCTTGCGAAAGTCTCCTAACCACTCTGAGCCTTGGGTATCTCACCATCTCTATCGCAGATGTAACAGCCACACCAAGGAATGGTAATGACATGATGCATGCTGGAGGCACAGCACCTGGCACGTGAAAACAGCCTGTCCCTATGCCATCCTTCCTGTCCCTCTCATCTCTCTTGACCTCCTAGGTTCTTCTTCCTTCTCTTGCCTGCCGGGACAGCTGGGACTGTTGAAAGTGTAGGGAAGGGACAAACGCCCCTGGACCTCAGCTGCAGAAGCAGACGTTCTGGGGGACTGGAAGTGAGGGATAGAGTTGGGATAGAGTTGGCAGGGGGATTGCGAGGCATGACAGAGGCTCAGAAACCCCTCTGGCCCCTGCCACCTCATCACAGTCACGTGGTTTGCCTCCAGCTCCGGGAACAGTTCCCTTTAGCAGGCCGAGGGCTCCCCTGGGCCCTGATTGCCCTGTCTCCATGGTAACATGCAGCAGCCACTGCACCTCTGAGCAGGGAACACACCATGGGGCTCCCGGGGGCGATGACCAGCACCACAGCACCCCTGAGGACAGATAGCAGATGGCTGCCATGCTGAAACCAGCCACAGGACCCCACTGAGGTCTGACCCAAATGACCAGAAGACATCACAGGAGCAGGGCTGTATAATAAAGTCCAGATAATGCCCTAAACACAGACTCCTTCTGGCCATGCCATTAATGGCCCTGTTCCTTACCACCTCTGCCCCATGGCTTGCTCACTCACCTTCTCCCAGACTTTTCCCAGAATTTGAACCAAAATTTGATGAGACAAGTACTATTATTCTTGTTTACACCTGGGGAATATGGGCCTTGGAGAGATTAAGTGACTTGTCCAAGGCCACAAAGGTACCACCTGGACACAGGATTTGAGTCCATCCAGGCTGCCTCCCTTGGTACAACCCCAGCACTGACCTGACTCTTATCTCAGGCCAGACCAACTCAAAGGAAGGGAGTGAGGTCTGTGGGCTTAGTTGTGCCATTGGCCTAGAGCCTTGGAGGCCAGGCTGGAGCTTCAAGTGCTGGAGCACAGAGCGGAGGAGAGTGTGTGGAGGAGGCAGGGGCTGCTTGGGGCCTCACTGATCCTGACATCCACCAGGAGGCCCCAGAAAGAGCAAGGGCGTTGGGATCAGACATACCTGTTGATGCCTCACAAGCTGTGTGACTTTGAACAAATCAGTCAGTCTCTTAGACCCTTCAGTTATCTTATCTGTAAAATCGGGGCGATGGTGATATTAAGAGGACCTTCCTCCCAAGGCTGTCAGGATAGATGAGACGACACATACAGAGTATAGCGCTGGGCACATTACAGGACTGGATGAGCTTAGAGAAAGCAGGATGGTTCCAATCAGCCCCCATGTCCCTGGATACCTCCCCCTGCTGTACCACCCACAGAGGGGCCATGATGGGATGCTGGGAACCAGGTCCTCATCCCTGCTCCACCCCGCTGCAGCGATGGCAGGTGGAGACTGCAGGCGTAGGGACTGCAGAGGGAGCCCAGGCTCTGGGTGGATTGGATGGAGGGTGGGGCTGCTGGGCTCCAGTCTCTCAGCCCCATTGGATTCCCTTGGCTTCTCTCCTCTCTGAGAGGCCAGGTGTCCGGGCCCTCAAGCCTCCTTACAGAGATCTGCTGCCAGCGCCCCTCCCACCCATTGTGTGTGTCAGACCCGCGCCCTGCGCCTCCCGGCCCAGCTCTGTACTGCTTGGTTCTGGGCAGCTGGTGTGTGGGTGGCCAAGCTAGGAAGGAAAAGGGGGAAGGGGGCATCCGTGTGCTGGGGGTCCACCTGGCCATCCATGCATGCCCACGCTCCATGTGCTTGGTGCAACTCACATGCTCTGGCACAGGTGACCCCAGCCCCACCCCAGAAGGGACTGGAGAATGTTCTAGCAATAGCAGAAGGCAGCTCAGGACAGGGGCACAAAGCAGCTCCCACCTCCGAGCCGACCCCCACCCTTCTCTGACAGAGAGAATGCAACTCCAAAGGGTAGGTGATCAGGAAGAGGCTCTGGGCTGGCCCCCTGGCTCTAGGCGCCTCATCCTTCTACCTGTTGTTTCATCCCCTCTCACACCTTGTTCCTAAAGCTTCCCTTCCCTGCCTGTCACCTCTCCGTCACCCACTGTGTCAATCAATCTCCCACCTGCCACCCTACTCACTCACATCACAGCCCCTCTCTGGTCACTCCAGCCTCACTAGTCCCCCACCCTCTTTCCCTCTGCCTCCCTACCACATCCATGCTCCTGGTGATCTCTTCTTATCCTGCCTTTTACCCCCGTTACCCTGTCTTGTCACCTGGCACCCCACTGCCCCTTCTCCCTCCCTCTCACTCAGGTTCTCCGTGAAAACTCTGCTGGAGAAGTACACAACGGAGCCCATTGATGACTCATCCGAGGAGTTTGTGAATTTCGCAGCCATCTTAGAGCAGATCCTCAGTCACCGTTTCAAAGGTGGGTCCAGGTTCCTGTCCCCTATTGCTCCCAGCTGCCCCCCTTCTGAGCTACTCTGTGGCTGTCTGAACCCCATTCCTGGTCCCAGTTTTAGATCATGCACAGAAACTCAAGCACAGAGCTGGGAAGGGGAGGGCACAATATAAGGGGTACCCACAAGCCCCAGCAGTGAGCCTTGTGTGTACATGCATGTGTGGGTATGTCTGTCTGGGGTAGGCGCGATGCACATGCATGGCTGCTTTTATTTATGCATGTGGATGCCCCATTACATGGACCCTCTCCAAACTCCCTGGTCTTGCTGGAGCCCGCTCCCTGCCCTGGCTCAGCCTGTGCCCCAGCAGGTCCGGTGAGCTGGTTCAGCTCAGATGGGCAGCGAGGCTTTTGGGACTATATCCGCCTGGCCTGCAGCAAAGTACCCAACAACTGTGTGAGCAGCATCGAGAACATGGAAAACATCAGTACTGCTCGGGCCAAGGTGAGGAGCCTGCAGTGGGCAGGGCCAGGGCAGCTGCTCCCTCCTCTGGATACAGAGGGGCTGCTTGCTTCTTGGCCCTCGCCCCAGCCCACAGGCACTGGGGAGAAGGGCCACAGGAGGTCCAAACCCAGGGGCACACACATGGGTCCCTCTGGGGCAGCCAGTAAAAGTGAACATGCTTTCCAGGGCCGGGCATGGATCCGGGTGGCACTGATGGAGAAACGCATGTCGGAATACATCACCACAGCCCTGCGGGACACTCGGACCACCAGGTCAGACCCCCTCAATCAGTGTGGACCACAAGTCTCAGGGTATACATTCACTGCCTAAACACACTTGATCCTTAAGTTGCGGCAGCAACCTTCAGTATCTGGACTATGACTACCAACATGCACTGCTAGTTTTCTTCTTCCAGACCATCCACCCATCACCTGGGCCAGCCCGTCCCAGAACACACTTTTAGCACCACCATCATCTCTTCCAAGTCAAATTCATTATCCCCCTGACCCCAGAGCTGGTCTCACGCACACAGCTCTGGACGAGTCTCAACTATGTATTATTTTACTTGTTGGCCTCGTTCCATGACCTATAGCACACAGCTCTACCTGCTCTGCAAACAGCAGCAGTCCTGTACTTGCTACCCATGGACTACAGAGTCCCAGAGGACAGTTTCGTCCATATACTGTGGGTCTGCAGAGATATTGGGTCTTGGAGGCAGGGTCACAGGCAAGATGTGCCAAAGGGGAAAATGAGTACAGTGGGGACATGTACCTCGCTACCCCCCTCACGTGGTCACACCCAACCTGATGTTTTTAGCTGCACTGTATCTCTGGTGTGTCCTCACATTTCAGGATTCACATTAACATATATTTTTAAAAATCGACTGTATGCCAAAATACTTCCCTGGTAGCTCAGACAGTAGAGAATCTGCCTACAATGCAGGAAACCTGGGTTCTATTCCTGGGTCATGAAGATCCCCTGGAGAAGGGAATGGCAACCCACTCCAGTATTCTTGCCTGGAGAATCCCATGGACAGAGGAGCCTGGTAGGCTACTGTCCATGGGGTTGCAAAGAGTGGGACACGACTGAGAGACTAACACTTCACTATATGTCAAGCACTGTTTAGGACTTGTTTCCTGATTTTAAGGATCTGGGGGACTCTGTACTTGGTGGAGAAGGGGGGTAGTTCAGAGGGATGGAGGTCGAATCTCAGGGGACACGCGTTTTAATAGGTGGGAGACACAGGTGCTATCCCCAGTAGGCCCCAGCCTGAGGGGAGACACAGTGAGGGGTGAGCAGGAAAAAGATACCTCCTTCCTCCAGGCAAGGTCTGTGATAAGCCAACAGAAGCCCTGAGGTGTGGGGCTCCCTGGGAAGACTACATTGCCGGTACCTCCCTCCCTCCCCACAGACGCTTCTACGACTCAGGAGCCATCATGATGCGGGAGGAAGCCACGGTCCTCACTGGGATGCTGATCGGACTGAGCGCCATAGACTTCCAGGTGGGGTCTGGGTGGCGGTGGCGGTCGCCGTGAAGCTGGGTGGGACTGGGTTGTTTCTCTGCGAAAGTCCACACTCCCATCCTCTCACACCCGCCCCCCACCCTGTGGCTGCTCTGCCCCCAGCTTCTGCCTAAAGGGCGAAGTGCTGGACGGGAAGACCCCCGTGGTCATCGACTACACGCCCTACCTAAAGTTCACTCAGAGGTGAGCAGCCCGATTGTTGCGATTGTTGCGGAGCTGGGTGGGTGCGGACAGACGACCGCCCTGAGGGGTGGGGATGGCGGGCGGAAGGCAAGCGGTCTGGCATCATGCCGCCCCCCTCCCCGCCCCCTCGCCCCCCGGCCCAAGAAGCTTGTCTGTGTAACTGTGTAACCTTGGCTGTGTAACTGCTCCCTCCCTCAAGCTACGACTACTTGACGGACGAGGAGGAGCGGCACAGCGCCGAGAGCAGCACGAGCGAGGACAACTCGCCCGAGCACCCGTACCTGCCGCTCGTCACCGACGAGGACAGCTGGTACAGCAAGTGGCACAAGATGGAACAGAAGTTCCGCATTGTCTACGCGCAGAAGGTGCGCGGCGCGCGGCGCGGGCGGGGCGTGGGCGGGGCGTGGGCGGAGCGAGCCCGCAGAAGGCGGGGCGGGCGGCCGCGGAGACCCCCCTTCTCTCGCCGCCGGGGCTGAGCTGGCGCCCCGCAGGGCTACCTGGAGGAGCTGGTGCGTCTGCGCGAGTCGCAGCTGAAGGACCTGGAGGCGGAGAACCGGCGGCTGCAACTGCAGCTGGAGGAGGCGGCGGCGCAGAACCAGCGGGAGAAGCGGGAGCTGGAAGGCGTGATCCTGGAGCTGCAGGAGCAGCTGTGAGTGCCGCCGCCGCGGCCCTGACCCCTGTCCCCCGCCACCCCGACGACATCGCCCCCCGCTGACTCTAACATCACCTTTCCTGATGCCAACCACCAACATCAGACCATTGAGCCCGATACCGCCACCCTGAGATCCCCTTCCTCGAGCGACCTAGCTTTAGTCTCAACATAAGACCCGCCCCAAGCCGGCTCCCCACTTCATCCTTAGCTACGAGACGCCAGCTAGAATGGCCACTCAGCAGTACTCCTGGGATTCCGGCACTACAGAAGCTCCAATATGACTCACAAGCATCTCTAATTAATAGTATTCAACGCCCTTCAACATGATTGCATCATTCCCTTTGTTCAACACATCTGAACAACGTAGGCCCACTGAGCATCATCAGGCACAGTGACCCCCCGACCTCACTTTTACCCATCCTTCTAACAGTTCCTCTTTAAACGTTTTCATCACCCTGAGGCCTCCCAGCTGATCCCATGACGCCCCATTACTCTTCATGATCCCTGCACTGCTCTGCACCCTCCAGCCCACCACCCTGACCCTGACATCTCATTATTCCACTAAACCTCAACGTAAGTGCACTAATTCCTATCACCCCTGTGAGCACCCAGTACACTCCACTGACTCCCAGGATCTGCCCCACTGACTCTCAACATTCGTAATGTTTCTGCCACCCAGGTTTCAATCCTAGCCCTTCCCCCAACGTCTCTCTGAGCCCCTCTTCCCCACTTCTGCTCCCTCTTCCAGCCAGGCCTGACCCCCTCCCCATCCCAGGACAGGTCTGATCCCTGGTGACCACGCTCCCCTGGCCCAGGGTTCCAAGGACCTCACCACACGCCTGGTCAACCAATGGCCATCACTGGGCACACTCAGTGGGGCCGAGGGTGCCAACAACCCCAAGCTCTACCGGGAGGTAAGCCCCAGCCAGACTCAGCCTGGGCTCAGTGCTGGTCCCTCCTCTCCTACAGAAGAGGGGCACTAGGGGCTGTGGGCCTCTGTCCGCCCACTGGCTCTCTCTCTGCTTTGCCACAGACACAGTTTCATGAGCACGGAGCCCCTGTCTGCTGAAGCCAGTCTAAGCTCGGACTCCCAGCGCCTGGGAGAGGGCAAGCGGGACGAGGAGCCCTGGGGCCCCATCGGTGAGCCCCCAATCCAGCACCCAGTACCCACTCCAAAAGGGCTGAGGCCAGGTCTTGGGTCTTATAGTCAGGCCCTAGCCAGTTCCCTCATTCACTCAACCCTGCCTGGGAGCTTAGCACAGCCAACTGAGAGCTTGGTTTGGGGTGTCAGGCAGACCTGGGCACAAGTCCCAGCTGCACCTTCTCTGGTCGTGGGAGCTTGGTCATTGAGTCCACCTTGCTGAGCAACTTCGTATCTGTAAAATGGGGGTGCTGATTAGAAGTCACCAGTGTTGGCAAATGGTGAGGGCTTCATTACATCCTCAAAGGCCCCACAAAGGCCCTACAGATCCTTCAGGAGTTCTTTGCCTAACTATTTTGCTCTTATTTCCTGCGCTCTATGAACCAGTTGCCTGACCATTGTTTCCCCCTTCTCTTTGGCTGCCAGGAAGCTCAGAACCAAATTAGTGGCTCCCTTCAAGCGAATGTCCAGGACTTCAACGCATGCATTTTGTGTTGCCCCTTCCTCCTTGGCTTCACCTGGCTTTCCCACCCTAGTTTCCCTGGTGCCTGGACCGCCTGTCTTTTCTTTCTAAAATCCACACCGCACTGGATGACCCTAGAACTTCTTTGAGACGAGGCAGGCTATGGACCATGGAACCCCGCCACACTGTGTCTGTGATTGTCCGTGTGTCTGTCTCCCCACCAGACTGTGAGCTCCGTGAGGGCAGGGACCGTGTCTCGTCCGCTCTCTGTATCCCCCGCACTTGGAACCGAACAAGTGCTCACCAGGTGTTTAATAAACGGACAAAGAGAGGATGAACCCTCAGGGGGAGACAGAGACATAAGCTGACGATTACAATACAGTGTCTGTCCCCAGCTCTGTGCCTGACAGCGCCAGGTGCTCTCCCCGGGTCTTACTGCAAAAGGCCAGCGCTCCACGAATGAGGGTCTCCTGGCGGGTGACCCGAGGGCTGTCCCTTCACTGCCTGCACCTGAGCACCGCCCACCACTCACCTTGCGGAGGCCAGTCGGCCTGGCCTCACCCGCCCTCTCTCCCCAGGGGAAGGACCCCACGCCCTCCATGCTGGGCCTCTGCGGCTCCCTGGCCTCCATCCCCCAGCTGCAAGTCCCTGGCGAGCTTCAAATCCAACGAGTGCCTGGTGAGCGACAGTCCTGAGGGCAGCCCAGCACTGAGCCCCAGCTGAGGAGCGGCGTGGGCAGCGCCAGCCCCACCTGCCGCCCTTCCTCAGAGCCTCCCCCACCCCAGGCCACCCTCCAGAGAACGCTGCCCACTCAGCCAGGAGTCTCTCTGGAGACACCCTTTGCTTCTAGCCCAGTTCAGCTTCTCGCCCACGGAGGTCGGAGCTGCGGAGGGAGGCCGCTGGGGCCGAGAGGCAGGGGCACCGAGGCCACAGGGAGCCCTCAGGAAGCTGCTTCTCCCAGCTGGACTCTCCTTCGCTCATCACCCCACCCTCCTTGGGCTGGCGGCCCAGCCTCAGCAGCCCCAGCTCCCATGCCTCTTCCGTCTGCCCCAGTGTATGCCCTGGAGTCACTCCTTTCTCAGCCCCCTGGCTGGGGGCGGGGGGGCAGCTATGAGGGTATCAGACAAATAAAAACCAGAGGACTGAGGGTGGCCTTGTCTATGGAGGGGCTGGGACAGGGGGCCCGCTCCTGAGGTTGGCAGAATGTGGTGGAGTTAGTGCTGGGCCCACAACCAGGTGATGCTGGACCTGCTAAACCCTGGGAACAGACTGATGGGAATAATTCAGGGAGCAGGTGGCTTTTGGTATGAAGTGTCTGAGATAGTAGGTCAGCCCAGAGAAACACCAAAATGTGTTAAGGACCCTTTGGATAACTCATCTACCCCAGGCAGAGAAGATGTTGGACATCCTGGACAGGGAGTGGGGGGGTGGGGCAGAGATGGAGAAGGCAAGCCCTGGCAGAGCCCCGTTACCCACCCATTACCCTGAGCAATTCAGCTTTGGCCTACAGGTCCAGACTCTTCCATTAGGCCAAAGCCTGGCACTGAAGCCACCTTCCTTCCTGGGTTATCACTTAAGTGTGCCCTTGGGTAAAGGTCTCACCCCCACTGGCTCTCATACAGGGATGCCACCTGGGCAGCCAAAGCCAACATCAAGGTCCCTTCCAAGCCTCTTCTGTGCAAATCGCTCACCAAGCCCTGTTTTCCTACCCCCCCCACCCCCCCCACACCTCCTGCAGTCACAAGCACTGGAAAGAAGTTTATCACCTTTAGACTCAACAAATTAACAGGGGTGGGTGCAGACTACGCCAGGCCCAGGGTTTTGTGGCTCCTAGAGACAGGCTCACTTACAGCAAACCCAAAGGGAAATGAGGGGAGAAGTGAGCAGATTTGGTCTTGAACTTGAGGGGAGAGTGATGATTCTCGGGGCTGGGGAATAGGGAACAGCAGGAAGCAGTCGGGGGTTGGGGGCTGCTCTGGGTGGGTGCAGAGGGGCATTCCCCTACCCCTGGGGCTGAGTGGGGAGGAAAAGAGAAATGAGGACCCTCCCCTCAGTGCTGAAGGAAAAGGCACTTGGCTCAGTCTCCTCCTGCCCCACCCTGTCATGGAAGAGGTAGGGTCCTTGTCCCCTCGCTCCTTTCAAGGGCTCAGAAGCTGTTCCCTGTTGAGCCTCAGGAAGAAGCTTTTGCCGAACTCATAAGTGCTGATCATGATGGCACAGGAAGGGGCGGCCTTGATGATCCTCGGGAGGAAGCCTGCAGTGGAGGGGAGGCTAGGGTCAGAGGTCGAGTCCCAGGGAGCACCAACTTCACCAGGGTGTGGACATACACACAAAGACGCCCACCTGCAAAGAGGCCCCTGGTGCCCGACTCGGCCAGGATCCTCCGGAGCAGCAGCCACGTGGAGTCGGTGTGCAGGGGCATCACTGCAAATCCAGGCCCAGTAAGACCCCGCAGGGCACCCCCAGCCCTGCCCCACACCAGCCAGGGCTCCTCACCTCTCACAGCCCCCACTGCTCCTAGCGCGACCTGGCGCTGAGTTTTCACTACGTCGAAGGGTAGAGTCAGGGTGGCTGCCACCTGGTGGGGTGCAAACAGGCTTGTCTCCATTCCCAGCAACCCCATCCCCTGCATCCCACCAGGACATCCTAGGGGAATGGAGTGAGCGTACCCCTGGGCAGGCACGCAAAGATTCTTTTCCAGAGCATTGCCAACAACCCTTTGGTCACCTCAAGGACACATCAATGGCCTCACTTCCAGCATGATCAACTCACCATCCCTGAGATGCCACCAGCAACAAAGCTGATGCCCACGGAGGTCTGGTCCTTTGGCCTGAGCCCACTCAGCCAGCTCTTCACCAGCTCATAGTTGAACCAGTACAGAGCTTGGGGGATGGGGGTGCACTCATTAGAGACTGGGAGGGCAGGGGGATAGGCCCAGACTTCCCATCTCCCACAGACCTACATCACAACTACCCCCTCCCAGTTATAAAGCCTACATGCTATGTGCCAGTGGATTTCACAGGCCCTGGGCAGGAAGCGTCTCATGAAAATGTGGGGCCCACTTTACACGTGAGATGGACACTCATGGCTCAGAGAAGTTACATGACTTATAGATTAGTAGTAGCAAAACTGGGGCTTAGCTACAAACCTCCTAGGGGCCCTCACCTCAACCCCTGCACTCCAGGTGCCTACCTGAGAAGGGCACATCCCGAAGGGCAGTGGGACCCCAGCCCAGCCAGAGTGAGCGCCAGCCACCCTGAGCCACAGCTGCTCGCACACAGGTGCCCAGCTCCCGGTATGATAGGTGCTGAGCCTGCAGCTTTGTCCGCACCAGCTCTAGGGGGCTGATCACAGTCACGGTGCCCACTGCGGGGAATGGGAGGATGGGTCAGCTCACAGGTCCCAGTGGCAGCCCTCCCAGAGTCTGGGGGCCTTGAATATCCCCCCCACCCCAAGGCTGGCAGAGGTTGGGAGTCGGGACTGGGCTCCTGCACGGGGGGGTGGTCAAGGGAGATGGCGGGCCCAGGGCTGTGCTCACAGCGGGCCAGTGCGCCAGCCACCATGGGAGCGTAGAGGTCAGAGGTCAGGGCTCGACCACACAGGAAGGCCGTGAGTTGGTCGTAGGCGGTGAAGTAGGCGGCAGTGGCTGGCACAGTCATCACCCTGGGGGTGTGTATAGGTTAGCCAAGACTCTCCAAAGCTCCCAAACCTCCCAAGGTTCCCTCGTCCCACTCAGCCAGCCAACATTGGGGGTAAGAGGTCAGAATGAGGGGATCGGGGAGGGTAAGCCGCAGAACTGGGGTGCTCACAGGGTGGCTGGGAGGCCGCTCCACAGGGTCCTGGTACCCTCATGTCGCACAATCTTCACAAAAGCGTCCTGGTCATGCAGACACCAGCCCAAAAGGAGGAAGGATGAAATGAACAAGGCTTGCGGCAGGGCTGGCCCAGGTTGGGCCCTCCCCTGATACCCTCACTTCTACCCAGGAGCCCTTTAGGCTTCCAAACATGTAACTCCCTATTTGACTCAGCCCTGGGTGTTCTTTGGAAGGAAGGATGCTAAAGCTGAAGCTCCAGTACTTTGGCCACCTCATGTAAAGAGTTGACTCATTGGAAAAGACTCTGATGCTGGGAGGGATTGGGGGCAGGAGGAGAAAGGGACGACAGAGGATAAGATGGCTGGATGGCATCCCCGACTCCATGGATGTGAGTTTGCGTGAACTCCAGGAGATGGTGATGGACAAGGAGGCCTGGCATGCTGCTATTCATGGGATCGCAAAGAGTTGGACACAACTGAACGACTGACTGAACTGAACTGAAACTCCTACTTGGGCTTCCCAGGTAGTGCTACTGGTAAGAATATGCCTGCCAATGTGAGAGACATAAGAGACATGGGTTCAAGCCCTGGGTTGGGAAGATAACCTGGAACAGCAAAGAGCAACCCACTCCAGTACTGGTGCCTGGAATATTCCATGGGCAGAGCAGCCTGTGGGCTACAGTCGATGGGGTCTCAAAGAGTTGGACACGACTGAGCATGGAACAGGAGAGACTTCTAATCACCTTTCAAACCTCGTGAAGGCCCTTCCCCCCTCAGGGGAGCGCTTTCCAAAATGAACTGGCCATCTCTACATGCTTTAGGTTACCCACTGTTTTCTGGGTCTGCTGCCCTACCAATCTATATCCGTCCCAATGCCTACAGATCCATCCAGGGGCACAGCTGCTCCTCACCATGGTACCAGTGAAGCGAGTGGGGTCCTGAAACCAGGTGGCACAGCGGGCACCATTTGGGCACAGGTAGAGGGGCTCTAGGACCCCATTGCAGTACAGGAGGCACTTCCCTGTGGATCGGAGAGAGGAGGGCACTGGGGAAGGGGTGCGGGCGTCAGAAAGACAGGGCCCTGGGACCTCACAGGGAGGTGGTGAGCTCCCATCCCTGGAGGGCCAGTGGACCCTGGGGTCCCTGGGTGGATGTTCTAGTGTAGGACAGAGGGCTGGCTGATAAGATCTAGAAGTGTGTGCCAGTCCACAGCTGTGGGGCCCCCATGTGCCCTGAGAGACCGGGACATTCCCTCCCGTGAACCCTTACAGGCTCCCTGTGGTGCGGGGCACTCACATTTGGCGTAGGAGAGGCTCCAGAGTCTGGAGGGAGGCATCAGCTCTAAAACAAAACACAAGACGGTACCTCAAGTCAGATGTGTCCCCCACTTGCCCCCAGGCACCCATCCCTGGGGAACCCTGCACCCCCATTGGCTCCAATGTCAGGCACTCACCACTGGCCACTGAGGGGCGCTGAGACTGCAAGCGTGCCTTCACCACATCCAGGGGGTCACTAGGGGGAGGAGGGGCAGGGCTGGAGGCTCCTTCAGGACCCCTCCTTGACCCCTCATCCAGAGCCAAGTCACTTGTCAATGTCTGGTGGGCCCCAGCCCCCAGCTGCTCCCACCCCACTTCCCCAGGTCTTACTGAAGAGGGAGGTGACCACAGCCCCGCGCCGGATGCCACCATTTGTTGTAGGGGGCTAATGCCCCCTGGGTCCTGGTCAGCCATCTTGTAGCTTCAGTTCTGAAAAGCAAGTGTCAACTGGAGCAAAAATCAGAGTCAGGAAGGGGAAGAAAGGAGGCAGGGGTGCCTGGGGACACTACAGGGACACTCTCACCCCATTCACTCACTGAGTATGAGTTTCTCACAACCACTTTCTAAAGCAGTTATTCTCAGCTTCACCTGGCTTGGGTCGTGGGGGTGGGGAACATGCTCAGAGAGGTGAGTTGACCGGCCCAAGGTCACACTGGGAGTAGTCAGCAAGAAAATTGGGAAAGTCACCCATCAGTTAATGGACAATAACGGCCCACCGCCATTTCCTCTCCCTCGCCACACTGGCGTACTGTGATCCAGTTCAGTGCAGGTGCCCCGGCAGGGCTGGGTACCAACGATCAAAGCGCCTGAGCCGACCCCCACTCCAGCGCCCAGGCTCGAGATGGGTGCATGCGAGCCTCGAGTCACACAGCGTGGAGAGGTGAGACCAGGAGGTGAGGGAAAGGGAACAAATCTGAGGGCGGCGAAGGGTCCATCCCCTTTCTTGGGACTGAAGGTGAGAATTCCCAGACCTCCCCTGCACCAGAAGGGCCAGGCCCCGGGGCCGAAGGGTAAAGACAAATTTCTCTGCTCTCTTTCGCGAGGGGGTGGTGGCCTGGGGGTGGTGGGTAGGCTAGGCCGAAAGTGCTTGAAGTAGGGATCGGACGACAATATCGCTCTTCACCCCTCAGAGACATTCTGTTCCGACTCCTCGCGCAGGGAGCGCCCGGTGGGGCCGACTAGGTCGGCCCGCGACTCCCGGCTCCTAGCCCAGGCCCGCCCGGCTCAGCCTCCCTCGGACCCCTAGGGACCCAACTCCCGCCTCTGCCTCCCGCTTGGCCCTCAGCCTTGGTCTAGTCCCGCCCACCTGGCTCTAGGCCGGTGCTCTGGCGGCGCGGTGCCCGGGGCCGGGCGGACCCATAGCGGCTCCGCCGCCGGTGCGGGCTCCGCGCGCGCTCACTCCGCACCGAGGCCGACTCGGAAAGCGGCCGAGCTCGCCCCGCCCCCGGTAGGCCCTGTGAGGCCCCCGCCCCCTAGGGCCGACCGACCGTTTGCCCGGAGTGCCGCTGGCCCGCCCACACGCGGCCTCCTCCCTGTCCCGCGCTAACCAGAACCCACTCGGCCGATGCCCAGTCCCGCCCGCGCGCCAAGGTCGTGTGTCTCCACGCCGCGCTCGACCTGGCGGCAGCCCCTGTACTTGACAACTTATTGTCCCCAACACCACCCCACCAATAAATACCCCGGCAGAGCGCTGCTCCCGCAAACTTTCCAAACGAGCATGGGTAACGCACTCCCCCGTTTTCTTCATTCGCGGGACGGAAGATATTTGAATCAATTCTTCCAGGACTGCGAAGGCGATCAGATAGTGATGGCAAACATCACCCCACCCGGCTGTTGAGGTTTTTACAACTTCATGACGATCGTATCAAACAGGGTCGTCCCCGTTTAACAGACAATCCGCCGAGGTTGCAACGCCAAAACCACTTGACAAACTGCGGGGTACCATGCGAGTGTGGGCGATGGAGTTAGCGAGTAAGCGACTGAAGCCAGAGAGGCTGGCCCGAGGAAACGCTGGCCTGGGAGCCCCTGTGAGATCTGGGTTTAACCTGGGCTTCGTCCCATCTCCTTGTGACCCTGGGCAAGTTACAACGCCTCTCCGGGCCTCGGATTTCTTACTTTGCACTGAGATAGGATCGAGTAGGGGAAAAGGGACCAACATTTCTGTGTTGGTTACTCTCACAAAACCTATTTCTACGTCTTAACAGTTTTAGAAATAATTATTTGCCTTCCCCATTTTACGGAAGACGAAACTGAGGGTCAAAGTTAAGAACCCGGAATTCGAACTGGACAAATACCAAACCCCTCCCCTCAAATTGTCTCTCCGGGGTGACAATTTGAGGTTGGCGTAAATCCTGTAACGAAGTCTCCGATCCTGCTTCTCAGGAGACTCATTTTTCTCCCGGGCCAACCCCGTTAGCCGAGACCCCACCAACTGCCTCGCCTTTAAAACTTCGTTCGCTCACTGATTATTCGAACAGAAAAACGAACACGGGCTATGAGCCTGCGCCTTTAAGAATGGCAGGCCGTGGCTCTGACGTCACTTGCTTCTCCGCCCCTCACCCCCAGAAAGGTTCCTACCCGGCCGGGAGTAACCCAGCCAGCCGGTGCACGCCGGATTAGCACGTGGATTCCATGGGGCCAACCATGCGCTTTCCCTGAGAAAAGTCTTTGCGGCTCTCCGAGGCTAGGAAACCCGAAGTGTGGGGCGGGGAGTGACCGGTGAAGTGCTGCTGGTCTAAAGGGCCCCGAGAGAAGGCGCTATTTACATTCCCTTCTTATACCAAGTGAATTTTGAATCGACACAAAATCATTTTATAAACTGTCAGGGAGAGAGCCCAGCCGCAATTAAGGTCCTTTACCGCCTTACAGACATGGCTTACAAACAGTTTTACAACCATCAGCCAAAAGATATCTCTTCCCATTTTACAGAGGAGGAAACTGAAGTCCTTGTGTGTAATGACTCCTGGTGTGGAGTAGAACCCAGACTTCTCCCATGCACTCTTCCCATTTTACCGTGAGAAAATGAGGACCCTAGAGGTCAAGTTGCATCGAAATCACATGAATGCAAGAGCTAGAGTTCAAAACTCCCACCTTCCTCTGTTCAGAGGACCTCCCACCCCCAGCCCATTCTCAACCAGGGCTCTCTGCTCCTGGCAAAGGTTTATTCAGGCCTTAGGTCCCAAGAACTCTAAGATACAGCATGTGCAGGCCCGCACCACTTAACCTGCCTCAAGATCAGAGCTCTGGGAGGCCAGGACCTGGTTCCAGTCTGAGCTGCCTCCTGCAGCAGCTGTGGGACATCTAGCAAATATCTAGAGGTCTTTAAGCCATTTATAAAATGAGCTGACGGGAATCAAAATACCTGCACCTCCCAGGAATTTTGTATTTTATGAGTTAATAGCTCTAAAGTACATAAAGCCCTGTCTGGCACTTGGCAAGCAGTCAGTGACTGTTACTATTACTGTTGTTGTTTAGTTGCTAAGTCCTGTCTGACTCTGCAACCCCATGGGCTGTAGCCTGCCAGGCTCCTCTGTCCATAGGATTTCCCAGGCAAGAATACTGGAGTAGGTTGCAGTGTCCTTATCCAGGGGATCTGCCTGACACAGGAATCAAACCTGTGTCTCCTGTGTTAGCAGGCGGATTCTTTACCACTGAGCCACCTGGGGAAAGCACTGTTATTATTCATTGTCCCCTCCCCCCTTGGCACAGAAATTTCTGGGAAGGGTCTTTAGAGCAACCAGGATTTTGATCCTACTTCTGCCTCTAAATGCAGGTGATCTCTGAGCCTCAGTTTCCCTCACAGTAGAAGGAGGGGCTTGCACTCCTTGCATTTCTGAGTTTCTTCTTGCAAAAGGATGCCTTTGAGATTTGTCACTACACCTCAGTTTCCTCAACTGAAAGATGAGGTCACCTGCCTGCTAATTTACAGACTCTTAGCTAAAGACAGGTCTGTAAAAGCTAAGAATCAACAAACAGTTCTGTGGTCCCACCCAGAGCTGAGCAGATCACAGCCCCTGCCATACCCTACAGTAAATGCTTTGAGGCTGAGAAAACCTTGGGCACCAAAGGTCAGCACACTGGCAGCAGTGTGGGTAGCTGGGAGAAGTTATCTACCGCTGGAGCGGATGGAGGTGCCATCCAAGGGCAATCAGAGCAACTTCAGGGTGGAGCCACAGCTTGAGATGCTCGTAACTGTGGGGCCCTGGCCAGACTGGCCTGACCTGAGAAGTAAGCCTAGAGTCCTGAGGAGGAGACGGCCACTGTCCTGGCTGACTCAGCCATGGTTCACTCTGACCAGGCACCCAAAAGTCCTTCTAGAGGCAGCATGTGGCCCCATGTGGCCATCACCAGCCTCCTTGGGAAAAAACAGATATTCCTTTCAACTGTAAAAGGGGAGAAAACAGTACCAGCCCCAGGGGTTATCTCAGGGACTGATGAACAAGTCCTTGCCTGGTACTGGGGAAGGGATATAAACAGAAGATAGTTTATTGTGAGACTCAGTTCTTCCAGGGCAAGCCCCAGCTTGCACCTCTAGGGCCTAGGAAGACATTTAGGGCCCTGAAGTAGGGCTCAGGTCCCTCCCATGGACTCTGCCAGCACCTCTGAGTTTAGAGCCAGAACTGTTCCCACCAGAAGTGCCTTGCTGGAGGTCAGTCCCCAAGCTTCTGGATCACAGAACCAGAGAAAAGTGATCCAAACTCTGGTGGTGGTGGCTTAGCTGGTAAGTTGTGTCTGACTCTTGTGACCCCATGGACTGTAGCCCGGCTGGCTCCTCTGCTGAATTCTAGGCCCCCAGCTAAATGCCAAGTCAGAGCTTTGATTGAGCCCAGTGGGCAGGGAGGGGGTGGGGAAGTTAGCACTGTATTGTGTATTGTTTAGTCAAGCCCCACTCTTTTGCAACCCAGTGGACTGACTGTAGCCCACCAGGCTCCTCTGTCCTTGGGATTTCCCAGGCAAGAATACCGGAGTGTTGACATTTCCTTCTCCAAGGAATCTTCCCGACTCAGGGATTGAACCCACGTCTCCTACATTGGCAAGAGGATTCTTTACTACTGAGCCACCAGGGAAGCCCGGGGAGGTGCTGCTGCTGCTGCTGAGTCTGCTAAGTCGCTTCAGTTGTGTCCAGCTCTGTGCGACCCCATAGACAGAAGCCCACCAGGCTCCCCCGTCCCTGGGATTCTCCAGGCAAGAACACTGGAGTGGGTTGCCATTTCCTTCTCCAATGCATGAAAGTGAAAAGTGAAAGTAAAGTCGCTCAGTCGTGTCCGACTCTTCGCGACCCCATTGCAGACCACCAGGCTCTTCCATCCATGGGATTTGCTAGGCAAGAGTACTGGAATGGGGTGCCATTGCCTTCTCCGCAGGGGGAGTTAGAGAGGACTTTATTATGACAACTGGAGAAAACTGAAGTAGGCCTGTTTGGTCAATATTATTTTATCAACATTAACTTTCTTGAGTGTTATAAGTATACAGCAGGTTTTTAGGAGCATGCCCTTGTCCTCAGGAAATGTTCTTAGGAGTGCTGAGGGGTGAATATCTGCAACTTAGTCTCAAATGATTCAGCAAAAAGAAAGAAATAAGGCCAATGTAGCAAAATGTGAGGAGAAGGCAATGGCATCCCACTCCAGTACTCTTCCCTGGAAAATCCCATGGATGGAGGAGCCTGGTAGGTTGCAGTCCATGGGGTCACGAAGAGCGGACACGACTGAAGTGTATTAGCAGCAGCAGCAGCAGCAGCAAAATGTGAACAACTGTGGATCAAAGCGAAGGGTATGTGCTGCTCACTGTACAGTTCTCAAAGTTTTTCTGAAGTTTTGAAAGGTTTCAAAATTAAAAGCTGGTGGGGAAAAGGATTTCTCCCTCTGAAATATATATGTATGGTATATGTATGTATATAAATAGTGCTAGTGGTACCTGCCAGTGCAGGTAAACATGAGACCTGGGTTCGATCCTGGGTCGGGAAGATCTCCTGGAGAAGGAAATGGCAGCCGCTTCCAGTTTCCTTGCCTGAAGAATCCCATGGACAGAGGATCCTGGTGGTCTGCAGTCCATTGAGTTGCAAAGAGTCAGACGTGACTGAAGGGACTTAGCACACATGTACAGAATCAGAAGGCAGCGAAGCTGGGAATTCCCTGTAGGTCCAGAGGTTAGGACTCTGCTTTCACTGTGAAGGGCTTGGGTTCAATCCCCGTTTGTGGAACTGTGCATAAGAAAAAAAACATACAACAAAACTGTCTTTCATTTTTGAAGGTTAAAAAATAAAAAGAAATAAATGTAATAGCTAGAATCAGCCCACTTGTGGAGAGTCCTCTCTCTGACCCCCACCCTAGACCTCTCTGGCTTGAGAAGGTGGGCTGGGGAATTTCTGGACACCCAAGGCTTGAATAGGGGGACCTGGGTGTGGTCTGAGGGCGTGGCCTCTAGAGGGGAATAGTCCTGGCTAAGACTTTGTAGAATTGCCATCCCCCTCGTTCTGCTGGGAACTTGGGACAGGCTCTCTGTACTCTGCTGGAGGAATGTGGATTAATCTACCTCGGAGGAGGGCAGTTTTGAGCCATAATTATCAAAATTCCACATACCCAAGCCTGGCGCTAAAGGTCAAGAATCCACCTGCCAATGCAGGTTAGAAGATGGGGAAGATCCTCTGGTGAGAGGAATGGCAATCCACTCAAATATTCTTGCCTGGAGAATCCCATGGACTCAGCCAGGCCACTTGTGAGCATTCCATGGCTGATTGGCTTGCTACTGTGCACAGCAAGTTTCCTTGACCGTAGCCCTGTGTGTAACGACAGAAAGCCGTAAAAGGGACTGCCTGACAATATCCTCGTATAACAAACACCACCCTGCAAGGGATGCTGATCACCTCCGAGTGTAAAACAACCTCAAAGGTGTTAAATTGAAAAGCGGGCCGTTGTTCTCGATCGGAGCTCTACTGCCCCCTAGGGGAAGTTTGGGGAATTTAAGGGACCGTCTATAGTTTTCACAAGTTCCCGAGGCCCTGGCATTTTGATAGAGCGCACGGGAGGGATGCTCAATGTCCTGTAAAGTATAGGACAGACTGACATAACAAGAATTTATCCCCATACACCTCTCAGCTTTCCTCTGCCTTTCTGGAAAACCGCATACTTTCTTCCCTCGGTGTTCATGAAGGACTGGTCCCAAGAGCCCCTGCAGATACCAAAATCCAGGGATGATCGAGTTCCTTATATAAAATGGCCTAGGAGAGTGAATACAGCCAGCCCTTTGTATCCACGGGTTTCACTTCTGTGGATTCAAAAAATCTGTTGGTAATTATCCGACCTGGAAGCCAGCTCTATTTCACTCATGCCGTGAAGTGCTAAGCCGCTTCAGTCATGTCCAACTCCATGCAACCCCATGAACTGTAGCCCACCAGGCTCCTCTGCCCATGGGATTCTCCAGGCCAGAATACTGGAGTTGATTGCCATTCCCTTCTCCAGGGGATCTTCCAGACCCAGGGATCGAACTGGCATGTCTTACATCTAACCTTCATTGGCAGGGGGTTCTTTACCATTATCGCCACCTCACCCACATCTTCTTAAATGATTTTATAATATATTGAATTTCCCAGGAATAAAACGATCATGCAGTCTTCAGGAAGACATGTGTTTGTCTCTGTCAGAACTTTACTGAAGATCACTGACCATTCAGAATGTCTGGTCTGTTGGCCACCTGGCTGGTGTGAGCTGAGAAGCTGACACAATACTCCAGCCCAGTCTCCATTTCCGGTTCTCCATCACCAGAGATTCATGGGCATCTGCAAATTTCTCTTCTTACATAAAGTCAAGGCTGAGCTTTCACGCATAGAAAATACATAACATTTTATTCTAAATTACTTTTATTTTTCCTCTCTATTACAGTTTGCATTTCATACCGGTTTTTAAAATGTGCATGGGAAATTATACTATCTGTACATTTCACTTCTGAAAATGTATTGCAGGAGATTCAAAACTATATTACCAGAAGAAGACTTTGGATCTGACTCTGTTGAGAACCTCGGAAAGGACCAGGAGCTAACCAAGCATCAGTAATCCCGTGTAGTGTCATTGCCTGCTGGGAGCTGCAGGCTCTGCTTCTCACTGTGACCGAGTCTGCCAGGAATATCTCAGCCTCCAGAACAGGGTGGCCATGGTGCAGGGCTGAGCTCACCTCTCAGGAACCCAAACAGAGGAAGTGCTGTCCCAGCTGGGCTCAGACCATAGGCCTGACCTGTGTTCATCTCTCTCCCCCTCTCTCTCTTTGATTTTCTTCCAGTGTTTGTCTTTTTCTCTCTTTAAAAATATTTGGGACTTCCCAGTTGTTTAACACTCCAGACTTTCAAGGCAGGGAGTGTCGGTTTGATTCCTGATCGGGGAACCAAGATCCCATATGCCTCAGAGTGCCACCAAAAAAAAAAAAAAGTTTGAGTATACTGTTGTAAGTCCTGGGATATAGCAAGGAACAGCCATTGGAGTCCCTGCTAATATTTCTAATGCAGGAGACACACACAAACAAGGAAATAAGACAACTGCAGACCTGGAGGACATCTGCAATTTAGTGAAAGCACTGAAACACGTCATGTGATGGAGAGGCCCTGAGTTAGCCTAGAAAAGGGAGCAGTAGGGGGCAGGGAACATGATGGGGATTAACCCATGGGGCAGGCCAAGGGAGAACGGGGCAGGCTGGGTTGAAGGGAGTGCTTAGATGAGGGCTTGGATGTCATAGTAACTTACACTGAAAGAACAACTATGATGATTACAAACACAGGCTCCGGACCAGACCTGGGTCCAGTTTCTAGTTTCACCCCTTCCCAACCACAGAGCCCCAGGAAAGTTGCTTAACCTCTCTGAGTCTTTCTCCTTTCATCGTAAGATGAGAATGATAATTGTACCTCCCTCACAAGGCTGTGTTAAAGATTAAAGGAGAACTTAGTACGGAACCTTACACAACCTGAGTCTCCATAAACATTAGCCAGAACTTTTTAAAAACAGGAAATCCAGTATACCAGTGACCATCCTAACATAAGAAATTGAATTATCGAGTCCTCTGAATGTGTATGTGAGCACAGATTTCTCTGCTAACTTGTTGGGGAAATTTGTCTCCTTTCTGGGCTTCATTTTCATTTTTGAAATGGAAACAATAATTCTCTCAGCCCAACTTCCCTTTCAGGACTGCTGAGAGCTTTAAGATGACAGATGGGGTGTGTGAAGGAGGTTTGTGACCCGGAAAGGGTGATTCGGGTTGAGGAAGGGGGAGTTCCGTCCTGTCCTGCCTCCTCTCTCTGTTCCTCCTTGGGCTCCGGGACATGACGCTGACTTGACCTCTCTGAGATTTCTGGGGAAGGCAGTTTTCCTTACTGAAGCCCTGGCCCTATGGTTCAGAGGCAGATCATTAGGTTAACAGGAGGAACCTCTTTGATGTCCTATAAAGAATTCCTCCTCCCCATTTAATGCGCCACTTTACGAGGTTTCTTTACATCCGTCATCCCATGTGAACTTCTCGTGACTGTGTAAGAAAACATGTGGGGGTTACTGTGTACCCATCTTACAGATGAGGAAACAATCTCAGAGGAGTGAAGTGGCCTGTCCAAGTGACTTGGAGTGGGTGTCTCCTGACACCTAGGGGACTGCCTGGAGAAGGGACAGAGAACTCAGGTGGGCTGGAAGGGCTCGGGGTTGGGGGAAGCACCTGGTTGAACTGGCGTCAGCATCCGGGAAAGCCTGGAGATGCGGGCAAAGGCTCTGAGGTCTGATCAGCTTGAACTCGGATACTGTCACCACTGCTCAGCAGCTGGCTGACCCTGGACAAGACCCTTAGAGTCTCATACATCCGTGAGATGGAGCTAATACTCTGGGGTGTTGTTAGAAGGACTCAGTGATGTGGAAGAGATGAGCCAGGCAAAACGTGGTCCTGATTGTTCCCTCCTCTCCCCCCACCCAAGTTCATGAACATCCCAGCCCTAATTGTCAGTGAGTCAGCCGTGCCCACAACACAAGTTGTCCTTTCACTTCCGTGACCCAACCTGTCCATCTGCCCCCCTTGAAAACAGCTAGGCGCCAAGTCTGGGAGTCCACAGGCAATGAAGCAACCACTCAGGGCCACAGCTGTCCCCAGGGCATTCTCAAGTTCAGAAAAAGCAGCCAGGTGGGGGAAAGTTTCTCCCTGTACCCACAGGGAGGCATAACCCCGGCCAGACCACCATTGTTGCCCAGCCTTTCCCAAGCCTTCCACGGGAGGGGCGGGGTGTCCTTAGATGTGGGTGGAGGGCAGTCACCCTGAAGGAGCTTTGGAAGGGTTTGGTGGAACCTTAGCCTCTGTCTTGGGTTTGGCTGGATGTTTTCTTTTTCACTTGAGTGGCATCAGATTTTCACATCGTTAATTTTGTAACTTTTGTTTGTTTCTTGTTTGGGTCATGCTGAGCAGCTGATGGGATCATAGTTCCCTGACCAGGGATCGAACCTGGGCCCTCAGCAGTAAAAGCATGGAGTCCTAACCACTGGACTGCCAGGGAATTCCGTGATTTTGTACATTTATTTTGGAAAACGAATTTCAGTCCTGAATAAATGTGCTTTAGTCAGAATTCTCTCAAGCATAGGAGCTGTGGAGAAGGAGATGACAGCTTATAAAGGATGACTGTGTGCTTGGCAATTTTCATATGTCTGTGAGCACGTTCCATTCTCCCAAAGCCCTGGCAGGTAATTACGATTACTCCATCTGACAGATGAAGGCATTTGGGGTCAAAAGATAAGCCAGATTCACCCAGCTGGAACTTGAGATCAACAGGCAAAGATGAAATTTTGCTGGCCCGATCCCAGGCCATCGCCCATGTTTCCCAAAAAGCTAATTCCCATCTTCAGGCACCAGGCACCTGTCCCTCCTGATACCACTGGCTTCCTGGAGAGTCACAGGGGTCAGTCCTTGCCTCAACCAGCAAGTTGTTCTCCAGGTCACCCCCCTGCTCTCAGCACGTTAGAAACAAACTTTACCTGGGAAGGTGCCCTCCTCTCCCTCAGAAGCTGGGTGCTGACTCCACGTGTTGACGAGAGAAGTCAGCCCAGCTCACCCTACCCCGTGTCTCTCTGTCTGGACCCCATCCCTGAGGGGTTGATACTTCCTCTGCCCCCTCCATCCTGGTCTGGCTGAGAGATCCTGATGGTTTCAGCTTGAGGGGCGCCCTTCTCAGGAGTCTGAAATGGACAAAGTGCAAAGAGCCCCTAGTGGACAGGGTCCTGGACCCTAGACCAAGAGGATGCCATAGGGTGCAGCCAGATGCGTGGGGGATCCAGGTGAATTTCTGGGAAGAAAGATACATGGAAGGAGAGAGTGAGGTGGACTGAAGGATGGGTGGGCAGCTGCCCACGCTAAGGTGTGTGTGTGCTGTGAGGGGGGCGCTGAGAGGGTCCAAGGGGAAGTATCTCCGTTTCAGTGGCAGCTTCGTGAACTGAGCATATTCATGGCTCAGGACCCACACTGAGGGCTCCTCGGACAATACCTTGTTCGGAGGGAAGTGGTCGATGTCCTCAGTGTACAGACCATGACGCTGAGGCAGAGAGGTTAAGCCAAGTCACACAGCTTATAAGAGGAAACGGGACTAGAAGGGAATGTCCTCGCTGGTTCTTCATTTCATAGAAAGGGAGTCCGGCGAGATGAGGGGCTCTCAGACCTGCACCTCAGCCCTCTGCTGCTGCTGAAGCTCCTTGAGTGACAGGCGCTTGAGCTGTGAACCCTGGGCCAGAGGATCCCTGAAGCTCCCTCCATCCAGGGCCTCTGCAAAGCCAAGTAATCGACTTCCAATAGCTGCCTTCCTTTCCTGTTTCTTTCCCTTCTCTCCCTCTGTATCCCTACCCTGAATCCTGTGCCCCGAGAGCTGGATTTAAAGGTACTGCCCAGTATCAGCCTGCCTGCACAGAGGGGTGGTCCCACCCCTCCACCCCACCCCGGGGCCAGGTGGAGCAGCCACCACCCTGTGTAGACTTTGAATCTCCTAACTGACAGAGGGCAGGGCAATGCTTACTCACTGCCCAGATGATCACATTGAGGCCAAAGAAAAGTTAAGAACTCACATACAAGCACACAAAGGAAAGTCACAGAAGCAACTGTTAGAGGATTTGAAAGTGGAAGTCTGGGGTGGGAAAAGAGGCTGTTTTGTGTGGGGCCTTCCCTGGTGGTCTAGTGGTTAGGACTCTGAGCTTCCACTGCAGGGAGCCTGGGTCAGGGAACTAAGATCCTGCGGTGTGCGGCACAGCCAAAAAAGAAAAAGAGTGCTGCTTTGTGTTATAACTTGACTATAATTTATTTGCATGTTATACTTTGTTAAAAAATAGTCATTGATTAAAAAACAACAAAGGAAGTGCCCTGCCCACTGGCACTGGGCAAGTTCAGGACCTCTGCTCGGGCAGGAGTCCAGATCTGGCGGCTCTATTGCCAACTATCCCGGCACAGACTTGGGCCTGGGCGCTGGCCAGTTCCTGCCTCCCCTCCCCCACACCTACCCAGCTAGGCTGGAGAGCCAAGCAGAGTCCCACAGACACCAGTCAGGTGCCCCATGATGAGGGCCGGCGCCACAGGAACTGGGCAACAATTGCTCACCCTAAGGTGACTCAGGCAGGAAAGGGAAGGAAAGAGTAGGTGGGTGTGAGGCAGAGGCCATTTCTGTGCCCTCACCCAGGCCTCACTGTTCAGGGCTGCCAGATTTAGGAACTAAAAATATAAGATGCCCAGTCAAATCTGCATTTCAGAAACACAAGAGATAAAATGATTTTTAGCCACACCCCCATACAACTTGTGGGATCTCAGCTACCTGACCAAGGATTGAACCCAGAGAACTCCCAAGGAATAATTTTTAAGTGTAAGTATGTGTCAAATAAATCTTCCCTGATGGCTCAGACGGTAAAGAATCTGCCAGTAATGTGGGAGACCTGGGTTCGATCCCTGGGTCAGGAAGATCCCCTGGAGAAGGGAATGGCAACCCATTCCAGTATTCTTGCCTGGAGAATCCCATGGGTAGAGGAGCCTGGTGAGCTACAGTCCGTGGCCTTGCAAAGAAACACGACTGAGCAGCTAACACACACACACGAGTCAAATATTGCATGGGACATACTTAAGCTTAAAAATGTGTCTTTAATCTGAAATTCAAATTTAACGAGGCATCTGATGTTTTATTGCGCAACTCAAGATCTTGGTGGAGGGCTTCCCTGGTGGCTCAGTGGTGAAGAACCTGCTTGTTAACGCAGGAGACGCAGGTTTGATCCCTGATCCGGGAACATCCTACATGGCGTAGAGCAATTACTACAGTGCACCACAACTATTGAGCCTGTGCCCTGGAGCCCAGGAGCCATAACTCCTGAAGCCTGCACATCCTAGAGCCCATACTCTGCAATAAGAGAAGCCACTGTAAAGAGAAACCTACAGATGACAACCGAAGACTAGCCCTGGCTACCACAACTAGAGAAAAGTCTGAGAAGTAACAGACTCAGCACAGCCAAAGATGAATAAATTAAAAAAAAATCTTGCAGGGAAAGGTCCCTGCCCTGGGCCAGCTGTGACTCTTCTATGAGGGCAGAACTGGAAGTCTGAATGAAGAAAATCCTGAAGGGGTGATGGGCAGAATTGGAGAGAGGCTGAGAGTAGCAAAAGGAGGGGAGAGAAAGGATGCTGTCCAACCCTGTATCCAGACCACCACCTCTGAAAGCCGCCTCGGGGCTGAGCCAGAGGGACTTCTTAGCCAGAGTCACATCCAGGGTTCTCTTTGTGTCTGACCACAGGGATCTCCTGTCCCTGTGGTGCCTCAGTCAAGGGCAGTGCTGGCTTTCGAGGTGGGACCACAGCAGGAAGAACATGTTTTTAATTTCTTAACCAAGTAGGGGGTGGTGGGGGAGGGAGAAGCCACAAAGGAAAAGATCGATTGCTAGATTTCAGATGACATAACAACACGATTTCTGACCACAAAAGACACCAAAAACAAAGATAAAAGACAAATGACAGATTGGGAAGAAATGTGTGCAATGCATATAATATCCAGATTATATACAAAACTCCCACAGTTCAGTGAGGAAAAGAGAAACACAGGAGAAAAATGATCAAAGGATAATCAAAGGTTGTGTGTGAAACCGCTCAGTTGTGTCCGACTCTGCTACCCTGTGGACTGTAGCCCACCAAACTCCTCTGTCTATGGGATTTTCCAGGCAAGAGTACTGGAGTGGGTTGCCATTTCCTTCTCCAGGGGATCTTCCTGACCCAGGGATCGAACCCAGGTCTCCCGTATTGCAGGCAAACGCTTTAACCTCTGAGCCACCAGGGAAGCAGTTGATGTACAATATCATGTAAGTTACAGGTATCAGTTCAGTTCAGTTGCTCAGTCGAGTCGGACTCTGCAACCCCATGAATCGCAGCACTCCAGGCCATCTCATCTTCTGTCATCCCCTTCTCCTGCCCCCAGTCCCTCCCAGCATCAGAGTCTTTTCCAATGAGTCAACTCTTCGCATGAGGTGGCCAAAGTATTGGAGTTTCAGCCTCAGCATCAGTCCTTCCAATGAACACCCAGGACTGGTCTCCTTTAGGATGGACTGGTTGGATCTCCTTGCAGTCCAAGGGACTCGCAAGAGTCTTTTCCAGCACCACAGTTCAAAAGCATCAATTCTTCGGTGCTCAGGCATACAATATAGTGATTCACAGTTTTGGAAGGTTATACTTCATTTATAGTTATTATGAAATATTCGGGGGCCTTCCTGTTGGCTCAGTAGTATACCAGTGTGGATTTGACATGAGCTTGGTCAAATTTGGACACGAGTTTGATCCCTGAACTGGGAAGATCCCACATGCGGTGGAGCAACTAAGCCTGTGTGCCACAACTACTGAGTCTGTGCTCTGGAGCCCTGGAGCCGCAACTGCAAAGCTCACGAGCTGCAACCACCGAGGCCCATGTGCCCAAGAGCCTTGCTCCACAAGAAGAGAAGCCACCAGAATGAGAAGCCTGCGCACTGTAACTAGAGAATCATCTCTGATCTCTGTAACCTGCAGACCTAGCACAGCCCAAAATAAGTATTTTTTTAAGCATTGGCTATATCTTCTATGTTGTACAGTATATCCTTGTAGATTATTTTATGTATAGTAGTTCGTACCTCTTAATCCCCTATATTGTCCTTTCCCTTTTCCTCTCCCCACTGATGACCACTCAGTTGTTCTCTGTCTCTGTGAATCCATTGTGTGACAACTAGTTTTTGTGTCAACATGCCAGGTGTTTCGGATGAGATTAACATCTAAATTGGGCTTCCCTTGTGGCTCAGTTGGTAAAGAATCTGCCTGCAATGTGGGAGACCTGGGTTTGATCCCTGGGTTGGGTGGATCCCCTGGAGAAGGGAAAGGCTACCCACTCCCATATTCTGGCCTGGAGAATTCCATGGACTGTATAGTTCAAGGGGTCATAAAAGTTGGACACGACTGAGCGATTTTCACTTTCAACATCTGAATCACTGTATTTTGGCTTTAGCAAATTGCCGTCCATAAGGTGGGTAGGTCTCATCCTGTCAGGTCAAAGTCCAAATTGAACAAAAGACTGGTCCCTCCTGGCAAGAGGAATTTCTCCAGCAACTGTCTTCAGACTTCCTCTGCTCCATCGGCTCTTCTGAATCTCCAGTCTGCTGGTTCACACTGCGGATTTTGGACTCACTAGCTTCCTGAACCATGTGAGCCAGTTCCTTTTAATAAATCTTTTTCTATACACGCATCAACTGGTTCTCTTTCTTTGGAGAACCCTGACTAACATGGATAAGAACAGGCATTTCACAGAAGAAATAGACGTGCAGAATAAACATATATAAAAATGCTCAGCTTCTCTAGAGATCAAGGAGATGCAGATAAAACAACCATGAAATATCTTCCGTCATTAGATTGGCAAAATTTTTTGATTTCCTGGATCAGGAAGATCCCCTGAAGGGAGGGGGACGGCAACCTACTCCAGTATTCTTGCCCGGAGAATCCCATCAACAGAGGAGTCTGGTGGGCTACAGTCCATAGGGTCGCAAAGAGAACACACATCCAGTGTTAGCGAGTATATGTGAAAAATATCCCCCAAATACTGAGCCTGGAAAAATGTTGAGGCAATTGGGCATAAACATTTCAAATGTGCATACTCAGGTAGCCAGCAACGTTAACAAGTTAACATCCCTAAAAATGTTAGTTTTAGGAATTTAACGTCCATATGTGTACTCAGACCCATGTTCAGAAATATTCGTTGTATAATTATTTGTAACCGCAAAAATTGGAAACACATAAAAGTCTACAGTGACACTGGTTAAGGGAATTCCTTGGTTGTCCAGTGGTTAAAACTCTGTGTTTCCATTGCAGGGAGCATGGGTTTGATCCTGATTGGGAAACTGAGTTCCCACAAGCCACATGGTCAAAAAATTTAAAAAAAGAGAGACTAGTTAAATAAACATGTAACACCTATAGTGTGGAATACTTGGCAATTGTCAGAAAGAAACTGATAAGTCAAAAGATATCCCATGTTCATGGGCAGGAAGACTTAATAACAATATTGTTAAGATGGTAATATACCCCAAATACAGTGCATTCTCTGTCAAAATCTCAGCTGTCTTTGCAGAAACAAATTCTAAAATCCACATAGAAATTCAGGGGCCTTAGAATAGCCAAGACAACCTTGAAAGGAAGTTAGAGGACTCCTACTTCTCCTCACTTCAAAATTTGCTACAAAGCTATAGTAATTAAGACAGTGTAATACTGACCTTAAGGATGGACATATACATCAATACAATATAACTGACTGTCTAGAGTCCATTCCTCATATTTACAGCCAGTTGATTCTATCAAAATAAAAAAATCAAAAGGCCTGACAAACGAGCCTGGGAGGAGTGAGGGAAGAGGGCAAAAGGGATGGACCTTTTGATATCAAATCTTCCTGAGACTCTGAATGTTTTTGCTTCTTCTCAGTCTACCCTGTTCACAAAATGATGCTTCCTCCTTAAAAGCAAAAAGCAGAGGGCGAGGGATTTCTGACTCGAGAGGTTTAAGGACATGCGTGTTTGTTGAGGAATGTGGGAGAGACTCTTTTTCAGTCTTTGGGAAACTGTACCCTCTCCACTGAAGTGGAGGTTCGCGGCATCCACTTTGACAAGAACTTTAGTAAAGATACTTTAAGTAAATATCTTATATTTCTTTGCCACAGTAATCAAAGTAACTGCACATGATTAAAATTTTCCTAACTGCTCAGGCTCGAACCTTAACTATTAATTACCATTCTTTAAGAGCAGCAGTAAGATCCATTGAGTCGACCAGGACTGTTTGTCCCTAAACTCAATGTCCCCAGGACATTTGGCTTCTAAGTTCTTCAGTCTGCTTTTGTACATTGAATGCTTTTAATCCTTACTAAACTGCAAGTGACTGCTTCTAAAAAACTTCAACGCATAAATCCCCTGATCTTTGGGTAATCTACCGATGCTGGGAAGTCAGGTGACAGCATTTATTAAAAGTATATAAAATAAAAGAGGCACTGCATGAGGGACATCTAGCGCTTTCATGGAGAACATTTATCCTTCAGAGAGGGTTTCTTGGCCTCAGCACACCGGACATTTTGGGCAGAATAATCTTTGTTGTTCTTCCCTGGTGGCTTAGATGGTAAAGAATCTGCCTGCAATGCAGGAGACCTGGGTTTGATCCCTGGGTTGGGAAGATCCGCTGGAGAAGGGCATGGCAACCCACTCCAGTATTCTTGCCTGGAAAATCCCAGGGGCAGAGGAGCCTGGGGGGGCCACAGTCCATGGGGTCACAAAGAGTCGGACACAACTGAGCAACTAACACTTTCAGTCCTTGTTGTGGGGGCCATCCTGTACATTGTAGGCTGTTCAGCAACATCCCTGTCTCCTGCCCACTAGATGCCAGTAGCATCTCCCGAAACTGTGACAATTTAGAATGTCTCCAAACGCTGCCTAATGTCCCTAGTGGGCAAATCACTCTATTATGGATTTTGTGATATTTGTTTCAGTCATTCTAGGTTTCTTTCTTTTTTTCCTCTTTGTGTATTTTTTTCTGGTTCCATGTAGTCATGATTATAGGTTCATTTATTGATTTGCCAGACATTGCATGGTATTTGTGTATCAATGCTTGCTGTGTCCATAGAAGCATATGTATGTATGAGACAGGGAATAAACATAGAGTCACCAATATACAGAATAGTCCTGATTCTCAACAGGAGCCTTATCCACCTTTTGGACCCTCTGTGGTTCCAGGCTGAGCACCACTGTCACACAGTTCCTCAACTCTGCCACTTCCCTACACAGACTCCCACCACCCCTGAGTCTGCCCTATTTGTCCCCAACCCCAGCCTCACCCCCACCCCAAGCTCTCTGCTTAACCTACAGTGCTTCCCATCCACTTGGCAACCAAACACTGCCCTTCCTCCAAGATCCGGCATCAGGCTTCCTCTACTATCTCCTGGTACATCTCCCATCCCCCCATCTCTGCCTGGGCCAGGCCCCATAAAGGGCACCAAGCAGTCTAGCTCCTGCATCTGTTCTCTGTGGTTTATTTTCTCTCCCTCACTGGCTTCCTTGGTGGCTAAGACGGTAAAGAATCTGCCTGCAATGTGCAAGACACGGGTTTGATCCCTGGGTTGAGAAGATCCACTAGAGAAGGAAATGGCTACCCACTCACAGTATTTTTCCTGGAGAATTACATGGACAGAAGAGCCTAGAAAGCTACAGTCCATGGGGTCGCAAAAAGTCGGACACAACTGAGCGACTAACACTTTCATTTTTGGGCTTCCCGGTGGCTCACTGGTAAAGAATCTGCTTGCAATGCAGGAAATGCAGGAGACTTCGGTTTCAGCCCTGGAGAAGAGAATGGCAATCCACTCTTATATTCTTGCCTGGAAAATTCCATGGACAGAGGAGACTTGTGGGCTATATGGTTCATGGGATCGCAGAGTCGGATACGACTGAGTACACACGCTCGCGCACACGCGCTTACATCAACAAGTCCATTCCTGAAAGGTAGGGCTTGACTGAAACGAAGGAGCTATTTCCGGTATGCACCCACACCCACAGTCAGCCCAGCCTGGTGCCACACACCCAGCAACTCCACAAGTCCACTCCACTGAACCTGGCATTCAATCCCTGCCCAAGGCTGCCCTTCCATCTGGTTTTCTAATGCTTTTCCCAATACCCTCTGTCTAGCCACTTCTCCAATCCCTCTCCACTTGCCACTTAAAATCCTCCCAGACTCAGCTTCAAAAAGTGTCCCCAAGGTGGCACTTTTTTCCTGCTCAGATCTAACCTACTACCTCTTCTCTACACACACCTGGAGCACCTGGAACACGATTCTCCAACCCCCGCCCCATCCCCTGCTGTGAGCACCTTGAGGAAACGGCCCGAGGTCTGTTTATCCTTGCCCTCAAAACTCTCCTTCAGTCCCCTTTGGGGCCCGGCTGCCGAGCATTAAATCTGCATGGGATGAACAGAATAGAGACAGGATGCACAAATGTTCTAAATCCAAGAGACACCCCTTAAACGCTCTTGAATGCACCCACTAAGGGACAGATCTCTTGGCTCTCAATGTACCCGGAAAGGAGCTGACCCTCGGGACGGGTTAACAGAACGCGGCGGGCACCCGCAGGCAACCTGAGCCGTCCCAGTGCGTCACATGATTCTCCAATCACATGATCCCTAGAAATGGGAGGTTGGAGAGAGAGAGAGGAAGGAGGGAGGGGAGTGAATTGAGTAGGAAAAAGAAACACAGGATTCCAGGTTGGCCCCGCCTTTACGTCGACGAGTAGCCAATGGAAGTGCGACATTCCGGACACCTGACCAATGGAAATTGAAGTGGGTGGGCCATCGAGCCGAGTGGCCCAAGTGGATGAGCTGCCTGACCGCTGCTACCCAGCGATCACGGACCCCTGACACAGGTAAGGAGGGTGGACTTCGCTTGCTCCTTCCCAGGGGCCCATCCTGGGGGACGTGGGAGATGGGGCTCCTCTGGAGTTTCAGCGGGGATACAAAAAGATTCTCTTATAGAAACTCCGATGCATTGGAGGGAGTTTTATGGGTGGTGGGAGTAAACAGTAATTGCAGTGACCCCCATTAGAAGGGGCTCTCTCTCTCTCAGCACCCCTGGAAGCTGCAGCCCCTTCTCCCAAAGCAGAGATCACTCTGTTCTTGAGTCGACTCCGCCCCCGTCGGCAGGTGCTGGTAGTGGTGCTGGGGGGCAGTCTCCGTTGCGGCTGGCAGCAAGCGAGGCGCCCGCCCCTGGCCCCCCGAGCTCAGAGGGCTGGGAGTGGGGCTTGTGACCCTGGCCTCCTCAAAGACAGTAGGGACTTGGGAGTGGTGATTGAAGCCCTGGGTTGTGTCTGACTCTCTCTAACTTCCTCTCGTGGGGCTAACTTCCGCCTCCCCCGGCCACTTTTTCTTGCTCTCTCCGCTGTTGGGTTGGCTCACCTTTTGGGAAATCTTTCTCCTGGCACTCGAAGTGGGGGGCTGCCACCTAGTGGACGATGACGGAGCTGGGGACTTGAAGAGGCTCCTGTCCCTCTCTGCAGTGGCAGAGTTGGGTGGGGGTGAGAGGTCACCACTTGGAACCCTACTGAGATGAATTGGGTTCCCTCTTCCCCATTCTGGTTCTGAGTGTGTGTGTGCGCGCGTGCATACATGTGTATTCAATGGAAGTGTACACTACTTCCAAACCTCAGGATACCCAGGAAGAAGGAAGTCAGAGATGTGTGCAAACAGGCATTCCTTCTGGCCAGGGCAGCCCAGCGAGCCTGCGGAGGGTTATGATTGGACTCCTAAAAAGCAGGGCGGCCAGCTCCCTTTCCAGGAAGCTGTGGGCATTGGGGAAGAGAGTGAAAGGGCCAAGGTCCAGGACCAGTCTTCTTCAGCCTCACCTGTACAGGAGATAGCCTCCTGGGGATGGTCTTTGAGTTGGAGAGAGGGCAGTGAGGAAAGCCAGGTGAGGGAGAGAGGATGTGAGTGACCCTCTATGTGCTCTTCCCTGCCACACAAAGTGTGCAGTGTCCACCCATAGACTCACTGAGAACTGAGGCCTAAAGACAGGAAGCAACCTCTGAGGCCTTCATTCTAGCACTCATGTGCAGTATCCAGGCAGCCCCTGTACCCCACGTTTCTGTCTGGATCCAGTCCACTTGCCCAGAGAAACATTTCTATCCCTCTTCTCTGCTTGGACACCAGGACTTTATCCTCCTTGGGTTTGAGGGTCCAGTCCCAGGCACTGTCCATGGTACCACTTGTGAACCCAGGTCCAATATACTCTGGAGCCATCAGAGCCTGTCATCTCTATGTCTTGATATATGACATGGGTGGGTTACTTCCTATCTCTGAGCCTCAGTTTCTTCCTTAGAAAAGTAAAGGTAATAATTCCTACTTTGGATGGTTGTTACAGAAAAAAAAAAGAAAATATGTAAAATGTTGTCACTGGCTTCTAAAAGGTTCAGTGCACATGACTGTTTTGGCCCCTCTAGACAGGGTAAGATCTTCTGGGCCTGCCCCATTGAACTAGCAGGGCTAGCTGAGCTTGGGGGAAGAGTTGTTCAGGAAGTGAAAGGCCACTCCCCTTCAGAGAATGAGGCTTGCTTCCTTCTGCTGATGCGGATGGCAGCCTGGTGGGCACACATGGGCTCTCTACATGCAGCTGGGTTTCTGCTCCAGGACAGGAAGAGGTGGAGGGGAAGGGTGGTGGATATATTTGAGGATCCTGAAAGGGCCTGATGTGGGACTTCCTTGGCAGTCTGGTGGTTAAGATTCCGAGCTCCCAATGTAGGGGCATGGGTTCAATCCCTGATCAGGGAACTAAGAACCAACATGCTGCCTGGGCATGGCCCCTCAATTTTTTTAATTAAAAAAATTTTAAAAAGAAAGGGCCTGGTGGTAGTGGGGACCCATGGAACACAGGTGCCCCAAAAGTTAACCAAGCCTATGCTTCTCGTTTGGATGGGGAGGGGACAGTCAGCGGGCAGGTGGTGGCTGGCCTTTGGGGAAGGCAGCCCAGACTCCGTCAACATCATACTTCCTTTTTTCACAACTTTCTCAACCCCGTGGTTGGTCATGTCATCATATGACCTCCCCTCCCCTGCCAACAGGCCTTAGCGGAGGTCAGGTGTGAGCGCAGCATTGGGTGAGGAGGCAACTGGAGGCACTAGCCCGGGAAGTGAAACCCTGGCTTTCCTTCATGGGGGACTTGGGTTCTCTCTTCCTAGCGCACCTGATATCTTTCCCACCCCCATGGAGGTGGCTTATGTCCCCACAGCTCAGGCAGGCCCACAAAACCCACAGATCTTCCGGACTCTCACATACCCACATCTGCTCACACTCAGCCGCAGAGATTCAACTGTTAGGCCATGTACTGGGGACACAGATTCACACACGTACTCACGCCCAGCATTCGTGCTCATGGATGTACACTCACTGGTGCACGTGTGACCCCGCACAGGACACACGTAGGAAGCTGAGCCTCAAGCCCCCACATCTTTCTTCTTGCCCGGACAGGCTGTTGTTGTGGAGGCTCAGATGGTCCTGGGCCTTCGGCAGGGGGTAGTGTCTGGTCCCGGAATCAAGGGTGGCCTCAGCTTAAGCCAGCTGCGAAATGCTTCTTGGCACTTTGCAGGTGGACCATGTGGACGTTGGTGAGCTGGGTGGCCTTAGTGACAGGGCTGGTGGCTGGAACACAGTGCCCAGACGGTCAGCTCTGCCCTATGGCCTGCTGCCTGGACCCGAATGGAGCCACCTACAGCTGTTGCAATCCCGTTCCGGTGAGTGCCCTACGGCCCAGGCAAAGAGCTGGCAGCCTGGGATCGGGCCTCTTGGATTGGCCATAAGAGTTGGCCAGGCTCAGGTCCTTCCGGTTTATCTCCTCGCCTTGCTTCCCAGGACAAGCGGTCGCCTGTGCTGAGCCAGCGTCTGGGCCGACCCTGCCAGGCCGATGGTCGCTGCGCTCCTGGCTACTCCTGCATCCTCACCGTCTCGGGGACCTCCAGCTGCTGCCCATTCCCAGAGGTGAGGGTGCCATTAGGTCTATGGAGAAGCTTGGGTCTGCATTTACACTTTTCCTGCACTCGCCCACCCTCCCAGGGAAATGGGCCTCGGTAACCAAGGCACTTCTGTGTCCCATAGGCTGTGTCATGCGGGGATGGCCGCCACTGTTGCCCCTGGGGCTTCCACTGCAGTGCTGACGGGCAGTCCTGCTTCCAAAGATCAGGTGCGGCAGAGGTGGAGGTGGAGGGCAGGGAGGTGGGAGCAGAAGAATATGGAGCATCCAGGAGCCCAGCCAGCACAGTGACCTTGATTCCTGCCTTGGTGCCCTCATTTGAATGACATCTGTACTAAGCAACATCCCCCAACACCCTGCTCTGGACAGGGGGGCGAGGAGGGGTCAGAAGAGAATGCAAGACCCCAGGCCCAGGACCAAGCACTGTGGGGTGAGAGGACAGGCCAAGTTGAACTGTTTTTTTAAAGATATTTTTGACATGGACCATTTAAAAAATCTTTATTGAATTTGTTATAATATTGCTTCTGATTTATATTATTTTGGTTTTGCTTGGTTTGAGGCATGTGGGATCTTAGCCCCCTGACCAGGGATCAACCCATACCCCCTGCATTGCAAGGTCAAGTCTTAACCACTGGACTCCAGGAAGTCCCCAAAGCTGCACTGGTTTAATGCCTACCCAGTCAGGGGATGCCCTTGCCCTGAGGCATATTGCTGGTACAAAGACTGGCCTGGGGACAGTGGGTTAAGAGAGCCGGGGGAGCCCTGAGCCCTGGTGCCAGCCCCTGAACCCTCCTGTAGCTGGGCTGGAAGGCGCTGGTGCCAGCAGCTCCTTGAGTGATGGGGGAATGACAATCACTGACTGGGCAGAGTCCTGGGTCATCCCGTCTACAGATACCAAGCCCCTGGATGCCGTCCAGTGCCCCGACAAACAGTTCCAGTGCCCCAACTCCTCCACGTGCTGCACCATGCCTGATGGCTCCTGGGGATGCTGCCCCATGCCCCAGGTACAACTTTGGGAAGATGGAGGGGTGGCGGGGGAAGGCAGTGTGGGCAGAGGAAGGGGTGGAGGGAGCAAAGACAGAGTCAGGGCCATCTCCTCTCAGGCTTCTTGCTGTGAAGACAAGATACACTGCTGCCCCCACGGCATGTCCTGTGACCTGCCTCGTGGCCGCTGTCTCTCGGCCATAGGCACCCACCCCCTGGCTAAGAAGATGCCTGCACACAAGACTAAAAGTTCAAGTAAGGAGCTATGAGTCTGGGGTGAAGAGAGACCTTTTCTAACTCCTAGTTGGAGAGAGCTGGAGAGACTGTCCCCTCCACTCTGGCTGCTCCTCACCTTTCTCTCCCCTTCCAGTGATCTTATGCCCAGATGGACAGTCCCAGTGCCCCGATGGTTCTACCTGCTGCAAGCTGCCCACTGGAAAGTATGGCTGCTGCCCGATGCCCAATGTAAGTGAGGGGCTATAGTCAGCTGGACTGTGTGCCCGCAGTCACCTGGCCTGGACACCCACCCACCTACCCACCTGGCAGTGACTCCAGGGGTTGGGGCTGGCTGGCTGGCTGGCTGGCAGCTGGGAGCCTGACTGCTCAGGACTCATGCCACACCCTAGTGGTAGACTTGGGGTAGTGCCTGCTGTCAGCCTACCTGCTCCCTGCACCAGGGAGGCTGGAAATCCCAAAGACCCTGCCCTCACCCAGGCCATTTGCTGCTCCGACCACCTGCACTGCTGCCCCCAGAACACTGTGTGTGACCTGACCCAGAGTAAGTGCCTCTCCAGGGAGAACGCTACGGACCTCCCTCACCAAGCTGCCCGCACACACAGGTACCGGGGAGACCGCAGACCCCATTCTTCCTATACCATGAGGAGTGAACAGATATGGCCGCACACATGGAGGGGCTGAAGCAGGGGCAGTCCCCTTCCGTTCACACTGGGCCTCGCCTTAGGATCACTGCCAGGGGTGGCCTGAGCTGTACCCTCCCTCCTCCGTATCTGGTTCTTGCTGTGGAGCTGGTAGAGGGAGGGCACCCCGAGGGTCCCCAGCACCATTGCTGACCCGCCGCCTCACCTGTCTCACAGTGCAGGATGTCAAGTGTGACATGGAGGTGAGCTGCCCAGACGACTACACCTGCTGCCGCCTACAGTCCGGGGCCTGGGGCTGCTGCCCTTTGTGCAGGTACCGAGGGAGTGGGGGAGTGGCCCGGGCTGAGCAGAGGGTGGCCGCCAGCCAGTCCCCTCAGGCCCACCATCCCCTCTCCCGCCACCCTAGGCCGTGTGCTGTGAGGATCACGTGCACTGCTGCCCGGCCGGGTTTAGGTGTGACACAGAGAAGGGTGTGTGTGAACAGGGGACCCGCCGGGTGCCGTGGATGGAGAAAGCCCCAGCCCGCCTCAGCCTGCCGGACCCCGGAGCCGTGGAGGGGGATGTCCCCTGTGATAACGTCACCAGCTGTCCTTCCTCCACTACCTGCTGTCGACTCACGTCTGGGAGTGGGGCTGCTGTCCTGCCCCAGAGGTGCCTGGGGAGGGGGATGATTTGGGGGAGGGGGCAGTGTCCTGGCCTGGGCACATGGCCAGGCTCCTGTTGCCTTGCTCTTCTGCCTTCTGCCCAGCCCACGAGGGACCCCAGCTCAGTCACAGTCATGCCCAGCTGGAGGAGCCGAGCAGGAGAGGCAGGCTGGGGGCTGCAGGGGCTCAGCGCTCTGGCCCAGAGTAGCTGCCTAAACCACCCTTTTCTGCCACCTCCCCAGGCTGTCTGCTGCTCGGACCACCAGCACTGCTGCCCGAAGGGCTATGCGTGTGTGGCTGGAGGGCACTGTAAGAGCGGGAACCAGGTGGTGGCCGGACTGGACAAGGTGCCTGCCCGCAGGGCCTCCTGTCCCATCCCAGAGACATGGGCTGTGACCAGCACACCAGCTGCCCTGTGGGGCAGACCTGCTGCCCAAGCCTGAGGGGGGTCCTGGGCCTGCTGTCAGCTGCCACACGTGAGTGCCCACCTGCCCACTCCTGGTCAGGGGCGGGGCCCCGTCTCAGGTGGGAGGGGACGTTAGTGGGGGTGAGAGTGCGAGGCCCCTTTGTGCCCCTGCAGGCTGTGTGCTGTGAGGACCGTCAACACTGCTGCCCAGCTGGCTACACCTGCAACGTGAAGGCCCGATCCTGTGAGAAGGAGGTGGACCCTGCGCACCCTGCTCTCCGCTTGGCCAGCGGCCCCCTTGTGGGCGTGGGGAACGTGGAGTGTGGGGCGGGGCACTTCTGCCGTGATAACCAGACCTGCTGCCCAGACAGCCAAGGGGGCTGGGCCTGCTGCCCCTACCGCCAGGTCAGTGCCACCCCCCCACCCAGGGGGCTGGGTAAGGGCCTGGGCCGGGTCCTGCCACGCCCAACTCTCGCCCCCTACTCTGACCATCAAGGGCACCTGTTGTGGGGACAGGCGTCACTGCTGTCCCAGCGGCTTCCGCTGCGCGGAGCCAAGGGGACCAAGTGCTTCCGTCGGGAGGCCCTGCGCTGGGACGCTCCTTGGAGGGACCCGACACCCGAGACAGCTGCTGTGAGGAGGGCCTGAGGACTGAAGACACTTGGCAGCCCTCAGGACCCTGCTCAGAGGGTCCCCACTGCTCAGGCCTCCCCAGCACCTCTCCCCCACCACATTCTCCCAGACCCCCTTCTGAGTCCCTCATCACCCTGGGAGGTGGGGCCTCAATTTAAGGGCTCCCCTATGCCAAGGTGGGGGGTGCTGTGGCAAAAGCCACGTTTCAAGCTGCCATCCCCCTCCCCCAATTTGTCAACCCTGTGGCCAGGTGCTCTTCCTATCCACGGGTGTGTGTGCGTGAGTATGTGTGCGTGCTGCAGTAAAGTTTGTACACTTTCTTAACAGTGTCTGATTTGGCCACTCTGCCTGCCCTCCCCAGGGGTCCCCATCCAGTGGCCACATTCCCCGACCCCCACAGAAAGACACACAACAGTTCATCTCACCAGTTTTATATTTGCTGTTGCCCACAGTGATCCCATCACATTATTCCCTAGTCCCCGGAGCCGCCCCAGCCTCCAGCCCTGTGACATCGCAGCCCAGAGGTGGGCTAGTCAGCAAGCAGCACCCCCTCCCCTCCCAGGGGTCCGCTAGAACGCCCCCTCCCTTCCCGGCCCTCAGGCTAGCAGCTGAGGCCTCGTTGCCCCCTCCTGCTTTCCCACGATAGATCTTTCTATGTACAGCCACGTTTATACAGGCACTGCTTCCCCCCACCCTGCCCTCCTCCCCCAGCACCTCCCATCGAGGTTCTGGTCCCCCCTCCCTCACCTCCCTCTCGGAGGCAGACACGGGTGCCTCCCAAGACATTACCCAGCACATACCACCGGACAGCTCCGCAGGGCCCCGGCCCCTTTCCAGGCGGGGCTGGGGGCTAAGGGCGAGGGCCCCCGCGGTCCCCGGAGCGCGCACCCTGGGGCGGGCCCGGGTGGATGGGGCGGGGGCCGGCCCGGAGGCGGCGCTAGGCTGGGCTCTACTTGACGTTGAACACCATGAGCGGCCGCTCCTCCCGCCGCTGCCACGGGCTCTTCTTGTCGCCCGCTTCGCCGCCCACCTCCGCCCCCAGCTCGTCCTCCGGGCTGGTGAGCGACCGCGCCGCAATTCGCTGGCGCTGCTGCGAGAACTGTCCCCGCGGCTGCGGCCCCGCCCCGGGGTACCGTGGCCGGCCGGCCCTCGGGCGCCGCCACCTCGTCCAGCAGCGGCGTCAGCGAGTTGTCCTCCGGGGAGCAGAGGCCCGTGCGGCTCTCGCTGCTGCTCGGCTCCGTGTCCTCGCTGAGCGCCAGGCGCGGGGGCGCCGGCGGGCGCGGCGGCGGCGGCGGCGGCGGGGCTGCGGGCGGCGGCGCGCTCCCGCTCCTCCCGCAGGGGGCCGCCGGCGCGCCGGCCGCGCCTCGTGCACGCCGACGCCCGAGTCCAGGCTGGCGTCCGTGCTGCGGCCGCCGCCGCCCGCCTGCAGGTCGATGTACGAGTGGCGCACTTGCGAGTTGGAGCGCCCGTCGAGAGACACGAACCAGGCGCGCGGGTGAGGTTTCACGCCCAGTTCCAGCAGCTTCTTCTCGGTCAGGGCCTGCAGCTCTCCGTTGAGCTGCGCCATCGTCGACTCGTTGAACAGCACCGGGATGGTGACCGAGCCGCTGACAGGCGCCGCGCGCCCACTCCCCCAGCCCTCGCCGCCACCACCCCCGCCGCCCTCCCCCGCGCCCGAGTGGCCCGGCATCAGAGGGCGCTGGGGGTCGGGCTGGGGAAAAGGGCGTGCGGGGCCGGGGGGCCGCGCCCTCGGGCGGGGCCGACTCCCCTCCCTGCCCCGTTGCGCCCGCCTCGCGCCTAGGGCGCACGTAGTGCGCGGGGATCACCAGAGTGGGCATGACGTTGCGGTAGACGCTGTCCTTAAGGTGGTCGATGGAGCCGCAGAAGATGAGCTGCCCGGCCTGGACTGAGCGACGGAGGCCGCGCCAGCTGGTCCACCGACTGCGACAGTAGGAAGTCGGGGGTTTTGCTCTCGGCCGCCCCCTTGTGGCCCAGGTAGTGCTCGAAGGGCGGCGGTGGCGAGGGCGGCTCCTGCAGAAAGGCCGGGGTCCCGGTGGCCCCCCCGCCGGTACTCCTCCAGGCTTGGCTCCAGCCCGGCGGGACCCTCGACGGAGCGAGCGCCCTGAGCCCGGCGCCCTCGCCCCCACGGGCACCCGTAGGCTCGGCGGCCGGGCGGCTGGCGGAGCGTGGCTTGGCACGGAAGGAAGTCGTCCCGGGAGGCAGTCAAGTCCCGGGAGCTGGAGAAGGCGGAGTGGGAGGGGCCCTGGAGGTGGGAGCCTCGGGGTCCCCCGACGGCGCGGGCTCCAGGGGTCCCCCACAGATGAGGTGGAGCTGGGACATCGAGGTGGCTTGGTCTCGTTTGTTACCGTCAGAGGGGCCGGAGAGCTGCAGCTTGCGGTGCTGTTGCCTCGGCTTCAGGCAGCGCCTCCTGAGACACGGGGGCAGATCAGGGTGTCAGAAAGGGTGGGGGGTCCCTGACCCTGAAGTTGGAAGATGGGTTTGGGTATAGTTGGAGGGGTCCTAACAATGTCTGGGATTCAGGAGAGAGGGTGGGGGAGCCCAGGTGGGTCCTGGGAGAGGTTCGTGGAGTTGGAGTGTCAGTGGGAGGTCCAGCAGGCAGCAGTATCTATCTGGGTCCCACCTCGGGGTAAACCGCACTCCGTGGTTCATGGCAGGTGCAGTGAAAGCCGGGGGAGGAACCTAGGCCAGCCAGGCGCATGTGTGGCCTCAGGTCCCCTGGAAGTGGGGGGCTGGGGTGGTAGAAGCAGCTGCGGATGGTCTCTGGAGGGGCCTGGCCTGCAGCTCCTGCCTCCTCTCCCGGACTCCTCTGAAGTCACCAGTCTTTCTGTCTTTACATATGCATATGCAGTGCCTTCCTGGCAGCGCCTTAAGAATCCCAGTGGTGTTCCCAGTGGTGTTTTATGCATCTCTGGGGCCCCAGCCCCTGGCTCGAGACCAGGCATGGCGCAGGCCTCAGGCCATGGCTGCAATGAGGGGGCTTGGGCATCGGGAGGCTGTGGGAGGGGATAGGGGGCACTCACCGACAGTAGTAGACTAGCAGACACAGCAGAATGAGCACGAGCAGGGCCAGGGCTGCCAGGATGGTGAGCAGGAAGATAGTGTGGTAGGTGCCGATGTCCTGGATGCCCGATGTGATGGGTGACCAGCCCTGTACCAGGCGAGGGCTTAGCATTCCCAGGGGGTGGCTGTCCCTCCTGCCATTCAGAAGGAATCTACTCTCCCCGCCTCCCCTTCTCCCACCGGCCTGGTCCCTGCTGCCCCCCGAACTCTCACCAGCCGTGGGGAAGCCATGGCGGCTGCCCAGTACCCCAGCTGAGGGGAGATGAAGGTCCAGTAGAGCTGCCGGCCTTCCTTTCGGATCACACCTGTGCCGTTGCGCACCCACAGCCCTGGGAGAGGTAGGGCTTTCAGCAAACTCAGTGTCCCCAACTTAAGTCCCACTTTTTTCCCCAAACTCCAGCACCTGCACACACACACCCCCTTCAGGCACTCACCACTCTTGGGGTCGAACCTCCAGGCTGGAATGCTGGTGCCCACGGCGAGGGCACGAGGTTCCGAGGGCACTGGCAGGGATAGGTGAATGGGGCCTGAGAGCGGCACCTCTGTCCCGTTACCTGCCAGCAGGTGCACGCTCACAGCAGCCACGGGCATCAGCTCCAGCCAGGAGCCGTTGCCTGCAGGAAGGGGACACAAGGGCTGAGGGGTAAGTCCTAGTGGTGGCGGGACGCGGTGTGAGGGGCGGAATCCCTTCCGTGGCTGGCACCCAGCATACCTGAGCTGGAGGCCTCTGTGCCCAGGAAGGCAGGGAAAGCCCGCATTTCCTGCTGGGTGCTGGCGGGTGTGAGCGAAGCCCAGAGCTGGCTGTAGGTAGACGTGATGGGCAGGCGGGCAGCCCGGCGCTGGAACTGCACCCAGGGCTGGGAGCGGGCACCTGGAATGGGGAGAAGGGCTGCAGTGGCCTGGCCAGGCACAAGCTGCCCCAGAGACCAGAACAGAAAGCAAGTATCTGAGGCAGGGGTCCCCAGCCTCTGGGCCACGGACAGTACCTCCTGTCAGATTAGCAGTGGTGTTAGATTAGGAAGAAAGTGCACAATAAAGGTCATGTGCTTGAATTATCCTGAAATCACCAAGCCCGGTCTGTGGAAAAGCTGACTTCTACAAAACCAGTCCCTGGTGCCAGAAAGGTTGAGAACCACTGATCTAAGGAGAAGGGGAGCCAATGGGTCAGAACACATGGGAAGGCCAGGGAGGGGTGAACTTGGGAGAGAACTGGGCAGGCTTAGAATGGTAACTTTGAAGGGGCAGGGCCCTGAAATCTGCTCCAGTAACTACTAGACACACAGGGCTATTAAGCACTTGACATGTAGCTAGTGGGACTGAGGAACTGCATTTATTTTTAACTCTAAGAAGTTTAATGAACTTTTAATTTATTCAAACTTAAATAGCTACATGTGGCTCCTGCATTTAACAACTTAGGTTTTGGATGTGTGTCTGTCTGTCTGTCTTGAAGCAGAGGGAATGTACAAATAATATTCCAATATAAAATGGTAATAGCTAAGATTTACTAAGCTTTAAGATATGCTGGGCATTGTTCTAAGCAGGTTACTTACATTAACCCCTGTAATTAGCACAACAGCCCCTGAGGTAGGTGCCTTTATTATCAGCCCCATTTTAAAGATGCAGAATTAGAGGCAGGAAAGGTTCAGTAACTTGCCCAAGGTCACTGGAGCCTGATCGAAGCCCAGGCAATCGGATACCAGGGGCCCCTCCCCTCACTCACCATTACGTCCTGCCTCCCTCTTGAAATAGAGTGCAAGGGGAGCTTGCCCTGCCCATCTTGGGAATAGTCTATGGAGCCCTGCAGGGTGAGTGAGACTCAGGCAGGAAAGAAAGTGGGAAGGGACTTCTCAGAGGACTGACAGGAGGAAGGCCTGGGGCATGAGGCGAATGGCTGGTTAGGGGAAGACAGGTGACTGGAGTGGAAGGCAAGCAAGGCAGCCAGCAGCACACAGGCTCGTGGAGGGGCGCTGCCAGCTTTGTGAAAGAGTCTAGGTTTTCTACTGAAAGCAGTGGGAGCCGTGGGAGGGCTTTCAGCTCAGGGCCAATAAAGGGTTCCTCTGGCATTTTAGAAACCTCCAAAGACATTTTAGAAGCTTCTGGTTCAGGATCAGAGAGAAGGAGATGAGCAAACAAGAGTAGAGTGGAGACAAGGATTCAAGCTAAGAATATAAATTGGGGAGGGAGGCACCCCCTTCAGAACCCACATTGGCTCCCCAGTACTAGCCAGATGGAAGCTACCCTCTGCCTGGCTACATCAGGCACCCCTCCTGTACAGCCAGAACAGAACACCCTTACAGTCCCTTTCTGCCCCTGCATCTGTTTTTCGGGGACCAGGGGGGCGCTGTGCTGGGTCTTGCTGTGGCTCATGGGTTCTTCGTTTCAGCGTGTGGACTTTCTCTAGTTGCAGTATGCAGGCTCTAGAGCACGTGGGCTTAGTTGCCCCGTGGCATGTGGAATCTTAGTTCCCAGACCAGGGATCGAACCCATATCCCCTGCACGGGAAGGTAGATTCTCAGCCACTAGACCACCAGGGAAGTCCTTGCCCCTGAATCTCGATCCACTCCAGTGAAGATGCCTTTGCTCCCTCTTCATGAGCCCACTTGTCCCACAGCTCCCTTCGCCAGATCCTCTCACCCTGCTGTTGTCCCACGTTCTGAAGGTCCTCTCAGTAGTGAATGCAGCTGCCCTCCACTCCACAGCCCTGCCTACTCTGTAGTTATTTCAGGGTTTGCAATGTTCTGTCTTTCTGTTTGTCAGTCAACTCCACAAGGCGAGGAGCCAGTTAGCTCTTCCTCACCATTATCCCCCAGCACACAGTACCTGGCACAGCACAGGGGCTGCAGCAAGTATCAACTGGGTGAGATCGAAAGTCTAGGGGTAGACAAAGTCCATTGTGGGATTGCTCCAGGCCTCGCACTTGATAGGTGTTCTGTGTCTGTGGATTGACCCTAGTATTGAACATAGTCAGGCACCCAGTAGGTGCACAAGAAGTGCTTGTAGATCCACTGAAGACAAGGTGGCAGAAAGTGGGAATTCTAATGGTAGGAGAAGAGAGAGAACAGAAACCACGAGAAGCCCCTCAAACAGCAGGTATTAACTGACCACCTTCTGTGCTGTTTTTTGTCTGCCTGATGCCATTTAATCCTTAGCTCAATTTGACAACATTAGATCCTATCAATATTCACATCTTACTGAGGAACTAACTGAGGCTCAGAGAGGTTAAGCGACTCGCCCAAGGGCACCCAGCCAAACTGTGGCAGAGGAGAGCACTCTATACCCAGGTCAGGGAGAGGGAAGGGAGGCAGGAGTGGGTGGAGGGGAGGTGACTGGAGAAGGGAGAGTCTTACCAGGAGAGCCCAGGAGGATGTGCACCAGGTCCTCATAGAGGATGAGGGTGGCCGGACGCTCAGGGAGCAGGTAGAGGCTGACTGACGCATACACTGCAGGAGGGGTGGCCTGTCAGCTTCAGAGAAAGCCCCTCTCCACCAGGCCGGGCACTCCCACCATCTGAATCCCAGTGACTTCATCCTCTCTCAGCCCCTTCAGCATACCCCAGCCCAGGCAGCAACTGCTAGAAAGCCTGCCCCTCCGCCCCCAAAGCTATTTTGGGAAGGGGCTGATGAGGTCAGCTGCTCCCCCCCACCCACTCCAGCTGCCCCTGCACTCACAGGGCAGCTTGTCAACACGCCAGGGCACAGAGTTGGTGAGGAAGCCAGGGCGGGCAGCAGTAACCAGCACCCAGGTGCCCAGGCGGTAGCTGAGGGGCAGTGTGGCCACGCCCTCTGAGTCGGTGGTGCCGGCAGCCAGCAGCATCCGGTTTCCAAACACATCCACTGAGGCCCGGGCCAAGGGCACCAGCTCCCCACTCACATACACCTGCACCTTAATCAGGATCTCTGTGGGCAAGATCGGGTGAGGGAAGTAAGGAGGAGGGAGAGGGGATGAGAAACCCAGGGGGAGCCTCACGATCAGAAGAGGGAGCTGTGATTGGGAGTGGCTTTGGGACCCACGCTAGACAAGGTATTATGAGCCAGCATTTATAGAGCCCTCATGTAAACCTCACATTAGCCTGTGAGGTAGGCAGTACTATTAACATATTTCATCAAGTCTAACACATGCACATTTTGACATTTTAACATTCTGAACTCAGGCTGTGCCTAAGATTGATGATATCATAATTATAATCGGCAGTGTTTTTTTTTTTTCCTGGCTCATGAAATAAATAATGGTGTATCTTACAGTCAGTGATGCATTAGACCCAGTAAAATATGCTTGTAGCCCATTTTATAGCTAAGGAAACTGAGGCTCAAAGGGTTTAGATTCTTGCCCTACAATTAACTGGGAGATCTGGGATCCAAACCTGGGAGTCTGTCTCTAGACCCAGATCCTTAACCACTGGACTCTATGGGGGGTGGTGTCAGGGAGAGGAGAGGGAAGGAGAGCTGAGAAAGGATGAATAACCGGCAAACCAGGGATCTGCAAGTGGAGCAGAGAGGAAAGCGGTCAAGAATCAGTCATTTGGAAGGGAGGAAGAGGGGTTGGAGCAGAGTTTGGGTTCTGAAGAAAAAATCCCGAGAAAGGGACACCAGCAGGCTGGCCATTCCCATCATTCAGCCTCTTCCCAGAATCCTGTGCATGAGCCTGTCTCCCTTCAGATTTAGGGACTCACACAACCCCTGAGCTCCACAAGTACCCCCTGACCCCCCCCCCTCACAGGGACTGCCAGCCCCCTCCAAGCTGGTCAGCTACAAGCCAGTCACCATGGCAACGCCCTCATTCCTCCCAGGAGATGGGCAGCAAGCTGGGGCCCTGGCAAGGGGAAGGAGATCTGGGGGGGCTGACACAGGCCCAAGGGTAACCAGTGTGGAGGGGGCTTGGAAGTGAAGTCTAGGTCTTTCTTTGCAGCCACCTTGGCCCCTGGCCCCAGGATAGTCTGGCCGGGATGGGCCTGCAGGTGTCCTGAGCTCAGAGGGGCTGACAGAGGAGGGACCAGGCCAGAGTTGTTCTCATGGATTCTACAGCATCCTCTCTGACCCATAGCGCTATCTACCCCCTCCTACTCGGCGCAGTTCTTCCTCAAGAACATCCTCACCCCTCTCTTGTTACTAAGAATGGGAGTAGGTATCTTGCCTGAAAAGGTACAGAGGCCTCAGTGTGGGGACCCCGGGGGAGTGGGTGGGGTGCTAGACGCAAACCTACCAGGAGTCCAGGTGCAGAAGGACGAGCCCGGAACTGAGGGCAGCAGGGCACGAGGAGGTCATGGGGCCTCACGTGGAGCCTGACACGCAACAGCGACAGGTGTCTCATCTCAGGCTTTCAACCAATCCCAGGGCCAGCGCCACGCCTGCCCTTGGCATCCCGTCCAGCTGTTCGCCTGAGCCCACCTCCCTCTCGCCGCCCAGGCCAGAGCCCAGCCCAGAGGGTGGGTGTGCACGCACTCGGCCCTTTCCTGCTTTCTGGTTCTCCTGGGTACTGATAGCCTGTCCACACTCCCCCTCTCTCCACCACCCAGCAGGAATTCTGAGAAGCCAGAGGGGCCTGCGGGCTCCCCACCCCTACCCGGGACTAGGAGCAGCTGGATGGAGCAGCTGGGAAGAAGGGAACTGGGAGTCTGGAATATGGTCATTTGAAGGAATGCCTTGGGTGCAAGGGCCAGAGGCTCAGAAAAGGGGAGGGGTCCAGGGAATAAGACAGGGTTGGGCGACAGGGGTGGGCAGGTAAGGCCTGAGGAGGTATCAATGCCAAGCTGGGGAGGGGATGGGCGGGTGCCTAGCAGAGTCCCCCTTTCTCCTCAACCTGGGCCCCTAGCCAGCAACCTGGGAGAACCCCCTCTTTGGCTCATTTCCAGCCAATTCCCTAGGCTCCCTCCCCAGGCGTGCAGCTCTTGAGGAAGAGACTTCCTGAAAAAACAGGGCCCCTTCCTACCCATCAGACCCTCCACCCCTGCAGAGAGCAGGGAGACTGAGGCCAGGGAGATCCTTCCCTGTTCCTCAAAGCTTGACATTCCACCCAGGATCCGCCTGTCCAGGCTTCAGCCCTGCCTCATTCCAGGAGGAAATCCGACCCCCTCCCTTCATCCGGACCTTACTTCCCTAATCCAGACACCACCCCACCCCCTGCTTTTCCTGCCAGCTCCTTAATGGAATGGCAAAGAGTAGAGAGCACCATGTCAGGCCGGGATGGGGCTCAGAGGCAGGAGTGGGGAGGACAGTGGCTGGGGTCGGGGGTGGGGGGTCAGGGGCTAGGGAGGCAAGCGCAGGGCTGGGGGTGGAGTAGACGCCCCTGAGAACCCTGGCATCGGTAGGGAGTCATGGTCTAGCCCTCCCGCCCTCTCCCCGCGGCAGGAGCCAACCCCGCCCCCACCTCACACCCACCTGGGCCCGTGAGGCGCTGGGAGGGTCTCCTTCACTGCGATGGAGAGGTAAGAGGAGGAGGGGGTGAGCTGGGGGCGAGCTGGGGCAGGAGTGGCTGAAGGCTTGCTGGACGGGAACCCAGGCACCTGCCCTTCCAGCCGACACTGCCCACAGCCAGTTAGCCAGCTCAGCATGGCTCCTCCACCAACCACAGCCCTGCCATGCGCCTTGAGCTGGGAATCAACGTACCCCTTTTCCCAGACAGCCCCCCAACTTCAGCCCCTCCTCCATCACCGGCCAATCGGCGTTTCTTTGGTGCACCCCAAATTCTGAACCTGGGGGCCGGCGAGGGGCTGTCAGGCTCCAGGGCGAAGAACCCCATTCGAGCAGCCAATCCGCCCACCGCCTCACCCACTCCCCCTTCTCCCCTCCCCCTTCAAACCCAGCTCCAGGCGCCCAGCCCCCCGTCCGGGCCCAGGGTGGCAGCCGCTGCCTGCGCCCCCAACCCAGCGGGAATCGGGAGCGAGGAACCCGCTGGGGGCTGCAGAGCGGGCGCCCGCCCCAGCCCGCCCCTGGGCGGGTGTCTCCGATAGACAATGGCTCTGGCAGCAGCGCCTCGCGGACCCGGAGGGAGAAAAACAAGGCGGGAGGGGGTGGTGGCGCGGAGCCTGGAGACCCCGGCCCTCCCCATTGTGCCTCTCCGAGACCCCCCGTCCGGCGGTCTCCCTCTCTCTCCCTCCTCTCCCCGTAAGCGACGACCCCAGGTCGCCTAGCTCCCCCACCCAAATCCAGGGAATAGAATACCCCTCAATTCACAAGCGCCGCGAAGAAGGGGCTGGCGGGCGGGTCCCGATCGGGGAGTAGGGGGTTACGCAGGCCCAGGATCAGTGGCCACCCCCACCCCCACCCCACGACCAAGACTCACCCTGCGGGCTGGGGGGCTCCGGCGGCGACTTGCCGGGAGCCCGGGAGGCGCCGCCGAGCAGCAGCCCCAGCAGCGGCAGCAGCCGCGCGAGGACGCTGGGGCCACTCGGCGGCGGCATCGCGGGGCTCGGCCCGGCCCTAGCGGCCCATGGCTCCCGCCCGGCCCCGCTCGGCCGACCCCGCTCAGCCCCAGCTCAGCGCCGCGCCGCGCGGCTCGGGCTCCCCGCTCTCGCTGCGGTGGCCGTTCGGTGCGATTGTCTCCAGTCGGAGCCGCCGCCAGCGCCCCCTGCAGGCGGCGCCCCACCCCGCAGGCCTCCGGGCGCCGCCCCCTCGATGCCCGCAGCCCACTCCGCAGCCACTGCCGCGCGCCCAGACCCCCGGCTGCAAGGGAGTGTAGCGAATAGGGTCCGACCACTGGGGTTCTCGGAGTTCCAGAGCCCTCAAAATTGGGTGCAAAATTTGGGGAGGGAGAATTGCTGTTGCTTACAACACAAAGAGTTGCTCATGAGTGTCTCCAAAACTGTCAAGAACTGCGCGGTCCTCTCCGCACAACCAACCTGCGCGGTGCTGGGAAGGTAGGGCGCAGTTCCGTTGGGAATAACCCCGGTCCGGGTTCTGTCTAGCTTCTTTCTCCTCTTAAGTTCTAAGCAAGTTCCTTAGCCTTCTGCTCCACAGCCTTCCTTTAAAATGAGAGTTCTGGTAATCTCTGCCTTGTAGGATTATTGTAAGGATTAAAAGAGATAATGATGCAAAGGGTGCTTTACTGGAGCGCAACAGATGCTGCTGTTGGCTCAGGGTGAGGCTCACCACTGCCCAGTAGTATATTCATACCTGGGCAAACCAAATGCTTAGAACCGCACGTTTGAATTCCGCACTGGAAGCTTGCCCTAGCACCCACCAGTCTCTCCTTCTTTCCAGTTTCTGGTCATATTTACCATTCAACTTGGTCAAATCCTCATCTAATCTGTATCCCTCTTCTGATTTTCTCTTGCTTGTCACCTTCTCTTTCTCACAATATGGTGCCCTGAAGGGGCCTGGACACTTAGGGTAAGGAACTCCCCATCCCTCAGAGGTCAAGCTTTTTTCCTGGTTAGGTGCCTCTGTTGGGTCTCCTGACTAGGACACATAATTACGAACTTGTGAACAAAACCACCGGATTGATTCTTTCTCTCTTTCCCTCCCACCTTCCCTTCCTCTCGCTCTCATTCTCCTTTCCTTCCTCCCTCCCTCTATCCCTTTTCCTTTCTTTCTCACAAATTTCCATCTATCTATATTTTCCCCCGTCTAATTCTTATGTAACCAGTTGTTGTTGTTGTTTTTTTCCCCACAACCTCAACACAGGATTTAGCACTCATTCCTGGTGAATTTCATCTTGTTGGTTTCAACCCAACTTTACAATCTGTCAAGGCTGCCTTGAATCTGCTTCATCACCCATTGTATTGGAGCTGCCTCTCAGCCAGCAGCCATCTGCAGGGTAAAAGCAGCTTTGCTGTCTCCATTCACGGGACTCATGACAATACCAGGCATCCCAAGGATGGAGCTTTGGGATGCCCCCACAGAGATTGCCTCTGCTTTATCAAAACTGTTCAATTTAAATCCGCATCTCTATCATCCAGGTCTCATTTCTGTCTTGTTTATAAGGACAAATGCCAAATGATTTGCTGGATCAAGATAAATTGTCTGGGGCCATCCAATTACAATGGCGGCGGGAAGAGAGGGTTTGGCTGCTATTCAAGGATCACAGCTTAATCTTTTCCTAAATGGTCACAGTCACCCATGAAAAAAGCTGTTCTGGAACCTGCTATGCATGGATATCAAATGTTCTCTTTACATAATTTACCTTCTACCCCTTTGGGTAAAATCAAATGCTAGCAGCTCTTGTGTGGTAAATCTGTTCATCAATGGCTTCCCTCAACACTCAGCATCAAGTCCAAAGTTCTTCCCCATGGCTGCAAAGTGCTGCATGGCTGCAAAGTGCTGCATGCCTGCCCCCACCCCCCTGACTTCATCTGGATTCCTTGCCTGCCTTCAGCCCGAGGGTCTCCTTTCTTTTGCTTGAATGCACCAAGCCTGCTCCCACTTCAGTTCAGTTCAGTTGTTCAGTCGTGTCCGACTCTTTGCAACCCCATGGACTGCAGCATGCCAGGCTTCCCTGTCCATCATCAACTCCCGAACCTTATGCAAACTCATGTCCATTGAATCGGTGATGCCATCTAACCATCTCATTCTCTGTCATCTCCTTCTCCTTCTGCCTTCAGTCTTTCCCAGCATCAGGGTCTTTTCCAATGAATCAGTTCTTCACATCAGGTGGCCAAAGTACTGGGGTTTAAGCATCAGTTCTTCCAATGAATATTCAGGATTGATTTCCTTAAAATTGACTAGTTCCTTAAAATCTCCTTGCATTCCCAGGGACTCTCAAGAGTCTTTTCCAACACCACAGTTCAAAAGCATCAATTCTGTGCTCAGCTCTCTTTATGTTCCAACTCTCACATCCTTACATGACTATTGGAAAAACAAGCTTTGACTAGACAGACCTTTGTTGACAAAGTGATTTCTCTGCTTTTTAATATGCTGTCTAGGTTGGTCATAGCTTTTCTTCCAAGGAGCAAGCATCTTTTAATTTCATGGCTGCAGTCACCATCTGCAGTGATTTTGGAGCCCCCCAAAATTAAGTCTCTCACTGTTTCCATTGTTTCCCCATCTATTTGCCATGACGTGATAGGACCAGATGCTGTGAGCTTAGTTTTCTGAATGTTGAGTATTAAGCCAACTTTTTCACTCTACTCTTTCACTTTCATCAGGTGGCTCTTTAGTTCTTCACTTTCTGCCATAAGGGTGGTGTCATTTGCATATCTGAGGTTATTGATATTTCTCCCAGCCATCTTGACTCCAGCTTGTGCTTCATCCAGTCAGTTATTTTGCATAATGTATTCTGCATATAAGTAAAATAAGCAGAGTGACAATATACAGCTTTGACATGCTCCTTTCCCAATTTGGAACCAGTCTGTTGTTCAATGTCCAGTTCTAATTGTTGCTTCTTGACCTGCATACAGATTTCTCAGGAGGCAGGTAAGGTAGACTGGTATTCCCATCTCTTTAAGAATTTTCCGCAGTTTGTTGTGATCCACACAGTCAAAGGCTTTGGCATAGTCAATAAAGCAGATGTTTTTCTGGAACTCTTTTGCTTTTTCCATGATCCAGTGGATGTTGGCAATTTGATCTCTGGTCCCTCTGCCTTTTCTAAATCCAACTTGAACATCTGGAAGTTCATGGTTCATGTACTATTGAAGCCTGGCTTGGAGAATTTTGAGCATTATTTTACTAGCATGTGAGATGAGTGCAATTGTGTGGTAGTTTGAGCATTCTTTGGCATTGCCTTTCTTTGGGATTGGGATGAAAACTGACCTTTTCCAGTCCTGTGGCCACTGCTGAGTTTTCCAAATTTGTTGGCATATTGAGTGCAGCACTTTCACAGCATCATCTTTCAGGATTTGAAATAGCTCAACTGGAATTCCATCACCTCCACTAGCTTTGTTCATAGTGATGCTTCCTAAAGCCCACTTGACTTCGGACTCCAGGATGTCTGGCTCTAGGTGAGTGTTCATACCATTGTGGTTATCTGGTTCATGAAGATTTTTTTTTTTGTACAGTTCTGCGTATTCTTGCCACTTCTGCTTAATATCTTCTGCTTCTGTTAGGTCCATACCATTTCTGTCCTTTTATTCCCTTGGCATCTCTAATTTTCTTGAAGAGATCTCTAGTCTTACCCATTCTATTGTTTTCCTCTATTTCTTTGCATTGATAACTGAGGATTGCTTTCTTATCTCTCCTTGCTATTCTTTGGAACTCTGAATTCAAATGGGTATATATTTCCTTTTCTCCTTTGCCTTTAGCTTCTCTTCTTTTTCAGCTATTTATAAGGCCTCCTCAGACAACCATTTTGCCTTTTTGCATTTCTTTTTCTTGGGAATGGTCTTGATCACTGCGTCCATCATTCTTCAGGCACTCTATAAGATCTAATCCCTAAATCTTTTCATTCATCTCTCTGCTCATCTCATCACAGGGGTTTCCCCTGACCACTTTCCCTAAAATGTTAGCCCTCTCCCAGCACCAATTATTCGATCACTGTCTCCTTATTTTTATTTTAACCCCCACTGATCATACATTACTTTGTGTGTTCTTTCCTCCTGGTTGAATGTAAGTTCCATGAGCTCAGGGACTTTGTTCCATCCCTTGCTCCATCCTAGCACTGGAACAGGACTAGGCACATGGTAGCTGCTCTATAAATATTTCATGAACTCATGAACCAACACATCTCTCAGGACTCCAGGAGGACCCTCCCCCGCCCACCGCTTCTGGCTCCAGCCTCCACCATGGGACAGCTGTGTTCCACTCCCAGCTCTCCTGCAAGCTCCCTGTCTGTGCCCTCATTCCAAACTGAAGACCCCTCCCCTTAATGGGGAAGAAGGAACAACAAGCAGCAGGGTAGCCAGAGAGCAATGCCTGCTCCTCGTCCCTGCTGAAACTCTGCCTTCCTCAGACTGAGGGCTTACTCAGCCTCCCTCTGCCCCTTCTCACTCTGAACATCTTTTTTTTTTTTTAAGATTTTTTTGGGGGCGTGGCTTCCCTGGTGGTCTAGTGATTAAGAATCCTTCTGCCAGTGCAGGGATATAGATTCCACCCATGGTTAGGGGAAGATCCCACATGTCTGGAAGCAACTAAGCCTGTGTGCCACAACTACTGAAGCCAGCTCACTGCAAGGAAAAGTAGTCCTGGCTCCCGGCAACTAGAGAAAGCCCAGGTGTAGCAAGGAAGACCCAGAGCAGCCACACACACACACACACAAAAATCTTACAAAACATGTTTATATGGACTATTTTTTTCTCTTTATAGAATTTGTTACAACATTGCTTCTGTTTTATGTTTTGATTTTTGACCCCATCAGAAATCGAACCCACACGCCCTGCATTGGAAAGTAAGTCTTAACCACTGACCACCAAGGAAATCCCTGAATACAGCTTTAAGGACCTTCTTTTTATGAGAGTGGGGACAGCATATTACTTCCCCAACTCTCAACTCATCTTGGGGTTTATTTCCTCCAAAATCATGGGAAAAAATACTGTTTAAATTCACCCAGCAGGGACTTAGCCTCCCTTTTCTGATGTGCCCAACCCCCTCTAACCCAACCCCCTCTAACCCAACCACCCAACCCAAGACACCCCATTCTCCTCCAGTATGACTTGGAGGCTCTGCCATCCCTTTTCCTTTGTTCCATTCTCTCGCTTCTGATACTCCCCAAAGACAGTAATTTGCACCCTAACCCTGGCAGAGACCTCTCTGCTCACACTTCTTCCAGTCCTAGATTCCTCAGCCCATACATCACCTTGGGCCCCTCTCCTCTTCTGAGCCCCAAGAAGAGGCCGCATGCTGTGGAGCTGGGTTCCAAGTTCTTTATTAGGCAGCAGGAGAGGGGGCGACTCAGCTCTGATGGGAGGGAGAGGACATCAGGAGACAGAGAGAGCTGGTGGCCCAAGTAGATGCCTCAGGGTCTATCTGATCTCCATCTCCACTATTAGAATGTCACCCTCCCAGCCTTGGGTAACCAGAGATGGGGGGCGGCATTCACTGGAGAAGGGACACAACATCACACCCAGCCTTGCTGCCAGGACAGAGATGTGTGGGCTCATCACTCCTCTTCATCATCTTCTTCTAAGGGTGGACGATTCCTCTTGAAGAAGCCAACCTGGGGGTTCACAGGGGCCAGAGATGGGGTATAAAGGTGATTTTTCAGCCCCAGAGGAGCAATGGAGAATGTACGCTAGAAACCAGCCAGCCACGAGGTCCTCACCCTGGGCCAACACAGTCCCCACTATATGATCAAGTGGGGGCATTTCCCATTTAGAGATAATGCATAAGACAAAAAAAATTTTAACATTTTGCTTTTCATTTCCTGAATATGTCTCTATATGACTCAAGCATGTGATGGTATATATTTGATTATTATAAGTCTAATGTATGTTTTCCCTAAAATCACTGTGGCTTTCTAGGGTTTGGACACTTGAGCGAGTTTGAGAACAGTGTAGGTGTTCTCCAAGGGCAGAGGAGGGAATGACCTACCAGGGACACATCAGAGTAGGAAGACCTGGGTCCTTCTGGGGGAGGGACTGAGCAGGGAGGAGGTGAAAATTCTCAGGGGTCAATGGATTCCAGAAGGCAAGACTCAGTCCCTGGGACTCCTCTCAGGGGAAACGGGTCTAAAGGCCTTAGGATTTTAGGGTGCCACCTCTCCCAGGGACCTGTGCCCTGGAAGAGATCCTCTGGAAGGTGACATTCTAAGAGTGGATATGGAAATCAGATGGACCCTGGGTCATCTACTTGGGCCACCATCTCTCTCTGCTTCCCTGCCCTCCTCACCTCTGACCCCCACCACCTCACCTCCGACCCCCACCACCTCACCTCTACCCCCTACCCCAACACCACCTCAACCTTGCTTCACACCTCACCTTCCACATGGCCAGGATGAGGAATGTGAGCAGCAGCAGGCCGCCCAGCACACCTACCAGCACCCACCACACTGGAATCTCTCTCTCCTCCAAGACCCGAAGTAGCTGCGTCTGCACCTGAGGGGAGACCCACGGGTCTCCTCAGTCACCGGGACACTTGCCTTTCCCAGAGACTCAGACTTGCGAGCCGGTGACCTGCGGCCAAGCCACCTACTTGTCTCACCTCTCAGATCCGGGCAGTCCCAGCTAGGCAGGGACTCAGGGGAAGACCAATGGGAGACCCGCGGGACCCTTTCTGCCACCACCATTCCACACCCACCTTAGCTTCTCCGCTGGGCAGGCTGAGAGCAGGCACGGAGTAGGGTAAGGAGGAGACGTTGAACCAAGCGTGCGACTGAAGCACAAACTGATCCAGGGGCCGCTGTATGGGGTGGAGGTGAAAGGCGTTTACACGAGGCCTGTTGGTTGCAGAGTCCCGGCTTCGGACTCTGCTGTAGGGAGATCCGCGCGGGCCTAATTCTACCAGCTCCAAATTAAACTCAGCCCTCACTCTCTCCCCCGCCCCTAAAGCCCCGCCTCCTCCCAAGCCCCGCCCTAAGTACATCAGGCCCCGCCTCTAGAAGGCCCCGCCCACCCGCATCCGGTTCACCTCTTGGAGGATGGGCAGTGACAGGAAGGCCAGCACCGTGACCATGACCCGCTGCCCGCGTGCCATCTCCTGCAGCTCACACTGCACCACAGTACAGGGCGCCGAGTCGCAGCTCTGAGGGGACGAGTCGCAGCTCTGAGGGTCCCCAGACCCTACTGATCCATCATCACCCCCATCATAGGACCCAAGTCAGAGGGGGCTTGGGGGTCGAAGAGCTTTGGGCCAGGCCTCCCCTGTCGGGAAGGGCCTCAGATTCAAGCCTGGGACGTTATCTTTGAATGAGATTGCTCACACTGTCCCAGAGATACAGGGAAAGGGCAGGAAGAAGTGGGTCAATCGTATAGCGTTCAGTACTAAGCCTTATTATAACCCTGTTTTGGCATTTATTCATTTTCTTTAATGTACTGGATACCTTGAAATATACAAGTGCCCCCCACACACACACCTCAGACACAAGACGAGCACAATCCTTCATATTCACCTGGAGGTTCCCTGTGAGACCAAGGTGACCCACACGAGGTCCCTATCACACCCTTCTCTCCTCCTCTGCCTCCCATCCCCTCTGCCTCTGGGCCCCAGGGTGGCCCCAGCTGGAGACCACAGAGCCTGCTCACCACCAAGATTGGATCTTGGAGCCTTGAGGGCTGCTTCTCCTCCGGCAGGACCGCCTGTCTGCGATCCCGCTTGTGATGGGCTGGGGAAGGGCTGGGGGTGGGCAGCCTCCATTCCAGCTGAGGAGGCAAAGAGGCCCTCAGGTCTCATGCTCTGCCCACCTGCCAGCCCTCCCACAGGGGCCCTGGTTGATGGCTAGGGATCCACGCAGGCTCTCACCTGGAGGGGGTTGGGAGAGGGCTCTGAGGCGCACTGAAGGCCTCCCTGCGGATGAATATCCAGGATGTAGAGCAGGTCTGAGCGCTGGGACTGGCTGGGGAGGTAGAGGTTGAGGCGGAGACCACTTACAGCACCAGGGCCATTGTTGTAGAGCTGGCAGGGTGGTGGTGGCAGGATGTTAGGAGGCTCAGCACCAAAACCAGCTCCTGGGACCCTCCTACCCCAGCCTGGGGCCCAGAGCCTCCTTCCTACCTCGTAGGTGTGCTCCACTTTGGGGCCCCAGCTGTCAGAGCTGTTCTGCCCATTGCCTTCTTCCACAGCTACCACCAGGGAGGCTGGAAAGGAATTCCTGCAGAGGCCCGAGACCCCCTGAGTGAGCCTGACCCCCTGACTTGCCTGTGGGGGTTTGCCCAGGACCCCCTGAGCCTCAGGGCTGTGCCTGTCAACTCCCTTTTGTTTCTCTGGCCTCTCACCCTCTCAACTCCACATGGGCCACTGCCCGGACTGGCACATCCAGCTCCACCTTCTCACTATTTGGATTCTGGCTGTTCTTGCTGTAGGAAGGAGGCCAAGGAGAAACAGATCAGGCACACGAGCCCAGTGGACATTAGGACTCTCAGGGCAGGGGGCAGGGGAGGGAGGGCAGAATAGCAGCTCAGGAAGAGCTAACTCCACAAACAGTACGCCACACTCAAGTTAGTTCCTCTAGGGCTCCAAAACTCAAATAAGTCTCTGAGGAAGAAAGGAAACAGGGAAGTCTAAACAGCATGCCTCCCAGAGAACCTTTCTGTGTGGCGATCAGACAGGGGGAGGGAGTGCCCCCAGTCTAGTATACCTCCTGATTTGCAGAAGGAAGGACACCTGCTCCCCAGCCTCTTCCAGCTTCTCCACGCTCACCCACATCGTGACCTCTATCTGAGACATGGGGAGGGCCAGAGTCACTGTCCAGATGCCCACTCTGAATGTGGCCTCCAATCCTCATCCTGAAGACCACTCAGAGAGGGAGTCACTCACCCAAGACTACATAGCCAGGGAGCGAGAGTACAAGGATTCCAGTCTGGAGCCATCTGACTTCAAACCCAGCCCCCGAAACCGAGCTGTCTATGAACCCCTGGTAGAGGAGACCCAGCACCCAGGCCTGAGTGGCCTCACCTGGGCATTACTCTTCATGGGGTTGCCCAGTTCACACAGCACCACCTTGGTCTCATTCTCCTTCCTCTGGTTACAGATGAGTCTCTCAAACCCCTTCAGAGAAGCAGTTCCGAGAAAGAAGATGGTTACACAGCATCCCTTATATATTTAAGCTCCCTTGGAAAGTCAGGGTGGGGAGGATTCCAGGGTGGGATAGAGGGTTTCAAGGGGAGGTGGAATTCAAAGACTGTCACATTCCTGTTTATGTGTTACTGTGTATTACTGTATGTATTACTATTCTTTTTTTAATGATTTTTAAAAATGAAAATCACAAAACATCACATGGAGGGTAACTCCACTGTTATAAACTGCATCAGTAAAATAAAAAATAAATATACACCTACATAAGTATCCATGTTGAGGAAAAAGAATGCAAGGAAATCCAAATTTAACAGCAGAAATTTAATGGAAATCCAAAACCAAATCTAAACGGTGGCTCCTGTTAACAGTTATTTCCTGCTTTTATAATCGAGTTCTTGAATTGTATGCCATTAGCAAATATTCTTCTTCCAAATGAGAGGGGAAAAAACTGGAGCTCTTGAAGGAAAGCATAGAGAAATGGGAGCTCTCAGGTGGGAGATGAGAATCAACGCTCCCGCACTTCCCAGGTGCCCATGGACGCCTGGGTTGGGACTCACCTCCATGTTGCTGACAGCCCGCATGTAGTGGGTGCCTGGGGGCAGGAACACAGCCAGCTCAGCCTCATAGGCTCCCTCACCCCTCATTGGCCGCATCCATTCGCAGCTCCAGCACATTGTCTGCTCCAATTAGGAGTGGGGAGCCTTTCCTGTGGTGGTTGAGAAGGGAGTAAAGCCAAGGAGACTGGGTCTAAGCCCAGGGTCTGGGATGAGGAGACGGGCTGAGGACAGAGTATCAGGATCCAGGTGAGGAGGGGCTGTTGTCAGGGTAGACAGGGAGGGGTGGGGGTGCAGTGGGTGGTGTTGGGGGGCAGTGGGGAGTGTGGGGGTGCAGTGGGTGGTCTTCTCACACGCTGGCAGTGAGCTGCAGCTGCGGCACACACAGGTCATCGTCCCCACAGTCCAGAATGATGCGGGTCTAGAGGGGACATGTCATGTGGGTGGGTAGGTTTGAGGGTCACAGTGGGGTTTGGGGAATTAGAAGGTTTGAGAAGAAAAGGTTGGTGATGATATCAGAGCTTTGGGGGTTTGCCTCAGGGTTTGGGATGATGTCAGGGCTTTGATTCTGCAAGGAAATCCATCAAACATTAACAGTGTTTCCTGTTAACATGTATTTCCAGATTTTATAACTCAGTTCTTGAATTGGATACCATTAGCAAATATTCCTCTTCCAAATTAAGGGGAAAAAAAATGACAGCTCTTAAACAAAAGCGCGGAGAAGTGGAAGCTCTCAGGTGGGAGATGAGGCGGTAGACATCAGGGTTTAAATGAGAGTTTAGAGGTGATGTCAACATCTGAGGTTTATATGAGGGTTTGAGGGTATTGAGATTTGGCAGTTTTCATTAGGGTTTGGAGTAACACCAGAGATTAGGAAGTGACATCCAGGTTTGGATGTCTATTTGGAAGCGACTTAGCAGCAGCAGCAGCAGCATGGAAACTAACCCAAACCTTGACAATCTTGCAGGGGTCCTCCCCCCCCTGCCTGCACCTGCCCACCTCTACCTGTTCCTGAATGTGGGTGTCTCCATGCAGCACAAGAGCAGGGGCTCCTCCATCCTTCTCCGGTGGCAGGGACACACTAAAGCTGAGCACGATAGGGCTTAGCTTGTCCCGGAAGTCAGCCTCATCCTAGGGAAGGGAGCAAGAGATGGACTGTCTTGCTACCCTGTACCCTACCTACCCTGTGTGTCCCGCTGACTACCCCTGCAGCACCTGGCCCCATGCCCTGGGGCTGGAGTAACAGGCTCTGCACACTCAGCCCTGCCCACCCCCAGCCTGGGCATACTCGGAGGAAAGCCGTAGCTGTAGAGCAGATGGGGTTGTGTCTGCCTCTCAGCTCCAGGTCCAGGATGGTGCCCGCCTGCTGAGAGTCCAGCAGTAGGACCCGCCGGCCCTGGCGGGACTTCTGCCGGTCCAGCTGCAGCTCGGCATTCAGGTCTGGCCCAGGCAAACGGGGCACGTCAGTCTCCCAGGCCAGCCTCCAGCAGAGCCCAGGCCCACCTGCCTCCTGTCCCCAGGGTGCCACTCACGCAGCTTTTCGGGAATGTTGTGCCCAGTGGCTCCCACACACATCTGGATGTTAAAGCTGCAGAGAGATGAATGGGGCTCAGGGGCTAGGGTCGCCCGGCTGAGGTCCCAGATCCTGCCCGGCCCACACCCTCCGTTTCCTCACCAGCTCACTGGGGTCTTGGTCTGGGACAGGACACAAGTCTTCACGGCAGGGTTCAGTGAATCTTGCACCATCAGCTGGACAGTGACCATCACCACCGGCTGAGCCCTGGTGGGAATTGGGAGGCTTGCCTTGGTGGCCCCTCCTGACCTAGTCTCTAATGAGGTGGGTTCTTCCCCATCCCACCCCCTGGAGCCAGCGCTCACCTGTATACTGCAACCTTGCTGGCCCCGTAAGCTCCCACAAGCAGGTCTATAGACATTGTGGGAAGGAGGGGAGGTGTCAGAATTGTTAATTAGAGTGTTATGGGGTCTTCATCTCATTTTCTCAGGGGTTTCCCACACTACCTCCCCCCATGGGAGGTTTGATCTGGCCCCCAACCCACAGAGTTCTCAGTGGGGCACCAGGTCAGGTTCAAGCCCCTTGCTGTGTATCTCACTCTCTCCAGCTAATGCCCAAGGGCCCTTCCTGTCTAGTTGGAGGCAGTCCAGAGGCACCTGGGTATCCGTTGTCATCGATATCTGTGGCACCTCGAAGGGAGAAGCCAAAGCCAGAGCCTGTGGAGAAGGGGCTGTCCAGGACCTGGGAGGGGGATGGGTTAAGCCCCTCACTCTGACCCAGGTACACCAACACTTGGCCTTGACCGCTGGGACCCCCGTAGGGGGCAGCTACTGCAACATCTGGAAGGAACATCAGAAAGGGAGTAGCTGTCTGTTACCCAGTCTCTCCAGGCCCTGTAACATTTTCCTGAGCTCCTTCTCTAGGCAAACCCCAGGGAACCAGGAGAGGAATGTGAGGTCAAGGAGGCATCTGCCCCACTCTCCGGGAGTTTACAATTGGATGGGAGGAAGACCCATCAAGTCAGATTATTGTACAAACAGTCTAACAGCCCTCACTGTCTATTGAGGACAATATATTGTCACGATTTCTTTTAATCCTGAAAACTAGGCATCATTATTCCCATTTTAAAGGAGAAAATAGAGTCCCAGAAGATTAAGTAACCAAGACCTGCTAAATATTTGCCCCCTCTTCAGCTGGGGCATTCCACTTCCACCATGTAAACTCGGGGTCACACCATGGGGTTGTCATCACTAATAACTTTAATGACCACTCTTGATAATGAATCATCATTAATAACAATCATTAATAATCTTATTAATCTGTAAGAATTCTTTGCATGTGATGGCAATTAAGATCTTTGATATATATGTTGTAACTGTCTTTCCCTTGCCTTCTGACTTCATGGTATGTTTTCTGTGCAGTTTTTCTTTTAAAGATCTACTGACTTTTCTGATAGACTCAGAACACAGTCTCATCCAGTCACCTGATCTTTGGCTTCCCCATCTCTCCAGATATTTTCTAAACATTCAATTACCCTTGCCATATCCTCAGCCATCCTGCCCCATTGCCAGTCCTGGCGCAGACCCCACCACATTGGGCACCATGAATTCCTGACCTCCAGCCATCACTAGGGGCCTCTGTGTATGCCTAGCAGTCCCTCGGGGTTTTCTGCTCAGCACCTATTTCAAACCTTCTCCATTCAATCAAGCTCCCCACCTCTCACTTCCTTCTCAAAGAGAAGCAACCAAACTGTTGTGCTTTTTGCTCTTCTCCCCTCTTGACCCTAGAATAGTGTCCCTCCTGCACCTGCCATTAGACTGAGCATCCCAGCCCTGCATCTCTCAGGCATTGCAGGGACCCACCTCCAGCTCACTCCCTGCCCCTATATACCCACAAGATCATTTTCCTCCACATTCCACCTACTCCATAGTCTTTACAATTAAAATAGCCTTCCTTTGATCCTCATCTCCTTTCAGTAATCACCTTTCTTTTTCTCCTTTCACAAACTGGTAGAAAGAGCAGTCTACTCTGCCTGCCATCAAATCTTCACCTTCATTCATACTTTGTACCATGCTAGCCCTGAATTGGTTCTTGTCACTGTTATCAATGACTTCCTTCTTGCTAGAGCCCAGGAATACTTACTTCTCCAGCCCCATCTAATTGTATCTTTCAGCAGCATCTGGAGCCACTGACCCAGCTTCCTTCTGCTTCCAGCACTCTTCCTTTGAGTTCTGGGCCATCAGACCTCCTAGTTTCCCTCCTACCCCTCTGAACATCCCTCTGTCTCCTTTCTAGATCTACTTTCTCTGGGAGTCCCCTAAGTGCTCCTGCTCCCCAGGGCTCTCTCCTGGGCCTCTTCCCACTGTGGAAGCTCCCAGGACGTCATCGACCCTCCCCAAGCCCCTATCTCCCATTCAGACCTCTCTGCTGGAAATGGAGGAAGTCACACCCAACTGTTCTCTGGATATGTCTGCCTAAGGCTCCCAAGCCTTTCATGATCAAACAAGTCCAGGGACTTCCCAGGTGGTCCACTGGTTAGGACTCCGTACTTTCACTGCCAGGGGTATGGGGTTTGATCCCTGATTGGGGAACTAAGATCCAGCAAGTTGTGTGGCATGGCCAAGAAAAGAAAAAGACCAAAGGAGAGCAGAGCTGAACTGCCGATCTCTCTTCAGGCCTGTGGCAAGACTTGAGTTTTGAGTTTCAAGCAGTGAAGGGCACCACCACCCACCCAACTCCTCTCTCTCAGCCCCACCTCCAGTCACCCATCAAGTTCTAATAATCTAAGTAATAACTATTTAGAAATCACCCTCATCTCTAACTCTGTTGCCAAAGCCCACTTCCCAGTGGTCACCATCTCTTGCCTGGACTAATGCAAACAAATCCCAACTGGTCTCCTTTAACTCTCTCCTGCTCAAAGCCCTTCCTGGCTCCCCCTGCCCTCAGGTCAAATCCATGATCTTTGTCATGGCTAAATAAACCCCTTCTCTCTTCTCTTACCATTGTAGCCATCCCGGTTGAGGTCACCCAGAGGTGCAATGGCTGAGCCAAATCGCCCATAGAGCTGTGTGCCAGTCAGCAGGAGGTTGGGGGCCCCCAGCATTCGGGCGCCTCGAGCCTGCAGGAACAGGTACACACGCCCCACCTCGGCCAGCTTGCGGTCAGCACGGCTCTCCATGTACAGTGGTGCACCCACCAAGAGGTCATGCCTCCTGCAGGCCCAACGGGTGGTTATGCGGGGATGGGCTAGAGGGATGCTGTGGGCCTGAGCCCAGGCTTACCCATCCTTGCCCTCCCGCTCCCCTCAGTGGTCACGTGTGAGTGAGGGCTGGGAAAAGAAGTGACTGGAGACCGAGGGCAGTCAACACCGCTGGTAATTTGGGACCCAAGCAGGTAGGGGTGGGGGCACCTGGCTTCTCACCCATCCCCATTGACGCCAGTGACGGCCACTGAGTGCCCAAAATATGAAGCCATCTGCAGGAAATGGGGCACACCTTTATTTCTGTCCTCATACTCACACTTCGATCCCACCATGTCTCGTGGAATATTCCAGGGTCTCAATTCCCTTGCCTTGGCCACCCCCACCTGATCCTCACCTGCTCTCCATGCAGCCGGTGCAGCATCTGGTGGTACGAGTTCAAAATTTCCACCTGCTCAGAAAACGTACAGGAGCATGTCACAGTTGACCGCGGGGTGGTGGGGGGGACTGAAGTTCAGGCTGAAGAGTGAAATCAGTGAGGGGGTGGACAGAGGGCACTCACCGCTCCCAGGGTCCAACTCCAGGTGGGGGCACCGAAGATATACTCTGGGGAGAGTCGGGCCCAGAAAGTGAGGTCTCTGAACCCCCACCTGCCTCCCGCCCGGTGTTCTGCATCCCAGGGAGATTTCGATGCCGGTCTTGGAAATGCTCCTTTCCGGGCGGGACTCCCCAAACCCCACCCGTAAGTGAATTTCTTGCCTGTAGTGTTGGGATTTCGCGTCGAAGTCGCCCACGGCCACCGAGTACCCTGAAGGCACAGTGCGAATTAGTCCTTCCGGGAGGGTGAAGCAGGGAAGGGGCCCGGAGTGAGAGGGGAGGGGACTCAGAGACCACCCAGTTCAAACTCTGCATTGCGGAGACGGGGAAATCGAGGCCATCGAGAGGTCAAGACCTGCCCGAGGCCGCGAAGCGTAATTCAGCGAGAGAAGTCGACGTGCTCGCCTTTGGGAGCTGGGCGGTCTGCAGAGGGTAGGGAGAGAGGGAGCTGCCTGAGCAGAGTGGGGGCTCCTTAATCCTGGGGCTGGCCAGCCAGAGTTGAAAATGGGGCGTTCCTACAGGGGTAGGACCGGGTCAGTGGTGACGCTTGAGTGCTGGGAAACCTCTAAGGGAGGTGCCACGTTACCCCGGTAGCCGTCGTAGTATTGTAAGTGACTGTAGTCGTAGGTGAACTGGGTGCGCACGTGCCACAAAAGGTTGCCTGGGCGGTAACTCGAGATGATATCGGCGATTGGAGCCCGCGCCAGGAGACCTAGGGCGCGTGGGATAGTTGGTATGGGCGCCCAGGAGTCTGGAGTGTGCCCGGGTCGAGAGAAGGGAGGGAGGTGTACGGATGGGCACGTACCTACGAAATAGTAGCCACCAGGAGCCCCAAGCACCAGCTCCCCGGCCTGAAATAGAAGCTCTGAAGGTGAGAGAGGGTCCTGTTTGGGGGCCACCCCACGCTGTTTATGCTCCCTACTCGCCTGAGTGACTACCGAGCTGAAGCCGGCTTCGCAGTAACGCTTGTCCTCTCCTGGATAAGGCAGAAAGGAAGGGTCAGCGAAGAAGCCTGCTCTGGGGGCTGGGAGGCGGAGTCAAACGAGGGCGGGGCCACAGGGTAATATGGGGGCGTGTTTTACTATCAACACCCAGTGGGCAGGACATGTGGGTGGAGTCAGGAATTAGGCCATCTGGGCGACCCCAGACTGCAAGCAGGATTTGGGAGAGCTGGAGGCCAGGAATGATCGGGTGAAGGTTGGGGCTAATGGATAACGGCCGCGTGTGGGAGGAGCCGAAACTGAGAGCGGAGCTCACGGAAATGATTTCTCTCGTAAAACTGGCTCATTTTGTTGGCCCGGCAGGGCGAGTACTCTGTGCGGTCGCCGTTTTGGAGCTGAGCCACGAAGCAGCCACCTACGGGCGTCTTCTGAGCCTCCTCCTCGTTCTTATCTAGGACGTTCCAGTGCTGCCAGGGGGCGCAGGCCTGAAGCAGAGCCAGAGGAGAGTGGGGAAGGGGCAGGACTCGGGTTCCTCCCTCCACGTGTCCCCACCCTCCGTCTGCTCCCAGATCCCGGTCCGGTAGCGCCCACCACAATGCTGTCTCTCCAACTAACGACCGACGCCCCGAGTCCTTGCCCGGCCTTGAAGGTTTGGAAAGTTTGGGTGCCTATGCTTCGCGTTTCATCATCTGGAGGGCACAAGAAGGGGGTAGGGTGCTGAAGCCTGGCTGTCCGCGCTCCTTGTAACCCCTCCCTTTCTCTTCTTGTGCGAGACTCACAGAGGTTGAAGGGCAGCGAGATGCACTGGCCGCCCTCGGCCTTCCAGGGGCACAGGAAAACGCCGCCGGTCTCCTCCTCGCTGCGGCCCAGGGTCCGTGGGGGCGCCCACCACGACGGACACACTGCATAAGAAAGCTGGGTGAGCGCTCCGTGGATTCTGGGGTACCCCGTGCCCCAGTGCCTGTGCCGGGAGCACTCCTCGGAAGGGCGGTGTACCTTGAGGGTCACTGGATCTTTTCTCAGTTAGTCGACACAGACCACAGAAGCCAGTCTTTTCATTTTATGGCCAATGAAACTGACTCCCAGCGAGGAAAGTCACATACCCATCAGTAACCACGGAAATTAAGGATAAAACTGAGAATATAACCATTAGGTTCGATTGGAACACGAGGGGTTTGATAGCCTTGCTAAAAGAGACCTCCTAAACTCTGTACACCGTCTACATTCCCTAACACTTGCCACGAAAAGCCAAAGGTTTACATGCACGGTATTCCTGTCTGAACTGTCATCAGATCTCTTTCTGAGAACCAGTTTTAATCAGAAAATATTAAGCTAGTGGGCACTGCTAAAATGGGTGGTGGGGTGCTGACACTTCTAAGGACTCTAGTAGATCTAGGTTCAAATGACAGCTCTACTGTATATAAAAGGTGGACAATACCAATCAATGTTGTCAGGAGAAGTAAATGAAATAAACCCATGAAAAACTTTTATGCCAGTGCCAGCCAAATAATATATAACGAGGGCTCCAAAAATGCTGTACTTTTTTTTTTCTTTTAGTTTGCAGGATGTTTACTAAGTAGTACCCATGAGACCAGTATCTGTGAAAAGGAAGAGAAAGAAGCAGGAGCAGGCAGGGGGCCATTGAGCTGAGATTCAGACCGAATAACAGCCATGGGTCAATGTCCTGGGAACTTTGGAGCGAGAAAGACCCTCAGAACTGTCTGGAGTTGGAAAGAGTCAGACCCTTAACCTCTCCCCTCCCTCCACACTCCTCATTGACTGCTCATTGTTCCTGGGCCACATTTGGAAATGGGGGAGCTTTGAGGGAGGTGGCCCTCTTCAGCAGAGGCAACTCCCCAAGGTGCTGATACTTAAAGTTCATCTGCTATTGCTATGCTCTGAAGCTGGACCTTAGTGTCCATCTCAATAAGGAACTAGCTCAAGGTTGTTCCTATAGAGAGAAAGAGCCAGGACTCTAATTTTAGCAGTCTGAATTTGCAGCCTGATGAATCCCAACCAATAATGCTCTGTTGCTTCTTTTCAAATATCAATCGTTTTGCTGGGTTGAGGGGATTGGAATAGAAAAGCAAAGTGGGAGTAGACAGACAATTTCACAGTTCTGCAGGTCAACTTAAGACATGTGCTCCTTTCTGTATTTCAAGGGGATGAGGGTGGAGTGGGTCATAACACTGACCCTTGAGGAAAAAATAAGGCATCAACATCAGTCTCCTCTTTGTCTTTGCTCTGCTCAGCTCCCCACTGGTGCCTCTTGCTGACACCCTGGTATTCCTAACAAGAACTCAGCCGAAATAGACCCTGGAAATCACTTTGCTCAACCTCTGTCACAAATGGGGAACTCAAGACCCACAGAAGCAGTGATGTTGGGGCTTTCCCAGGGCTCACCTCCCATTGCTGTTCTTGTAGAAGTCCAGTGAAAACCCAAAGTGGCTGCCATTAGGGCCTGTGTAGATGGTGAGCTGCACTGAATCCAGGTTCAAGGCCCAGGTTGGAGGCACAGCACCAGGTCCCAAGAGCAGCTGCACCCACTCCAGAAGCCAGAGGGCACGAAGTAGACACAGAGCTCTGGCCATCTTCCTTCTCCACAGCCTCCTAAGCAGTAATGGGTTAGCGGCTTCCCCTTTCAGTTCCACCACAGGAAGTCTTTTCTTATCAAGCTGAAACCTACTTGCTGAGTAGTAGGCAGAGTCCTGGGCCATATGGTTTCTAGGGTTGCTGGGAAGAGGGTAAGTCTACCCTGGGGGTGGATGCTTATGGCTGAAAGCCAATTCTTCCCTTTTCTTGAACGTATTTTTATCATCAAGTCCTGCTGGTTCTGCTCGTCAACAATGTCTCTTGAATCTTCACTCCATCTCTTCTACCACCATGCTAGTCTAAACCACCACTGCTTCCTGCTTGGGATAGTGCAACATGCCTCCACTCTAGCCCAGTTCTACAGGTCCTCCTCCCCCCACACAGTTCCCTGCGCTGCCAAGGCACACTGTGACTTGGTCAGAAGTGGGGGAAGGAGCGAGGAAGCTCCAGGCCCCTGATAAGACCTAAGGCTGCTGTATCCTTAAAATAAGGCACTTATCCACTTCCTCCTTCTAGGACCTTTGGCAGCTTCACTCAGTCATATTGGCACAACAGCTTCTTCACTCATCCTCCATCTGGGGCCAAGTCTTAATGTGGCACAGCAATGTAGCCAGTGCTGGGGGAGGGGTGGTGAATGGATCCTGGCTGAAGGGAGGAGATGGGGATAAAGCAGAGTCATCCCAGGGTGTTCTGGCTCACAGGCTCTGAGATTTGCACCAGCTGTTCAGTTGAAGGCAGGTCTAACTCCTTGGGTGACAGAGCTCTTGTCCAATCACTAAGACTTGATTCTAGTGGGGTCATTGCCTAGGAGATGCCACCCTCAGTTCCTCGGGCTGGCACTCTGGGGTTAACACACAGGGGTGCGGCACTGATCACAGTGCTTTGCCATGGTCTGTTCACTGGATTTTGTTCACGGGTCCCTTGAGAATGAGGTTCCTTTCTGGTGCCCCAGGACCCAGCCAAGAGCCCATCATACTGTAGGCATTGCTGACAGACTGAATAGTAGCAGGCACTGAGGACTGGAAGATGCAAATGCAGGCTCACACAGTGGAAAGAAAAGGAATAGTTTTGAGCAGAAAGGGCATTTTTTAACGGATGTTCAGAGGAAGAGGAGTGCCAAGCAAGTCTTACTGGCACTGCATTGTCTTCCCAAAAAGCAGGTTGTCAGGAAGGAAATTTAAGAGATCTGCTGGGGTAAAGAACATAGTCACATTGCTTTTGCTCATATTTTCTTTTTAAATATTTTATTTATTTGGCTACGTTGGGTCTTAGTTGCGTCATCTGGGATCTTTCCTTGCGGCGCACGGATTCTGTAGTTGCAGTGTGGGAACTGTTGCTCCTCGGCATGTGGGATCTTAAGTTTCCCAACCAGGGATCTAGCCCAAGTTCTTAGCATTGCAAGGTGGATTCCACTGAACTACCAGGGCTGTTACATTTTCTGATCAAACTTAACCATCATCTTATCCCGCCCAACTCCCCGGGGCCCTTCAGCACTGCCTTTGTCCTCATAATTCACCTGCTTTGAGCACAAAGCTCAAAATCCTATCCCTTTCTAGGTTAGAAGCACCTTGAACTTTAGTCTGGGCCTCCTTCACTGCTGAATTCCCAGTGCCAAGCTCACGGCAGGCACGTAACACTTAGTCCTGTACTTACCTTCCACCCTCTCCCTGTCCTCAACTGAGTGGAACTGTATTACTGCTGTACCCTGTGTAGCCTCAGATTAATTCACACTTCACCAAGGTTTTTAATAAATTCTCATTCTGTTCACGGAGAAGGCAATGGCACCCCACTCCAGTACTCTTGCCTGGAAAATCCCATGGACAGAGAAGCCTGGTGGGCTGCAGTCCCTGGGGTCGCTGAGTTGGGCATGACTGAGGGACTTCACTTTCACTTTTTACTTTCATGCACTGGAGAAGGAAATGGCAATCCACTCTAGTGTTCTTGCCTGGAGAATCCCAGGGACGGGGTTGGCTGGTGGGCTGCTGTTTAATGGTATCGCAGTTGGACACGACTGAAGCAACTTAGCAGCAGCAGCAGCAGCCTTCTGTTCAAGGCACTGAGTGGTAAGAGATACAAAGACAGTTGTCAAGGATTCTTAAAAAACAGTCCAGAGAGAGTTAAGACATGACATGAACACATATAACTGTAGCAGAATAGTAAATGTCTTGAAAAAGGTAGGGGGTGATGCCTAGCCGAAGTCATTTATATTATCAGCTTCTTCATAACAACCCTATGGATTAGCTACTATTATGTCCATTTTAGAAATGCTAAAACTGTGGCACGGAGTTTTAGGTAAATAGTCCAAGTGTACAGAGTGGCAAAAACTATGTGTCAAACACATCTGTGCTTGAACTCATGTTCTTAACCATTGTACTATAGCCTTTTGTCAGAGAATGAAGGGGTTTTTCAACACAGGAAATAACAGAGCAGAACACAGAGGTCAGTTATAGAGAGAAGAAAGTAGTCAACACAGGAGAGGACTGGGGCATGAGGGTGGAATGAAAGGTGGGGTCTCATCACTGCAGCTCCCTGAATGTCTGAGAAATCTTAACTTTAATCCATAGGAGATGGAGAATCATAGGTTTTTAAATTATCAAATTAGAGAATAAGATACATGATCAACAGTGCTCCAATCAGAATTATACTAGTTGCCTATGGATAGAAGGGATTGGAAAAGGCAGGACTTAGTGGGAAGATCAGATGGATGGTGCCTACCATCCTCTCAGTTAAAGGTGATGAGGCCTGAACCAGGGTACTTGTGGCAGGAGCAAAGGAGAGGGAAGAGATTACACGATCAGCAACTGCCATGTGGTAGGGAGGTGTCAAAAGTAATTCAGAGCTATGGTGGCTGGCTGGTAGGATGGTAGTATCATTAACTCAAACAGGATCAGGTTTGGGAAGGGACAGTCTTGGTATTCAATAAAGATTCTATTCCTTGTGGGAGTTCTGTTGGGGACACAGCTGGGTTGATAGTAGGCAGAGGAGGACTGACACATTGCTCTCATTTTTCCATCCCATCAGCCTAAGTCTTTGAATCTCTCAATGAACGTTAAGGCTTCATAAAGTCAACAATTGCTGAACTACCATGGATCTGGTAGTAAGCTAGGCAATGTGGAGGATATAGAGAAAAATCTTCATCTTTGATGTTTCCTTGCTATATCCTGATGCATAATCCTGTTATTAATTGTATTTTGCTTTTATCTTTCTTGAACACATAATCAAAATGTTACTGAAAGTGTTCAACTCCCTATATAAAACACTAGTCTAAGGGATTAAGAAAGAAAAAAAAATTGAAGAATTGGTCCCTGTACTCTCAAGAGTTCACTATTTTACTGGGAAGCGGTGAGTACTAAATGAACAATTCTGAAAATCCAGTAGATCCTAGAGTCAGGGAGCCCAGTCAGGAAAAGGCTGCAATAATTCAGACATGTGATAAGGTGATGGTACCCCTGGCAAACAAGAATGGAAAGGGTTGACAAGGCCTGAATGAGTCACCGAGGGTGTAGAGGAGGAACTTCCATGTTGCAGCCCAGGTGGCTGAGGCAGGTAGCAGAACCCTTGCTGTAATCAGGCAGCCGCACAGACCTTCACACGGGAGGATCTCTACAGGTCTGCCTCTTTGCTGACACCTTGCCTGCTCAGAACACCAGTTTTTTTTTGGCTGTGCCACAAGACTTGAGGGAATCTTAGTTCCCTGACTAGGGACTGAACTCAAGCCATGGTGGTGAAAATGCAGAGTCCTAACCACCAGAACAACAGAGAATTTCCACTTTTCATTTTCTAACATCACTTAGGGGCGGAGATTTTGCTATTTTAGAGAAATAGGCAGATCTGAGCATCCAACCCAAAGTTCAAGTTGAATAGCTTCTTTTGTCAAGGGGAGAATACAACTGTGTAAGAGTAGGAAAAAAAGAAATAGACATTGTACCGTTCCTTCTTGAAAGGCTGAAGAGAGGAAAACTAATTCATTGCTACAGCACTAAGGTAGGCATTTGATGCACAATTTCCCCCGCCTTTGCATACAGAAGAGTAGATAGAGAATTTTATCTGCTCGGTAACAATTAGCACATCCTTCCTTTTACCAGGTAACTCTCTAGCACTGTACTCAGTAAAGGGTTGAGAATAACTCAGGGCTGGTACTGGAGGACTCAGGACTCTGGTGGGTAAGGCCAGGCAGGTGACTCATCTCATTGCCCTGAAGTCCACTCAAAAGCCCCCAAATTGGGATTTCCCTGGTAGTCGTGATTAAGATTCCGTGCTTCCATTGTAGGGGGCACAAGTTCAATCCCTGGTCAGGGAACAAAGATCCTGCATGCCATCCAATGCAGCCAAAAATATATATATATATCTGGGAGAGTTGGTGGAAAGGAGAGATACATTCCAAGACATCTACTAAGACTGACAGAAACTTAACCATCACTTCCTCCCACAACATAACCTTTCACCTCTACTTGCACAGGGTGAGCTTTGAGAAGCACAATCTAAACATCATAAACAGCTGGTTCATAAGAATCTATCCTTTGACCACTTCATACAAGATGTTATTTGTGACCCATAACTCCATCCCTTCCCCACTGAGTGGATGGGGCAACAATCACGACAGACTCTAAAGTTTCCACAAATCATTGGTTTATTAGAAAGTTCCTTTCCCTAATTTTACAGCATATATATCTCTATCATATGTGATAGTTAAATACAATCTGTTATGCTTGTAAGTAAGGATAGATTATTTTGTTTTTCCTTTTAGTTTTAAAATCACTATTGTGGAAATTAAAGGAAACTGCCCCCAGGAAGGTAGAGAGGCAGCCAGAGTATGGCTCAATCTACAAGCTAATGGGAAGCAGCACAAAAATGTTAATACTGTATTATTTAAATATTTACATGGGCTGAAAGAAAAGAAAAATGAGTCCCTTCACTTCAAACAGATGATTTCATTTTCCAGTGCTATTTATCAAAAAGTATGCTTCTGAATCAGAGGAGGAGCACTGAACAGGTAGAAGGCTCAATAGAGTCTCCATTTGCCCAGCACTTGCTTGACATGAACTCAAGGCCTTTCTGTCTTGGAAACTGAAGAAAGGCAGAATACAGAGCCCTGGCCCATGTACGTAGGGTTTTGTTTTTCCTGTCAGGTGACCACCCAACCAATTCTAGCCACAGGAGTAGGTAGGGAAATGCCCAATGGGAAGTTCTAACTACATCAAAGAAGATGAGATCTACAAGATGAACACCTTTGGGTCACTGTATTAATTAGGACTGAGAGCCAGGTGAAAGGCAAGAAGAGGAGGAAGAGGAATTCAGGTGGTACTTCCTCTGCTAAGTGTCATGGGAGAAAAGAAAAAGGAATCTTTACTGCCTAAACTAAGCTGGGTAGAGGCATGGAAACTATGTAGCAAAAAAGCTGCAGAATCTAAAATGTGCTCACCTCTCAGTAAGAGGAGAAAGACCATCCCAACTCTACCACACTCCAGTCTACTTCTACTTCACAGTTTCTAGACAACCCAAAAGGCACATTAAAAATTTTTGTCACAGGGGGCTAAGTACTAGGAAGGCAAATGGACTGCCTGGGACAGGCACCTTGGAAACCCAGGAATCCCCCAGGACAATCACTTTGAATCTCACTGCTTCCAGAGAATAAAGCTCTTGAATCTCTCCTCCTCTTGGGGCCCACCAGCTTCTCTGTATGAAACTGCAAACCACATAAGGGAGACTGTCAAAACTATTCCTCAACACCCCTAGCTGACTGCAGCCCATTAGTTCAAAACTCCCAGTACTGGCGGCACCACTTACTGCAAATTCTGTCTCAACAACAACAAAAATGTTAAGCAATGTTCCTCTTTTTAACATTTTATGGTTCATAACTTCAAAAAATACATGAACTTGATAAAATATACATGCTTAGTCATTTTTGCATCTAGCAGAAAACAAATACTTTATTTTTTTGTTTTCATTTGATAACCTTTAAAGTTTCTTAATTCAACTAGGGCAAACATATTTACACAAAGCCACCAGAACAAGGATCACTTAAAGAGCTGGATGTAAAAATATTATTGCAGTATACTACAAATATGGAACCTTTTTATGAGCTACAAAAAGCAGCATTTACGTTTATAGAGTTCAGTGCAATTTTTACATTAAAAAAATCCTATAAATTAAGAAGGAAACATCAACATGACAGAAGAAAATACACCCTTCGGACACATGAGCGCCTCTCTGTTCCGCAGCTTCTATTCATGATACGATCTTCTTTTCTGGGATATGCAGATGTCTCTTCTGGGATGAGGGACACAAGGACAACAGTGCCCAATGTGTGGCTCTGTTTGTGTGGGAAGTGGATCAAATGACAGCCTGAGTGGCATCTGGTTCCAGGTCAGACTCCCTTTCCACCTCACTTGGGACAAATAAGGTCACCAAGGTCAAAGACACTGAGAAGGCAGGACCAGATGGACAACCCACCAGCCAAAGAGGAGGAAGATGTTTTAAAATTTATACACAGAAGTGCAGAGGATAAAAAGTAGAGGGAGGAGGTGAGTATCTAAACTCGATAGTTTGGGGATGTTGCTGAAGAGGGGTGGGTAGCACTTACTGGTGTTCCCTAGCCTAGAAACACAGGAGAGGGAGGGACAAACAGAAAAAGGAAAAGAGGGGGAAAAAAATCCCTGATAGTAAACCCAAAGCAAACCTCAAATCTAAAACCACCCCTGCAAGCCAAAACTCAATTCTTTGGCTGTCAGACACTGCCCATTCCAGCTTCTGCTTGCTGGTATTAATGGCTCGACACCCCAAAGGAAGATGCCTGGGTCACCTTCCCTGGCCCTATCTGGGCTCCTATCCCCTAACTCATGTGCCATGGCTGGGGGGGTGCTGCAGGTCCTGGCCTGAGAAGATGGGATGAAGTAGTGGGTGAAGGTGGAGGGCAGTGGCAGCTGCTGCAGCAGGCCGGGGAGCCAGCAGGGTAGGGTAGAGGGCAGCGTGCGGAACAGGGTGGAAGGTGAAGGGCCCGGGATGGATGGCCGAGGCGGGAATGATGTGGATGGGGTGGCTAGCCAGAAAAGTGGCGGGATGACCAGGGATGATGGAGTGAGTGAGGTGGGACAAGGAGATGGGGGTCAGGTGGGGCTGGGGGATATGATGCACTTGGGCTAGTGGCTGGGGGTGAGGGTGGGGGTGAATGCCAATGGCGGCGGCAGCTGCTGCGGCATGATGTTGTAGGATGGCGTGCTGCACAGTTGTGATGGAGGTGGCAGAGGCCGTGGCCGGCTGCTGAATGTGGATAGGCTGCAAGGCTGGAGTGGCTGGGGCCAGGGCGGCCGAAGCGGGGAGGCCTTCACCTGCTTGGCCAGAAGCTGCTGCTGGATGTGCTGCTGCGCGGCCTGCTGGAGCTTGCTGTACTTCTCCATCTCCTCGGGAGTGAAGGTGATGGGCTGGCTCTCCAGGGGGCGAGGATGCATCCTCGGCTCCATCAGCTGACTCAATACTGGGTTCCCCACTGGGCGGTGCATAACCAGGGAAGGGCTCGAGGTCTGATGCTATAGGCAGCAAGCTAGACTCCACAGGGCCTGGCTGACTGCCGCTATCCAGGGACTCAAGGGTGTCCCCGTCGCTGGGGTCAGGGAGGTAGTTATGGGAGATGGATGGGTCCCCAGGATAGCAGTCAGAGTGCACTGGGGTGCCTAGCGGAGCCACAGGGTGATCAGCAGTAGCTTCTTCAGACTTTGGCTCTTCTGGGGGTGGGTCTGATAAGGGGCCAGCTGCTTCCTCTGAGGGGAACTGATGTCCAAATGGGGCATCACTATTCCCTGGAGGCCCTTCTTCTGTCTCTGACTGTTCTTGCTCTTCTCCCCTTTCTAAGCCAGACTCCTCACATTTCTTGGCATTGGGCTTTCGGGTAGCTGGGAGCTTCCCTATCAGAGGAAGGACAGGCTTGTTGCCAAGAGAAGGGGGAGCTTGGGTCCAAAATAACCTTGTGGGGGTCCTTGAGCTTGAGACCCGGCTTTATTAGGGGTGGCCAGCACCTCCTCACTCACACTGGGTTTCCTCTCCACTTTCCTTGACTGAATCTTTTCCAGTAGCAGCTTGGCGGTGACTGAGTTCTTGTCTTCAGGGCTGCAGTCACCTTCTGACCCTCTTCCAGGGCCAGCGCTGCTGTTCTGGGAAGGTAGGCCTATTCCCTTACCATCATCTCCTCTGCCGTCTTCTTTCTTCTTCTCCCCAGGACCTTCTCCCGGCCTGATCGGAAGTAGTGGGGAGACTGGGAGCGGTAAATTTTAGAGCGAATGAAGTCTCGACGACCAGAACGCCTCTCTTCAGGGCTCTCATGCCCCCACGATCCCTTCCTGGAGCCTGATCTCTGTGAAGGGCTCCGGGTGCTGCGGCTGCGGTCCCGGCTATAGCTCCGACTCCGCTGCCAGCTGTGGGCTGTGGTGCTGCGGCTTCTCCTTTTGCTCCGGCTGCGACTACAGCTGCTGCTGTGGCTACGGCCCCTCGATCTTGAGCGCTCTCTGGTATGACTCCGAGATCGGCTTCGGGACTGGCTGCCACTAAGGCTATAGTCATCATCAGAAGATGAATATTTGTGCCGCTTGGACCGGTGCTTGGAGCTGGCGTAGTCTGAGTCATCAGAGTCATGGGAGCGCTTGGAGTGCCTTCGTGACCGGTCACTATAGTCACTATAGCTGTCATCAGAGTAACTGTGTTGTCTACTATAGCAGCTCTGGTCTGAAGAAGCATCTGAGCTACTGGAGTAAGAGCGCCGGGAGGAATGACGAGAGGAATGGTGCCGGCCAGACCGTGAGCGGCTCGGGAATGCTCACTGCCCGACTCTTCCTCTTCTTCCTCCTCCTCCTCCTCCTCACTGTACTGGGATGGAGACTTCTGGTGCAGCCGGCGTGATGACGCATCATCACTGTCCTCATCTCCACTACTGGGTCGACTTCGATGGCTGGATCGGCTGCTCCGTTTGGTGCCAGCTCTTCGCTGGCAGGATGATGTGGGAGCTTCACCCCTGTGTTTCCTCCCACCATGATCTTGGGCGCTCCCACTGCCTCCGCCTTCATCCTTCTTGCCACTGCTCCCTTCTTCAGCTGGAAGGGATCTCCGCTGCGAATCATCCTGGGCTCGCCGCCGTCTTCTCGGTGGTGCAGGGCTACCACTACCAGGGGTTCTGGTTTGGGCCCCCGTTCAGAGTCTGCTGGGGCTGATGATTTATTCTTTTTCGCTTTCGCTTCTTGCGCTTCTTAGACTTCTCTCCAGATTCTGCCTTAGAGCTTTTCTCTTCTGGGTCAGCCCTGTGTTTCCGTTTATGTTTGCTGGATTTTTTGTGCTTCTTTTTCTTTTTGTGTCGGTGGGACTTCCCAGATCGTTCTTTCTTGCTAGGAAGGCTTCTCCCTGTGTCTTCTGTCTCTGATCCATGGCTACCCCCAGGCTCCTGCTTATTTAGGCCGCTACAGGCAGCCCCTGAAGCAGGTGCATCGATTCTGCCTCCTGAAGAATGTTGAACACTCTCTTCCTCCTCCTGGCTTTTATTTAGCTCACTAGGATCAAGACCTTGGAGATGATCCTTTGAGGAGCCTCCTATGTCCTTTGGCTTTTCTGTCCCTTTTGCTCTGGCATCTTTGTTCCTTGAAAGCTTGAAGTCAAAATACAAAGGGTTACAACTGTACGAAATGGAGGGTTCTGCCTTCGTGAAAATTAACAGTTCAGATGGCCACTGGAGGGCAGTGCTTTCATCTTTGCTTAAAACGGGAAAGAAAGGACCGGTTGGATGTTTGGGCCCCTCCCGGCTTTCTCTCCCTGCTGGAGTAGCCTGAGAAGTTTCTTTAGGAGGGTCAGACTCACACATTTGGATCTCTGAATCCTTCTGACTCTGACTCTCTAAACTATGCTCACTTACATCCCCTCCTGAGGGCTTCTTTGTCTCAGCTTTGCTTCCAGGCTCTGAGAGCTCAGCCGCACTGGTTTCCATCTGCTGTTCGGAGACTTCACTAACTGTCTTTTCTGGTCCTTGGCTTGTCACCTTGATGCAGCCTTTAGGCTTGGGAGAACTACTTTTTTGCTGTCTAGGGCATTCTTTGGGTGTGTACTATTATCACCTTCCATTTGTTCACTGGCTCTCATAAAGAGCAGAAAAGGAAAATTAGGTTTTACTTTGCAGTGTGCTGGGGGATGTAGTGGTAATACTCTGGCTCTGTAGCCCCAGCTCCTTCTTCTCGCTTCATTCTTTTCAACTTAGATAATGTTGAGGCAAGGGACCCACCGTCCTGAGGGTCTTCATCCTCTTTTTTACCATCAAGATTACTGCTACCATCAGAATCTCCCACCTTCTGAAGTCCTTGGTCTGTACCCTTTTCATCAGCTTTTGTTCCATCATCAGAGGTCCCTTCCTCTGCGTGGTCCTTGAAAACTGATGCTATTGATTCGAGTTTGACAGGAGCCTTCTTGGCAAAGGAAAACGACACTCCCAATTTCTGCAGTGGGGTCCCCAAATTATTCTTAATGCCAAAGCTGATGCCTTGAGAGGCTGGCCCAGGAGCCTGTGCCAGTCCAGTGGTATTAGTGATTTGTACTGCAGTGAATGGACCTCCTTTATCTGTGGAGAATTCAGATCCCAGGCCACAAGTGGCAGTGGTACTTGTGCCACTGTTTGCTGCCGATTCTTCTTTCTCATCATCTCCACCTTCTTCATCTACGGCCACTGTGGTTGGTCTGAACATGGGACCACTTCCAGGAGCACTACACAATGGTTTAGAAAAATGAGAAACAAACAAAAAAACAGGTTTAGGGGTACATTTCATACTACATTATTTTTTTTGGCCGTGCCATGAAGCATGCAGGATCTTAGTTCCCTGAGGAGGGATATAACCCATGCTCCCTGCAGTGGAGGCGCAGAGTCTTAACTGTTGGACCACCAGGGAAGTCCCTCGTATTTCTAAAACACGTTATCTCTTATGTTTGACCATTCATCACAGGCAGATCTTTAAGGCACTGAATGGTGGTCCTTCCTCAGCCCTATGCTAACGAAAGGAACTTGCTCAGTAAGGTAAGGCAAAGTCTCATACTGCTAATCTACTGAGTTACATTCATAGGGATAGCCAGTTACTGCTGTTTCTTCCTAAGCTGTCTAAATACTGACGTTTACCTCATAATTTGAATACACTATCATTACCATCTGGCATAGCCCACCTGTCTTGTATCTGCTCTCAATTTTTACTGTACCATCCTACCATCAGTATGCTACCAAACATATGGCTGAAAATTTATTCCCAAAGGTTGCACAGTTCACCCTTGAATGATATGGGTTTGCAGGTTTGAAATACAAGGGCCCACTTATACAGATTTTTTTTAGTATATACATGTCACACAATTTGCAGCTGACTGAATCAGCTGCAATCAAACATCAAATTGGATGTGGAACTGCAAATACAGAAGATTGACTATAAAGTTACACACAATATCTGACTGTGTAGGTGTATGAGTTTGTGTGGGGACTAGGGTCATCAGCACCCCTCGCCTCCACCTTGTTCAAGGATCAACTGTACTTTGTAAAGCTAAAAAACAAAACAAAACAAAAACACAACTCTCAATTTCTTCTCTGCTTTCAAATTTCAATTTTTAAAAATGTGCCTATTCCTGAGTTGAACACAGTCAGAAACCTCCACTGTGCTACTCTCTGATGGTCTGTGGTTAGGTTAGCATGTCTGTTACAGAAATGAAGAGTCTGTGTCTATTATGGCACCATGTCCAAGCATTTGCTTTGGTTTTATGACACCTTCTGGGCACTCAATACAACAATCATGATTCTACCAAGTACTTTCTCAGCTTTGAAAACAGAAACACCAAGGAGCCTCAGAGCCAGTGTTTTAAACTCCTGTCACGTCTGAAATTTCTAGTGTGGGTTATACAGGTATCTCTTAAGCCAAACTCAAGGTCTGAAGACAATTATTTGGATGAAATCCTCTTAATCTAAACCGTAACTACTAGTTGTCCTAAACTCAGGGACCAAATATATTCAGATAATATGGTAACCCCTTTGCTATCTGAACTCTTGATACTGGAAGATGGAACCCACCAGACTGGGGTAGCAACCTGTGTCACTGTGTCACAAAATCCACCCCATGGCAAAGAAACCTTCAAACTGAAATAAAAGAATTTATTGTGACCTTTTGCTTAGTCTTTGTCATGCAACTCCAATATACTATGGGGTCATGCATTACTCCTAGGATGATGGTGGATCAAAACCTTCTTCTATCTTCCCAAGAGTTTACTTGGTCATCTTTTAACTGTTTATTTCTAAAACAGTACTAATGCTACACAGTTTGACTGAGTAAATAAAAAAGAACTAAAACTCACCACTGAAGAAAAACATGTATTAAAATATGTCTGGAACTAAAAAGTGGTCTGGTATATGTTTTTAAAAAGGAAGTATCCTTACAAGTCCAAGAGGAATGTATTTATTATATAAAGAACTGCTAAAGAAGGAATCAGAATCAGTTTACAGGCACTGTAACTCAGTATTAGAGGTCATGGGTTAATTCTGTTTCAAAATTTACACTATATGTGTTCTCCTCCTTCCTTCTTTTTCCAAAACACAAGAGAAGTTAATAAGTAAACAAGTACCCAAAAATCTAGAAAGGTCACGATCTTAAAAACTCTGGCTTCAACTTCACTGTAAACTTTTATTTATTTATTTATTTATTTTAAGTTATTTATTTCTTCATTTGACTGCACCAGGTCTTAGTTGCAGCATGTGGGATCTAGCTCCCTGACCAGGGATTGAACTTGGGGCCCCTGAATTGGGAGCCTGGAGTCTTAGCCACTGGACCACCAGGGAAGTCCCCACTGTAAACTTTTAAAAGTCACATAGTTTTTCTTTGCACTGTATGTAACCAGCTCCTCTTGTTCCTGGCCAGCCATTAAAAACAAACAGAGGGACCTAAATCCTTCAGACTGAGGCACACACCTCATGAATTCTCAGATGCTTAAAGACTAGGTCCACCAAAGACTAGCTGCTTGGGAATGCAGCCCTAGGTGGGGCAAAGGGGGGCTAATTCCACCTAAGGCTAAATACCAGTCCCATACTTATCACTAAGAACTATGAAGGAACATTAAAAACAATACTCAAGAAGGCAGGAATCTGTAGAGAAATAAATAGAATTTCCTAGGCTTTATTGCTTAGTACTAACTCTACAGCACTTGGAAAGACAGTTAAAACACTTAAATCTGCTCCAGTAGAATACTGTAAGGTATGTGCTTTTCTACATAAGAATAATACGGGAGGGGAATTCCCTGCTGTGGTTAGGACTTGACGCTTTCACTGCTGTGGCCCTGGTTGGGAACTGAGATCCCTCAAGCAGAGAGGCAAGGAAAGATGGAGAATGGGAATAATATTTGCATAATTTACTGATTTACTGAGGATCTTCTATGTGCTAGGAATTGTTTTGTAAGCAATTTGATATAACAACTTAATGATTTCTCACAAGAACTGTAAGAATTAAGTTATTATTATCATTTCCATCTTACAGATAAGGAAACTGAGACATAAAACTTAGATAATTAAGGTCACACAGATCATAGGTTATGGCCTCAGGAGCATATATTCTTTTTTTTTTTAATTTGGCTGTGTTGGGTGTCAGTTGCAACATGCAGGCTCAAACTGCTCTGATCCATGTGGGATCTTAGTTCCCCTATTAGGGATCGAACCCACATCCCCTGCATTGCAAGGCAGATTCTTAACCACTGGACCATCAGGGAAGTTCCAGGACTGCATATTCTTAATCGGTATATTATACTCCAAGTATAGAAATTCTTTTAGCCTGAAAGGAGGATCTATTTAAAATTTAACGATTATATGTCAATGATACCTTAATTTAAAAAAAAAGGATTATTAAATTCTTAAACCTTAAAAATTATTAATTATTTGTAAGCCCCCAGAGAGACAATGTCCTCACCATTCAGCTTGTTTTCTTTGCTCTGCCAACTCGTGGAGCCGCCGTAGGGCTTTCTCCTGTTTCTTCTCATCCTTGCGGGATCTTGAAGAGACATTTCGAGCAAACTCTCTCTGCTTGAGATCTTTCAATCTCTGAGGTTAACAAAAGAAAGGAACAGGGAGTGGGTAATTTAGAATAATTTGGGGATCCTGAAAGCAAGGCCTTCAGAATTTTTATCCATAATCAATGGTTTTAGCATAGTGTAGAATATACATTGTTGTACTCTCTCATGGTAATTGAAAACACAATGGCTGATTACTCTGGGTAGAGCACCTGGAGTATCTGCATTCCTAATTAGGACAGCATACCATTTGCTTTATTGGCCAAAATTAAGTAATTTCAGAAGCAACAAACAAATTTTAGAACACTAGGAGAAAAGAAAAGGGACTATTTAATCACCTGCTCTTTCAGGATGCAAAACTAGACAAATAGAATATGAGTTAAATTGTAATAACACAAGCCAAAGAGAACAGAAAGGGGTTAAGCCAGTACAGAAAATTACCCAGGTGTAAGATCTTAAAAAGCAATGTACAGCTTACATGGGAAGGTTATCTGAATCAGACTACCAAATAGAAAGCCTACTTTGCTTTCACCATAAAAGGTGCTATTCTTTTCATCATGAACAGTTTTCCTGTGAATTAATCAAACCGTCTTCCAATGCTTGCATGTTCAGAGCTCACCAGTCTGACCACTTTCATCTGGTCAGTCTGCTGAAATTAGAAAGTAATAGGTGTGGCTTTTCATTCCTTCATGGCCCCAAGAGGAACAACCAGGGAATGAGATGGGAGAATAGATAAGCCAAAGAATTTATTACTTAAAATCCTGATGAAAGAATGGGTCTTTTATTCTCAGAAGATACTATACATAATTATCCTTAAAACAAAAACAACAACCAAAAATAACAACAGTGTTATGACACACTGATGACAAGAATCCAGACATATCTATCTGCAATGAAGACAGAACTAAAATTAGTTTCAACATACTAGATAATATAAAAGCAAACAAACCAAAACAAAACACATACATTATCCTATGCTTTTTACAACAGCATTGAGAAAAGGAATTTGACCCAATATAAAGTGGACATTGCTTTGTGGAAAGGCATGATGCTGAACAGACAGAGGAATTTTCTTATCTAATATTTATGAAATGTGTTTGGAGTATTTTTGAACTGGCAGAGGGAAAGGGTGGAAAGACACACACAGAAAAAGATAAACAGCTAAAGACACTAGTAGAAAAACTCACTCTTGTGATCTGGGCTCCCAAATTAGAAGGATTTGCTTTCAATACATCAGCTGAAAATGTCACACCACAAAGAAAAAAAAAAGTAAAAATAAAACAAGAGTGGAAGAGAAAAAAATAAAGCAAGCATTACTACACAAGCTCTCTTAGTGAATCTGCAAACTATTATACTGAACAATCAGGGACAAAGCCATCAACTCTAAAACGTTTGAGGAGAGGGGAAGCACCTGCACAAAACATGTATGCGTACATACACACAGACTGACACAGTAATAATCCCTTCTAGATAAATGGAACTGTCTCCATTCCTTTAGGAAAAATGGTTACAAAACTTTAGGAGAGACCACTGCGCTCTACAAGTAGTTAAGTCTTATTTCATTTACCTTTATTTGGGGGATGTTCAAGTAACCGACAGCTGGCAAAACTGTCTTATTGAGGCTGGCTACTCAGAATTAAGCTTTTTATAAAAAACACTTCAAGATGAAGGAGCAACTATTTTAAATAAACATGAATTCCAAATTCCTCCTTCCAAGGAGAATGGGGCACAGAGAGTCTATCAGGTCTACTGAATGATTTTAGGCCACAAACCTAGTTTTTTTCCTGACCCAAACACTTAACAGGCTCTCTGGCCAAGATTTAAATAAAATGTCATATTTCTTCTCATTTCTACTGTTTTTTCTCCAGCTACCTCATAGGCCTGGAAAAATCTCCCCATGCCCAGTCATTCCCTTCCCTCTTACACTTTTAGGAGTTATTTCCCAAACTATAGGACCCTATCTAAAAGAATGAGCATTTCATCAAAGTCTTGAGTCTCCAGGCCAAGTCAATGATTTCCAGTCATTCAGCAGCCACTTGGTACAAACTTGAAGTTGAAGGGACAGACTATTTCCACATCATCTTGAAGACATCCTATCTCAAATTCCCAGCCACCACAATAATTAGAAGTAGGGAAGGAAGAAAATAGGATGGTATCAATAAAACAAGTGCAAATCCCGATCCTATACAAGGTATAGGCAACACTCCTATATCACCTCTATAAACTTGATGGTCAAGTCTGGGGTTTTAAAAGGAGAATTGGGAACCCTAGAATTCTAACCCAAATCTTAAAGACAAAACTTGGCAACTTTCCCAAACCCAAAATGTGTATTTGAGTTCTTAGATAAGGGTGTTCCGATGGTAAAACGGATTCCTAAACCCAAGTCTCTTCTTTCTATTCAAGGTCAAACTGAATTCCCCTCACAAAGTTTCTGTTGATCTCTACATAAGATGGGATTCTTTTTCTTTCTGAACTGTCTTAACTAGCACTTTGTTACACCGCTCACCTAGCAACCATCATTTTGTCTACTTATTCCTGTCTTTCAGAAGGGCAGTATGTATAAAATTTCAGTTTCACCTCTCTGAACTCAAAATCCCTCATTAGAAAAACAGGGCTAAATAGCAATAGATTAACAAGATTAAATGTCAAAATAAATACACGTAAAGCACTTTTTATGTCTAAACTGTTCAATTCTGCCCCTTCCCCTGTATTTGCTGCAGGAACTTGGGCTTATCTTTATAATCAACCCTGCATTGTTAAGGAGCAGCACTAAACCTACAGACTGCATCTGGTAAGTGGCTGGTGAATAATTGGGGCAAACACTGGATCCTTGATTTTCAACAATTTCTTTTTGTTATCATCCGCAGGAAAGTTTGGTATGAAATATTTTCCTATATTTACTAGAGACACAGTCAAGTTAAACAACATAGTTTTCCTAGGTATTACTCTGATATTAGTAAGGAAGTCTTACTCTTTTTTTTGTCTGGCCACACAGCTTGGCATGTAGAAGGTTAAGTTCCCCAGTCAGGGTTTGAATCCAGGCACTGGCAGTGAAAGTGCCGAGTCCTAACCACCACATTGCCAGGGAATTCTCATAAATCTCATTCTTTAGAGAACCAAAAGGTCAGAATTTTAAGCCCCTTAACTTCTGAACAGAATTGGACCAATGGCAAAACAAAAGGTATTGACCAGAAACTTCTCAATTTCCAATCTAAAAAGTAGTTTTTACAAAGGTATAAGACCCTAATTTGGAGTCAGTTTTCCGAAGTTGCTTATTTTATTTCAAAAGGTTACCAAGCTTGGCTCATTTGTCACTGAATACCCACATGAAATTCCCCCTGTGACCTGTACTTTTAATTTCCACTTAAATTCTGAGGGGGAACTCAACTTTAGATAATCTTTTCTAAACAAGAATAGAAGAGCAACATACCTGTCTGTCAAAGAAGACAGGTATGGGGAAAAAAAGGAAACCAAAAAGTACAGATGCATCATCAATCCAAAACTATTTTCAAAGGCTGAGCAAATTCCATACTGTACACACTAAGTCAAGTTAAAACCTTCAAACTAGCACACATTCTAATCTGAATAGATCTAATTAATCATTTAGGTGACTTCAAAGCTACTATGTTCTATATATTATCTCTGAAAATTATAAAGTATAATTTCTGAAGAAAACTGCTAATAAATTTACTTATTTATTGAACTATTAATGTTTATTAATATAAATTTAAGCCATATAACACAATTTTAGCTGGAAAATATTTGATTCAAAGGAAAGGAGACCAAACTCCACTCATAATGAAAGGGTTTGAAGATACTGTTTTTCTAAAAGTCAACAACAAATGTCCAAAAAGTATATACACTTGTGGCAGAGAACACAATTTCTCATTGATTTTAATCACACAGTAGCTGGCGTTTCCATTAAATTTCCCAAAAGACCAGTAGAAGGACGAACTTAACAAATAACCCAGCACTTAAAATATCCATCCACAGTTGGGCTAAAGACCACTTCAAATGTAACGACATTTCCAGTTCTTAAAACTGGCTAAACCGCAGTGTCCTGGCAGAAAAATGCCTGTTCCAGACACAAAATCCTGTCTACCTTTCAACTCTGAACAATTAAACCAAGGACATGAGAATGTGGTATATCTTACCAGTTTTCAGTGCAGGTGATAAACCTGCCCACATTATTACTAATGCGGAGTGTCAACAGTAAGGGGTGGAGATGCACGTGGGTAGGAATGAATGAGCCACTACTCTGCACACTGTTTTCCCTACCAACAAAAGATAGTGAGGACCTCAATCTAATAAAATACTTTTTATATCTTTTGATGCTACACTTCTCTCTTTGAACCATAACAAAATTTGATGTTAGCAGCTTATATTTGATTGAGTATACTTCACTAGGAATAAATCTATTATCTTTCTCAAGTATTTAAAATCTATTATTGCACTTTAAAGAATAAAACCGTTATTTCCATGTGAGGAGAATTTCAGGCATTAGAAAATAGGCACAGAGTATTTCCTTTTTCCACTAAACATCCTATGTTCCAGTATACATGCAATTCTAAAGAGAAAGTGAATTCTCTCTCTTTGGGGTCAGAAGATTATTTGTGATTTCTTTCTCTCACCAGACAGCAATCCCTCTCTCCAAGGAGACAGACTGCTCTTAAGTCTTCCTTCATAACTAACCCTCCAACACACACACCTTATCTATGGTACAGGAGACAGGCTCAATAAACATGTATCACCCTGGTTTCAGTTTTAAAATCAGTTGCTGGGAAAGGGAACATAAACACATACTTTCATATGTTATTTGTTGGTTCATGAAAAGAGATGGAAAATAGTGAGTGAGCAAAGAAGCAGTGGGTGGTTGTAACTCAATCTGGTTTTTTTGCCCAAACATAATCCAGCCTTTTTGAGCTTCAACTACTCCCTTTCCATTATGTCAACGATCCCACACACCCCTAAATCCATGGCTCTTCTCCCCACTGTTTCCAGCCTCTCTCCAATGACAGAACATTAATGAGGAATGTCTCTCCTCTCCCAAACTGGAGCAGTCATGCTGCAGTTACTTGGCCAATTCAAGATTCAGTGTGTGTGATGCCTCTGGATGAGGCAGTCCAGGAAATCACCGTGCAGTGAGGGAGGGAAAAGACCAGCAGAGAACACAGAGAGCCTCAGCAGTAAACCACTCAGGGAAAAAGATTTGAGTTGAAAGGTTAAGGAAATCCAAGTTACTGGGCATTACGTGTAAATTCTTCTTTTAGCATGTGCATATCAGTAAGTGATGAAAATGAGTTTTATTCAGTAACATAGAAACCCAAATGTTTTGTAACAGAAAACTAAAACTAATGCTGATTACAGATACTGAAAAAATCAGAGGGGAAAGAGACAAGTATACATTTTTTTGGGCTAAGTAACTGTAACTCTAATTAGTCATTTATGGCAGTACTTAATTTGTGCACAATTACTCTGAAACACAATAACTTAATATCATTTGGTCAACGTCAAATTAATCTGTCATAAAATCACTGCATTATATTTATGTTCCAAAATTCAGCAAAAGCCTTAAAAGTATGGTATTAATAGCATCATGTGTATGCTGCTTTAAGGTATTTTCTACATATCCATACCTAAACACACACACACATATCTATGTACATGAAGTCACCATCATCACTACTAAAAGTTAACTTTGATAATGAAGTTTTAAAAAATAATTCTATTAATATGTATTTCATATATCATAAAAATTCATCCATTTAAAGTGTACAACCAGTAGCACTAATTTTAGAATATTTCCATTATCCCTAAAGGAAAACCCAACCATTAGCACTCATTCCTCACTGTCCCCTGCTACCTAATGTGTGGAAACCTAAACTATATTCTCCATAGATTTGCTTATTCTAAACTTCTCATATAAACAAAATCATACAATATAAAGTTTTTTTGTGACTGGCTTCTTCCACTTAGCATAATATTTTCAAGATTCATGCATGCTGTATTTATCAGTAAGTCATTCTATTTTATTGCTAAGTAACATTTCATTGTATGGCTGTGCCACATCTTGTATATCCATCACTTAATGGATATTTCAGTTGTTTGTACTTTTTGGTCATGATGAATAGTGCTTCTATAAACAAACCTGTACAAGTTTTCATGTGGACGTATTTTTATTTCTCTTGAGTATATATTGGTCATATGGTAGCTTTATATTTAACATTCTGAGGAACTATCAACTTTCCACAGGGGCTGCACCATTTTATAACCCCTCTAGCAGAGTAGAAAAGTTCTAATTTCTCCATATCTTCTCTAGCACTTACTGTATTTTTTTCATTTTGGCAACCTAAGTAGGTGTGAAATGGTAACCACTGTGGTTTTGGAGATAACAAGTTTTAAGAATATCTATGTAATCCTTGAGATCATATCTAAAAACAAAGATTTGCCCTCTAGTAAAATTTGAAAGAGCATAATTCAGAAGAGCTGCTTAGGCCCAAAGCAAATGAAACAGCAACATCCTAGTTCAGAGTTCTCTTTTCAGTAATATTGTTCATAAACTTATCATTCCTGAAGTTGCTTTAACTTTTCAGACCACAACAGAACATATAGCCTCATATGCCAGAATCTCCCATGGTGCACCACTGTGATGAATGTATGTGTACAGGAGCAGAAAACCAGTTGAAAGCTACAGAATGTAAATAAGGCAGAATCACTTCTATTCACTTTGGAACTGAGTGCCAAAAGGAAGAACAGAGTTAGAAATACATAATAACAGTATTAGAATACAGGGTTTACCAGCAACCTTAGCTCTGAAAAGCTCTGCTTAGGTTTACCCCTGATCACAAAAGCAGACAGCTTCCCTGAACAGACACAGAGTTTTCCAAGATTAACTATACTGTGATAGCAGGGTTTAAGAAGGAGTCTATTTTCAACAAAAGCAGAGGTGGTGGGTAAGATTTAACAGGTGAAAAGGCTCAAATCATGCTCAGTTTTTGGGAGAATGGTCAAATGAAGTCATTATTTTATTAACTAAAACAGTCCCAAAGAAAATGGCATCCACAGCAATACAAAACACAACCGAACCTATAATTTTCACCTCTCTGCTGTAGGTTATTAAAATACAACTACAAAAAAAATAAATAAATAAGATACAACTACAATATGCTTAAGTTCTGAGATAAATTCCTCTCTCAATACATTTGCTTTTGCTTCTCAGAGAAAAATTTCTTCAGAAATGAACTTTAAGTGCTCTTTAAGTCAATATTTATAAAGCTTTGGATTCATTAATACTTTATGATTTTAACCTTTTTCACATTTTTATAATAATCAATTTATTATTTTTCTAATTTATAATTTTCTATCAACACTTCAAATATACAGCAGCTATGAAATATCTTCATGGTAGCTAATCTTAGTGGGTTCACTTAGAATGATCTTTTTCTTTTACTTTAGTCTGAGAAATCTTTTCTCACCTTGCGTTTTTGGTTTTGTTTTTATTGATACTTTTCTGTGTCTCATCTACCATGACCCCTGCACTGAGTATAAGTTTCACTGAAAAGGAATACAGTTATATTTCATCAAATCTGCATCTGGTCTTGCCAGAAGTTCAACTGGCTTTGGTGTGCTTACTGTCCTGATGTAGTAAGTGCCAAGCATAGAGGACTGAATGTATCTTGGCAAAAACTGGACCGTAAGTAGTGAAATTTCAAGTGGAGAGTACACCAAACTTGAATGAAACCCATGTGAAGTCCAAAATGATCATTCCTTCCATCACCAAACAATTTTTCAGAAAATCAATTCAGAACCTATTTTATTTTTGAGAGATGAGGAAAACTCTCAACATTTCTGTTTTTTTGGTACATATTACCAGGTGCTAGTTAACTAAGAGCAAGCAAGCTGTCAGAAAGTCAACAGTTTAGACAAAGTTAATTTAAATCATGTAGTAGTTATAGATTCTACTCTGTACAGTTCAGAATAAAGAAGTCACTAATACCTGTTACAGGCTTAAATGGTTTAGTAATTTAGTTCAGTCATTTACAAAGTTCAGGAAACCATTATTTTTACAGTAAAACATACCTTGGTATTTCTTTAAAAAAAAAAAGTAGAAGAATACAGGGGTTTTCATACTGAAGCTATTTTAGCAGGAAGAAGAGGCAGGCTGAAAGCATTCTTTACTCTGATGGAGATACTGATTCTCTGAACAAGTTAAAGGAATTTCTCAAGGTTGCTTTACAGTACCAGATTTTGATAACTGGATCATACTACCACATGGTTTTGAAACTGCAAGGAAGTTATACCACACTAAGCAGGAACAAGCAGGCGTCTTTTCATTGTGCTACTTTCCTAACATCAACTACAACCTGTGGAAGCTTGTGTAAAGAGGAGGAAAAGGTATAGGCCTGGGTCACGAACTCAAATGTTTATAGAGGGATTTGGCAGGTAACATAGTAAGTTACATAGGTTGGTGTAAGAGAGAAGATGAAGTGGAAATCATATATAATTGGAGAAGGAGCACATGTGTTTCTAAAGACAAGGTAGTAAGCTTTCAGCTTCAGCCAACTGTTATGTTGATTATGTAGGCCCAATGTTCTCAGAAGCTTCAATTTTTCAAGATAAGTCAAAACCTGAATTATGTAACATCTCATTTAAAAAAGTTGGGAATCAACTGAAATTAAAGGAGAAAAACTACCACCACAAATACCAGACAAAACACAGTTGACCCTTGAATAACATGGGTTTGAATTGTGCAGATCCACTGATATGTGGATTTTTTTCAAAAGTAAATACTATAGTACTATATGACAGGATTTTCTTCAATAGTAAATATTACAGTACAATAATAAATACTACAGTACTATAGATCTGGGGTTGGTTGAATCCACAGATATGGAACCATCGATAGGGAGAGAAATCTCAGATATGAAGGGCCAATAACAAATCATACTCAGATTTTCGACTGCAAGGAGGGTTGGCACCCCTAATCCCATGTTGTTCAAGGGTCAATTGTGCATGCATCTAGGGGAATCTGTGATCTCAGTTTATGTACTGGAAGCTAGTGAGGAGGGCTCGTTAGTGGCACAAATAAAATAAAAGAGTAAGACTGGAAGAATCCTCAATGGGTAACAAGGCACTAAGAAAGTAAAACTAAAACACATCAGTGTTAACGTACCGACCACTGTGCTGTGACAAATTTACCTCTGGGAGACTATTCTTTGGAGTTTGGAATTTATATCTTGCAAGGCTAAAGAAAATGGTTTCCACTGTATATCTATTAGCAGATATGTATTTTTAAAGCTATGTAAAATAAAAAGGCACAGAGATAGAGATGGATAATGTATCGCTTCACAGTCAACTTTAACTTTTATAACTAAGCCAATAAAGGTAGAAGATGAATACTAACATTTATTGCTCGGCATATGACACTAACTTAATATAAAAATGAATCACAGATTGGATTACCTCTTAAGAAAAGGAAGGCTTACCCTTGGAGATCTCAAAATGTACAAAATTATCACTATTAAAGAGTGTTAAACTGCTAAAAACAGCCAAAATGTCTAATTAGGATGTTCATCTCTGAAAAATCAAGCTGGGTCTTAATACTTGCATATTAATGATTCTCTTCACAAGATATCTTAGAAAACAGAAAAACTAGTGAATAGTGAGATGTACATAGCACCAAGCAGGTAGGGAGGATTAAAAAAATCACCACAAATGAAGGTGACCAAATAGGTCCTTTTGAGACATTGTGTGTGTGCGCGCATGCAACTGTAGCCCACAAGGCTCCTCTGCTCATGGGATTCTCCAGGCAAGAATACAATACTGGAGTGGATAGCCATTCTTCTCCAGAGGATCTTCCCAACCCAAGGATCAAACTCGTGTCTCTTATGTCTCCTGCACTGGCAGGCAGGTTCTTTACCACTAGCGACTATTTGTGTTTAATAAAGATAAGGGTGTATTCAGGATCCTACCTATACTAGGAAATTTACTACTAACATAATAGATTATTTCTCTGGAAAGTTTTAATGGTGAAACTTTGACAGAAGATGCAAACTAGGGATTACTAATATAGGGTTGAAAGTACTTACCTATTATCTCAGATTCATAATAATCCTGTGTGCCTGCCTGGAAGACAAGACAGGGTGTCTTTATGATTTTAGAGCATAAATTTGGAAAATGGTAGGTCCATTTGTATGGTAAGTTCATGTCCATCAAAGAGGAATGAAAAATAGGACCTATCTCCTCCTCTTAGGAGTTATTTAGCTGTTTTGTACCAAGGTCAATTAAAGTTTCTTTAGAAATCCTAAAGGCAGGAAAAAGTAGAACTATAGTAACAAACTTAGGCTGCATCTGTTCTTTGTTTTACACCTAAGATGGGCTTTTGATCAAGATGAAGAAATCAACTTACATGCATTCATTAATCATACCAGCTGAAGATTTTTTTGCCAGACCAGGAATCACAGATATATTCTATATTAATGGATAAGGTAATTCAATATAAGAAATCCTTAATTTTTACTTTCATTTTGATGATACTCTAAAAACAGAGTAATACAAGAATATATCTGAGATCATTGAGATGAGAACAGTATAAATGTTTACAACATAACTAGGGGCTTAAAATGACAGAAACTGGTCTGTACCAAACAAAGGCCACACAGTATCATGGGTACTTGAAAGTTTTTCAATAGTTCTAAGAGAACAGAGTTTCTCAACCTCAGCACTAGTGATCAATATTCTGGGCCAGGTAATTCTTTGTTACAAGGAGCTTTTCTCAGAATTATAGGATGCTTAGCAGCATCCTTAGTCTCTACTCACTAGGGGCCATTAGCACCATCTCTCTAGTTGTGATAATCAAAGATGTCTCCAGATATTGCCAAGTGTCCCCTGGGAGACAGAATCTCCCAGGTGAAGAATCACAATAGAAAAGTGGTGAAGAGAACTGAGTCCACACAAGGTGCACAGAGAATAAATATGTGAAATTCAAATGAACCAGAGCTATAATAATTTTACTACTCTCAAACTGAGAGCACCATCACTAAAAATCATCCATCACTTTAATTGTCAATGTGAATTTTATTAGTTTTGTAGTTATCTCAGATTTAATTTGCCAATCTGTTCTGCGCTGACAGAATTTTTTCCTATTATAAAGCAAGTCAACACATGATTCAAGTTTGAATCATACTTCCTCCTTCATTTTTTTCTAAGAATGGGAAGTCAAGAAACTTCTTATCAACTAGAAATGTAATCTTTCTTAATGTTCTTTTGGTGTCTAAAGTTTCTTCTGGAGTCTTAATTTTTTAAAAAATTTTATTTTACATTGGAGCATAGTTAATTTGTAACGCATTAGTTTTAAGTATACAGCAAAACTATTTAGTTACACATATACATGTAACTATTCTTTTAATTTATCAAATACAATTCTTAAAGAAATTTCTTGAAGAAATTCTCATGAGCCCAAAATGGTAGACATATGTTTAGATGCAAAATGTCTTTGTTAACTCCAGAAAATGAAACAAAACAAAAAACTCCCAAATTTGACTTACACACATACACCAAAAAGCTGAGAAAAATTACTGGATACAATAATTTGGATGCAATAAACTGGATGCAACAGTCACTGTTACATCTGTCTTTCTTGACATATGATTCTTTGAAATAGTAAGGTAATTGCTAATATATCTCTAGTTTTGCTAATCTACATGCTCTCTAGTTTTCTCTTCCTCAAATCAAGCAGAGCTGACAATATATTAAAACAATGTCTAAAGTTGCATATAAAGTTGAAAAATTGTCTTCAATACAACTCTATTAATGAAAGATTCTTAAATCTTAAACTGGTTAGGTATGGTTAACTATGGAAAAGATTGCTGCAAAAAGTGGAAGACCATAACTGGCTTATAAACTATTCCTATGCTAGTAAAAGAAAACTTGGTCAAAACTTGCCTTTACGTGCACTGAAATGGTTGGTTGACGATGAAGCAAAGATTAGAAAAACAGTTCAAAATGTTCAGCTTATAAGAACATTTCAGCAATGCTCATAAATCTTAAAATTTATCAAATACAACTACTGTGCCCCCAAAGACCTGGCAAGTTCTGCTAAAGTCATCTAAGATCAAATGTCTCAAAATTGTCCTACAGGTTTAAGGATTCATTTCCTCCTTCTAAAATTTCCCAAGGGAATTACTGCCACCTTCTTTATGCTGGTAACTAGTTAGGAATAATTTACTTTTCTAAATCAATGAACAGAAGAAAGAAAAAAAGGCCATAAAGAAGGTGTAATTTGTTTTTCAGCAAGCTCTTCAACATGCAGCATCAACATTTTTTCTTGAAGTTAAAATAGAATCTAACTTTATTTCTCTTTTCAAGATTTATCTATCTTCCAAGGTACACGAAGTAACAAAATGACTTACTGATAGGAAATACCCAACACAGCATGAATTCTTAGATAACAGAAGATGAAATGACCAAAGCCTGAGATAACTGTTCAAAGTTTAATAAGTTCAGGAACAGGGAGAACTGGAAAAAAGCTCCCAATGATCCTTAGCTGAATTATCAAACTAAATACAAATTTAGAAACCATTCAAAGCCAAAAATTTTATGCATGAAGCTCACAAGTCTTCATTCTACAATCTTAGAAGGATGAGGTCTATGTCAGGACTTCTGTCACTGAAAAAAATCAAGTTAGTCAGATGACCTCAGATAAAGACAGGCAGATACAAGAAACCATAGTCAACAAGTTTTGGCGAGTATACTCATAAAAGTTCAATATTCATAACAACAAATAAAGTATCTTTTTCTTTTTTTTAGAAATTAACTATTCCTCACCTGCTTGTGTGCATGATCATAGGAGTTGATATGGTTGTCAAATTCCTGGTGTTTCTGATACTGCTTATCACAGAGTTCACAGTAAAAGTTGGCTCTAAGGTCTTCCAATGCTTTGGCAATGGCCTTCTCTTTGTCAACATAATCCTACAGGAACCACAAAATAAAACAAACAAACAAAAAATGAACTTGGCAAATGTTATTAAAAAAGTAGTCTTACTGGAAGAGAGAAAAGGGCTTTTCATAACATTTAATGGTACCAGTTAAAGTCAGATAGAACACAAGTAGCAATTTGGTGGGGTAATTAGTGTGTGGTTATACTAACAGCTGTCTTCAAAAAAACAAAAGTCGAAAGAACTTAATTTCACCTTCGCTTTTGGCAGTCTGGTGGACTAGATACTGTGGCATCCCCTACTCCTATCCCTGGCTAAAAGCCCCTCAACCAACCAGACATTATAAAACATAATTTTCACTGTATTGCAGGAACCATATAAAGAAAAGTAAATCCCAAAAGGGGCAATCAAAGAAGGAAAAAAACATAAAATTTAAAAATCAGCTATGATCTGACATGGAAATTAGAGCTGTGATAGACAAGGGCTTGCCTTAGGACATATGGGTGACAATGGTGCTTGAGGTTTGAGCAAGGTGGTGCAGCTAAACCTGAGAAGCCTCACTAACAAGGAAAAGAACCTGGAAGTGGGCTGGAAATTTCAGCATCTCTGGGTCTTGGCAGAAGGGATAAAAAATGTTCTAAGAAAGCATCTTCAATTTTGATCTCAAATTTTTCCCTAGATTAGGATCAGCAAAATAGGACTTATAATCAAAGATTAGTACACACATAAAAGGAAATAAATCTATCACAAGCAAGAGTCATAAAAAATAAGCAACAGATTTAAGCCTCTAAGAACTCAGATTTTGGAATATTCTATTATAGAATATAAAGTAACTATAAAATGTTTAAAATATAAAACGGAGTTACAAATATGAGCAAACAAAACACTATTTTAAAAAACAAAACCAAAAAATTATGCAAATTGCAGAAAGAACCAAATGAGATTCTTACAACTGAAAAACCTAATTGCAAAAATTTTTAAATGCATTAACTATTTAGGGGATAGGTTAAAAGACAGTCAAGAAACAGCTCAAAATAGATATAGCAGGGGTGGTGAAAATGTTCTGGAATTAGACGCAGCAATATCTGCATGACCTTGTGGAATATACTAAAAACCACTGAACTGTACAATTTAAAAGGATGAGTTTCATGGTAGGTGAATTATATCTCAATTGACGTAATGGCTGAAAATTTTTCGGAAGTGATAAGACAGGATTTCACAGGTACACAAAGCACAAGGTAAACCACACAGGTTAAATAAAATATAAGCACCTAATAGATGCTAGTGAAACGGTAAGTTATGGGATTAAAGACAATGAAATCATAAAATTACCCAGAAAAAATTTAAGGATCATCCATAATCAGACTGATAGCATATTCAAAAGCAATAAAAAAAAGATAGAAAATAGTATGCTTCAGTGTGAGAGAAAACATTTTCAACTGTATACCAAAAGAAATCTTTTTAGAAATGATCAAGTCAAGGCATTTCTAGGTAAAAAGAGAATTTACCAAGAGATTCATTAAAAGGACCTTCCTAAAGCAGCATTTTGAAATCATAGATTGCGACCCACTAGTGGGTCATGACATTGATTTAGCAGACTGTAACTTCACTTTCAAGCATTGGAGAAGGAAATGGCAACCCACTCCAGTGTTCTTGCTTGGGGAATCCCAGTGTTCGGGGAGCCTGGTAGGCTGCCGTCTATGGGGTCGCACAGAGTCGGACACGACTAAAGCGACTTAGCAGCAGCAACAAATACAAATGTGATGCTGTGGAAGTGCTGCACTCAATATGGCAAAAAATTTGGAAAACTCAGCAGTGGCCACAGGACTGGAAAAGGTCAGTTTTCATCCTAATCCCAAAGAAAGGCAATGCCAAAGAATGTTCAAGCTATCGCACAATTGCACTCATCTCACACACACCACGGAAGCAACTTAGCAGCAGCAGCAGCAGCACACACTAATAAAGTAATGCTCAAAATTCTCCAAGTCAGACTTCAACAGTATGTGAACCATGAACTTCCAGATGTTCAAGTTGGATTCAGAAAAGGCAGAGGAACCAGAGATCAAATTGCCAGCATCCACTGGATCATCAAAGAAGCAAGAGAGTTCCAGAAAAACATCTACTTCTGCTTTATTGACTATGCCAAAGCCTTTGACTGGGTGGATCACAACAAACTGTGGAAAATGCTTAAAGAGATGGGAATACCAGACCACCTAACCTGCCTCTTGAGAAATCTGAACGCAGGTCGGTAAGCAAGTTAGAACTGGACATGGAACAACAGACTGATCCCAAATCGGGAAAGGAGTGCGTCAAGGCTGTATAATACCACCCTGCTTATTTAACTTATATGTAGAGTACATCATGAGAAATGCTGGGCTGGATGAAGCACAAGCTGGAATCAAGATTCCAGAAGAAATATTAATAACCTCAGATATGCAGATGACACCACCCTTAAAGAGCCTCTTGATGAAAGTGAAAGGATAGTGAAAAAGTTGGCTTAAAACTCAAAATTCAGAAAAGTAAGATTATGGCATCTGGTCCCATCACTCTGTGGCAAACAGATGGGGAGATAATGGAAACAGTGACAGACTTCATTTTCTTAGGCTCAAAATCACTACAGATGTGGACTGCAGCCATGAAATTAAAAGACACTTGCTCCTTGGAAGAAAAGCTACGACCAACCTAGACAGCATATTAAAAAGCAGAGACATTACTATGCCAACAAAGGTCCATCTAGTCAAAGCTATGGTTTTTCCAGTAGTCACGCTGAGAGTCATGTTGAGACTATACAGAAAGCTGAGTGCTGAAGAATTGATGCTTTTGAGCTGTGGTGTTGGAGAAGACTCTTGAGAGCCCCTTGGACTGCAAGGAGATCCAACCAGTCCATCCGAAAGGAACTCAGCCCTGAATGTTCTTTGGAAAGACTCATGTTGAAGCTGAAACTCCAATACTTTGGCCACCTGATGCGAAGAGCTAACTCTTCTGAAAAGACTCTGATGCTGGGAAAGACTGAAGGCAGGAAGAAAAGGGGATGACAGAGGGTGAGATGGTTGGATGACATCACCGACTCAATGGACATGAGTTTGAGTGAACTCCGGGAGTTGGTGATGGACAGGGAGGCCTGGCGTGCTGCAGTCCATGGGGTCGCAAAGAGTTGGACATGACTGAGTGACTGAACTGAACTGAGGAATTCTAAAGAGAGGAAGATTAGGAAAACTTCAGTTTTATAAAGGTAATACAAGCCAACAAAACACAGAAAAATTAGGAATATAGAAAGTAAAAAGATGTAAGAAACAGACTTACAAGTAATCACAAGAAATGTAAATGCACTAAAATAAAACTATCAGAAAAATTTAACTACATGCTGATTAGAAGAGATATCCCTATAATATAAGGACTTTGAAAGTTAAAGGATAGAAAAAGATATGCCAGGCAAATTACTAACCAAAAGAAGTTGGAATAACTATTAATGTTCAAGTGTTTAGACTTTATAGTAGAAAACTCTGAGTCTGTGGCCAGCTATGGACTTTAAACATAACAAAATTATTCTCCAAATAAGTGGCACTGGTAAGTTTGAAAAGCCAACACAGATATGCTGGTTTTACATTAGTCTTAGTGTGATTTTGGCTCAAAACTGTGGGGACTGGCAAAAAGAGGTGGTCCAGTTTGACTCAGCAGTTCTACTTAAAAAGAGATCGAGACACATCTCAAAGCAAGTGGCTTAATTCATTTGCTATAAAGTAATACAGAAGAGTGAGAAGGGGAAAGGAATAATAATATGATTGCTGTGCTAGCCTTTTATAGCAGAGTAGGTACCATTACTCTCATGAGCAGCTCCTTCTAATTAAAAGACCTAAAGATAAATCTCGTTGCAAAGGTTCTACAATCATTTTTTTATTTAGTTTAGTATATTTGGACACTTTCAAAGCATCTCTATCATCTAACATCTCTCTACAACTATTCAAGTTGAGCTACTTAATTAGTAAGCAAGAAAAAGTTGCTGTATTTTGTGTAAGGCCAGTACTAAGCTAGTTTGAACAGACTAGTTAAGACTGAAAAATGAATAATGTGGCACATTATGATTTTCCTCCCTATTCAGTCCTTCTCACTAGTTTTCTCTAAGCTTCCTGGACTACTTCATGTTTGGCTAAAAGCAATTTGTGGATATTCTTCCTTATCAGTGCTGGTTTCCCAGATAGAAATCAGAAAGTTCACTTGCCCAATTTTCCTTAAAATTAAGGTGAAGACATATGATCTACCATCTCTTCCTGTGAAATGTATTTACATGAGACTTTGATTCAAAAGTGAGCAGTACAAAGAAGTGCCAAGTGGAATTCATCTTCTAGCAATGGTGGCTGCAAAAGCATATTGATTACAAGAGATTATTGTATCTCAAGTCTTTCAATGGGAACCACATTCCTTCTTTCCTAAGTACTTTCTTTTTAGATAGTCTTTTGCTAGCAAATGGATTTTTTTAATCTGAAATTTTATTTTTCATCTTTATTCTTAAAGATATTTTTTTCTGGGTATACAATTATAGGTTGATGGTTGTTTGTTCTGAGCATATTCAACATTCTATTAGATTGCATCAATAACAGAACTGACACTGCGTTCTGATTTCCTCGTTACTATAACAGTTCTTCAAAGATTGTCTTTTGTTTGATATTGTACAGTTTTATCAGGATGTGTCTATGTGTACACCTCCTTTTTATCTTGCTCCAGAGATTTATTAGGCTTCCTGAGTATGTGATTGTGTCTTTCATCAAATTCTGGGATCTCTTCTTTGAATACTGCCTCTGCCATTTTTCTTTCATTCTGGAACTTTATCTAAACACATTAGTTTTACATTCTTTATCATACAACTCAATTTTTTTTAATGTATTGTCCATTTCTCCTTTTCTCGCCTTCCTTCTCTCCACTTTTTGCTACATTCTTCAGATGTGTTATAATTCAAAATTCAACTTTGTGTAAAATGCTATTAAATCTTCCCTTAAGTCTCGTGCCCTTCCTTACTCATAATCTCAATTCCTTTAAATTTTTTTTTAAAACAAATCCACACTTTATTTTTCAATAAGTTTAAATCCTCGAAGGGTAATAGCAGGAGACTGTTTTGGAACTGGCGTGAACCATGTCACTGTTTCCATGAGTGTAAATTATCCTTCCCCAGATTACTCTGGTTTTGTTAGGTTTTCCACCAGGAGTTACTGAGTTGTTCTTTGGTTTGCACACATAAGCACATCTCTTGCCTACACAGAATTCAGTTTCACCTCAAGCATATACATCTTCAATTTCAGGAGAGTTGTGTGGTTCCCTCTGGTTCCATAGATCCCACTTATAGCCAGCAAAAATGGCCTCAGACCACAACCTTCCAGAAATATTTGTTGTTTTAGAAGTCCTATTTCCAGCAAGCCTCCAGAGTCCAAGATGGTTGAAAGAGCCCGATTTATTCTTAAACATACTAAGTATGCCTGTCTTACATGCTTTAATCTGTGCTTACAATTTTAGTATCTTAAGTCTTAAGAGGTCTGACTCGTCTCTTTTTTTCTTCATTAATTCCAGCCCATAGTGTCTAGTTTCTCAGTTGGATTTATGATCTGACTATGATCTCTTATTCGGGGAGCTTTATCTAGGAGTTCTTTTTTTCATGTGTGTGACTAGCAAGATTTTAGTTCCCCATTCAGGGACTGAATCTGGGCTATAGCACTGAAAGCGCCACTGCACCATCAGGTAAATTCCCTTTATAGGAGTTCTTTGAGGCCTAAGTTGTTCCAGAGAAGTTTGAATTTTCTTCTTCCCAAGGGCCTGAGATCATTTTATCGTGTAGTTCACTTGTTTTTAAATGTCCCACTTTTTATTTTATGTCCCACTAAAAAGAAAAAACTTCTCAGTCATTATCTCTACTTTCTCCTATTAGGATTCTGAAAATACTGCATTAAACTATTACCTCATTGATCTTAGATACTCTGTTCTGTTTGTTTGGGTTTTTTTAGTGTTTTCTTTCACTTTCAGTTTGGATAATTTCTATTGACTTGCCTTCAAATTTATAGATTCTATCCTCTTCTGTGTTTAGTCTGCTGCTAAGTTCAGTCTTCATCTCTGATACTGTATTTTTCCTTTCTCCCTGGGTGATTTAATCCATTTTCATGACAATAACATCAGCAATATGCTACAAATCTCCCAGTCCAATATTTCTTGCTGAGACCAACAAAAGAATGCAGCTTTAAAGAGGAAAAGAAGTAGGGGAAGGGAAGGTGGGAAAACAGGGAAAACAAAATAAGACGACAGATTTAAATCCAAATATACTTGAAATGACTTAATCTATTACTAGATTAAATATTCCAATTAAGAAAGACTAGGAGGAAAAAAGAAATTAGAAGATAAACAGACTAGAAAAAACACCTCTAAATAATCCAATTAAATACTGATTACAAAAGTTAACAGAAAAAGGGTGAAAAAGACGCATTCTCTATGAATAGAAGGGAACTTCCTCAATCTGATAAAGCCATCTATGAAAAACGCCAGCTAAGACCACACTTAAAAGACTAAAAGCTTGCCCCCTAAAATCAGAAGAGAGACGTCTGTTCCCTTCTAAGACAGTTATCTGCTTTTGCCATTTCACTGCTAAGTGAGTTTAGCAAAGTTATAGGATACAAGATAGGATACAAGATTATCATAAAAATAACAATCTCATAAAAAACTAGAGTGTGTGTGTGCCCAGTCACTCAGTCGTGTCCACTCTTTGCAACCACACGGACTGTAGCCCGCCAGGCTCCTCTGTCCATGGGGATTCTCTAGGCAAGAACACTGGAGTAGGTTGCCATCCCCTCCTTCAGGGGATCTTCTCAACCTAGCAGCTGAACCCAGGTTTCCCACACTGCAGGCAGATTCTTTACCATCTTAGCCACTAGGGAAGCCCAAGAATACTGGAGTGGGTAGCCTATCCCTTCTCCAGGCGAACTTCTCAACCAAGGAATCAAATCAGGGTCTCCTGTGTTGCAGGCAGATTCTTTACTAGCTGAGCTACCTGCGAAGCCAAAAAACCACAATACATAGGATTAAATTAACAAGAGAAATATAGAACTTAAACACTGAATTTGTATGGAAGCATAAAAGACTCCAAACAGCCAAAGCAATCTCTAGAAAGAAAAACAGCTGGAGGAATCAGAATCCCTGAGTTCAGACTATACTACACAACTAGAGTAATCAAGACATTATGGTACTGGCATAAAAACAGAAATACAGATCAGTGATACAAGATAGAAAGCCCAGAGATAAACCCAAACACCTATAGTCACCTAAGCTATGATAAAGGAGGCAAGAATATACAAGGGAGAAAAGACAGCCTCTTCAATAAGTGCTGCCGGGAAAACTGGACAACTCTAGGTAAAAGAATGAAATAAGAACACTATTTAACACCCTACACAAAAATAAACTCAAAATGGATTAAAGACCTAAATGTTAAGATCAGACACTATAAGACTCTGAGAGGAAAATACAAGGAAAACATTATTTGACATAAACCACAGCAAGACCTTTTTGACCCACCTTCTAAAGCAATGAAATTTAAAATAAACAAATAGGATCCAAGAAAATCACAAACAAGACAAAAAGACAACCCACAGAATGGGAGAAAATATTTGCAAATGAAGCAACGGACAAGGGATTAATCTCCAAAATATGCAAACAGCTCACGGAGCTCAGTATCAAAAAACAAACAAACAACTCAATAAAAAAAACGGGTCAATGAAAAACCTAAACAGACATCTCTCCAGGGGAGACATACAGATGGCGAAAAGGCACATGAAAAGATGCTCAACATTATTAATTATTAGACAAATACAAATACAAATTACAATGAAGTATCATCTCACACAGGTCAGAACAACCATCATCAAAAAATCTACAAACAGTAAATGCTGGAGAGTGGAGAAAAGGGAACCCTATTACATGTTGGTGGGAATGTAAATTGATATAGCCTCTGTGGAGAACAGTATGGAAGTTCCTTAAAAGACTAAAAATAGAACTACCATATGACCCAGCAATTCCACTACTAGGCATATACCTTAAGAAAACCAAAATTCAAAGTGACACATGTTCACTGCAGCCCCTATTTACAAAAGCCAGGGCATGGAAACAACCTAAATGTCCAATGATAGATGAATGGATAAAGAGGAGGTACATATATACAACTGAATATTGTTCAGCCATAAAAAGAACAAAATTTAGTCATCTGTAGAGATGTGGATGGACCTACAGTCTGTCATACTGAGTGAAGTTAGTCAGAAAGAGAAAAAATCATATATTAGTGCATACATGTGGAATGTAAAGCAATTATACTTCTATTTTAAAAAAGTAAGATCTAAATAAATGAAAAAACATCCCATGTTCATGGATTGGAAGATTAACAATGTCAAGATGGCACTAATACTCCCCAAACCAATCTACAGATTCAACATAATCCTTATCAGAATCCCAGCTGGGGGATTTCTCTGGCAGTCAAGTGGTTAAGACTGTGCTTCCGGACTTCCTTGATGGTCCAGCAGTTAACAATCTGCCTGCCAATGCAGGGGATGTGGGTTCAATCCCTGGTCCAGGAAAATCCCACATGCTATGGAGCAACTGGGCCCATGAGCCAGTGCCACAACTACTGGATCCACTGTGCCCTAGAGCCCGTGCTCTGAAACGAGAGAAGCCACCACAATGAGAAGCCCACACACTGCAACTAGGGAAAGCCTGTGCACATCAATGAAGACCCAGCACAGCCATAAATAAACACATAATTTTTTTTATTTAAAAAAAAAAAAAAAAAAAAAAAAACTTTGCGTTTCCAATGCAGGGGGCATGGGTTCAATTCATGGTCAGGGAACTAAGATGACACATGCTGCAAGGTACAGCCAAAAATAGAATAAGTAAAAAGATTTAATAAACAAATAAAGAACTGCAATTGCCTTCTTTGTAGGCATTGACAAGCTTATTCTAAAATGCACACAGAGTGGGAGGTGGGAGGGGGTTCATGTTTGGGAGCTCATGTACACCCATGGCGGATTCATGTCAATGTATGCCAAATACAATACTGTACTGTAAAATAAAATAAAGTAAAAAATTAATTAATTAATTAATTTTAAAAAATGAAATGCACACAGAACTGTAAGGGACCAAGAATAGCCAAAACAATCCTAAAAATGAATAAATTAGAAAGGTTCACACTTCTCAACTGCAAAACTTGCTACAAAGCAACAATAAAGACAGTGTGTTTCTCCAAAGGCATGTAGATCAATGGAACATAATTGAGAGGAAAAATCCCACACATTTATGGTCAACTGATTTTTGATGAGGTGCCAAGGCCATTCAGTGGGGAAAAAATAGTCTTCTCAACAAGTAATGCTGGGACAACTGTGTAGGCACAGGCAAAAGACTGAATTTGGACCCTTTCCTATTAATTTTGACATGCAAAAATTAATTCAAAATATACCAAAGACCCAAAGCTATAACAGCTAAAACTATAAAACTCTTAGAAGGAAACATACATATAACTTTTCATGGTCTTGGATCAGGCAATGGGTTCTTAAATATGATATCAAAACGCAAGCAACCAGAGAAACAAAGATAAAATGGACTTCACCAAAATTTAAAACTATGAGCAACAAAGGACATTATCAAGTGAAAAGACAATAAAAAAAAAGGAAGAAAATACCTGCAAATCATACATCTGACAAAGGTCTCATTCTAGAATTCTTATAACACAATAAACTGACAATTAATAAAACACAGTCAAAAGACAGACCTCCTTGGTAGCCCAATGGTTAATAATCCTCCTGCCAATGCAGGCAACACAGATTTGATCCCTGGTCTGGGCAGATTCCACATACCATGGGGCAACTAAGCCTGTGTGGCAAAACTACTAAAGCCCACACACCCTAGAGCTGGTGCTCCACAGCAAGAGCTGGTGCTCCACAGCAAGAGAAGCCACCACAATGAGGAGCCCTTTCATCACAACTACAGAGTAGCCCCCACACATACCCAGCACAGCCAAAAATAAAACAAATTAAATTTTTTTTTAATTTTAAGAAATACAGTATTTTTTAATGTGCAAAAGATCTGAATAGACATTTCTCAAAAAATATCATTAAAGGTCAATAAGCACATGAAAAGGTGCTCAACCAAAACCACAAGAAGATATTGCTACTTCATACCTACTACAATGACTATAATAAAAAGAAAACTAGCGTTGATGAGAATGTAAAGAAATTGTAACTCTAATATAGTACTGGTGGGAATGCAAATGGTACAACCATTTGTGGAAAAGAGTGGTGGTTCCTTAAAAGTTAAACACTGACTTATTTAACTAGCAATTTCATTCCTAGGTATACACAAAAGAGAACTGAAAAATATATTCACACAAAAACTTGCACAAGATGGTCAAAGCAGCATTATCACAATAGCCAAAAAGTGGAAACAACTCATATGGCCATTAATTGATGAGTAACTAAACAAACTGCAGTATACTCATACAATGCATTATTATTCAGTCCTAAAAAGGGATAAGTTTTGATACATACTATTTACTTACATGGATGAACTTGGGAAACATTATGCTAAGTAAAAGAAGTCAGATACAAAAAGCTACACATTGACTGATTTATTAATAATTTACATGAAATGATCAGAATAGGCAAATCTATAGTGACAAAAAGTGGTTGCCAGGGAAGGGAGAATAGGTGGGGTGGGGGAGAATGAGGAATGACTGCTGATGAGTACACAGTTTCTTTTGGAAGTAAAGTAAATGTTCTAGAATTAATGGGGATGGTTGTACAACACTGTGAATATGCTAAATTACTAAGCTATATATTACATATGGATGAACACAGCAAAAAAAATCTACCTGAAAAAACAACTGAATGATAAACCCGGAATTCAGAATAGCGCTTACGTCGGGAAGAGGAAGGGAAATGGGACAGATCATAAAGTTATTGATAACATTCTTTTTCTTAAATAGAGCAGAGTGTTAAACACAAGTGTCTATAGTTGCTTTTTATATCTTACACATATTTGCTAAATATCTTATCAACATTGATGTTAAGGGTATCAAAATAAGACAGCATTTTTTTCCCCATTAAAAGTGTGGTAGAGCTATTTGGGTTTAAAACTATGTACAACTTTCACACACACACACAGAGAATAGAAGGCAGTGAGTGTAGACTATTTTTTTCAAAAATAGTAGCTGCAGTGACTAAGGGTCAATAAGTGAAGTGAAGTTGCTCAGTCATGCCTGACTCTTTGCGACCCCCATGGACAGTAGCCTGCACCAAGCTCCTCCGTCCATACGGTTTTCAAGGCAAGAGGACTGGAGTGGGTTGCCATTTCCTTCTCCAGGGAATCTTCCCAGGAATCGAACCCAGGTCTCTCACATTGTAGACAGACGGCTTTACCGTCTGAGCCACCAGGGAAGAGTCAATAGAGGGAAGTTTATTTTGGTTTTAGTGGTTCTTTTCCCCTAAGAATGTGTGAGAATGTTTACTAGTGATAGGAAATGAATGAGTGAGTTTGCCAACACAAGAAAAAAGATGTAAACCTCTTGATAAGACAGACAGGATTAGGATCCAGAATTCAGATGTAGGTAGGAACTTCATTTGAAAAACCATGAAACCAGGGAAAAAACATTTAAGGACGGGAACAGATAGACCAAAGTTTGATGGCAGATTTATAGGTAGAAGAAGGCACTCTCATTTGATAGTCTAAATTGTCTCTATGCTTCCTACCAGGAGTAAGAAAAGATCCAAGAAGGACAAGGGTAGCTGAGGGAAGGTGAGAGCTTAAGGATCAATGTTTGAGAATGACAGCTGAACAGACTAAGAGGAAGATAACGCATGAAAGGATTCCTTGACAGTTCTGACAGTCCACTGAGTTGGCACCAGTCCCAGACTACACTACTGCAATGATGTAGAAATGAATGATGCAAGTATTTGTACTGAGTGGAAATAGGTTCTTGGTAAGCAGGCATGACAAAAGGACTGGGAAGAAAGGAAGCTGGAACTGAAGTGTTGAGAGAAGGAAAAAAATCAATCTGTGGTGTTCAAGACCTATAAATTAAGGAGTGGCTAAGTTACTAAAGTCAAGGTTCCAAGGTCATGTGAAATAAAGGAGTGAAACATCAAGAAACGGAGAGGGTTTCAGGAGCTGTATCATTCAAAGTTGATAAGATTTCTGAGTAAAAAAAAATGTGATCAATAAAATGAGAATAAGTAATTACTATTCTATCTCCACAAAGAGTTCAAAAGTGAAATAATTTCTTGGTCAGGAGAGAAAGGGTCTCAAATATAATGAGGCTGTGTACTACTCACATATTTCATGTATTAGTTACTTGATAACTTTTACTTGAGAAACAATAAAAATGCATTCTCTAAAATGTTTCTATTCCTGACAGTGTATCAAATGAGATGACAATCAAAACTGCAAACTACACAAGGAAACAAACCACTGTGAGAAAGTTAGAAGCAGCAAATTACAAAAACATTTATGAAGTACTACAGATAATAGAGACTTGAAAGAAATTATAAAATAAGAAAATTTAGAATGTTTTAAGAAAAAAAACAGAAATAGTAACAAAAGGCAAGTTTTGTTTTCCAAACAACTGGCAATTTGGGGGAAAAGAATCAAAAGATATTTTAAAAGGCACTGATTTTCAATAGAGTTGTTTTTAAAGAAGTCACTGAAATATAATAAAAACTATTTATAAATATTAATTTTAGAATAAACATGGTAGGTATATAAGTATTCAGTGTACAGATCTTCCAATTTTCCTGTATATTCAACAATTTTCATTATAAAGTATCACCGAAATAAAAGTAAATGATAAATTAGGTACAACTAGAAGAGAAAATCCTCTATAATGTCTTCTAAACTCTATGTTTTTCCCTTTTATTAAATCTTTAATCCACCTGTAGTTGATTACTGTACATATGGGAGTACAGCCTCTCCCAAAAATACAAGAGAAGACTCTACACATGGACATCACCAGATAGCCAAAATCAAAATCAGACTGATAATATTCTTTGCAGCCAAAGAAGGAGAAGCTCTACACAGTCAACAAAAATAAGACTGGGAGCTAACTGTGGCTCAGATTATGAATTCCTTATTGCCAACTTCAGACTTAAATTGAAGAAAGTAGAGAAAACCACTAGACCATTCAGGTACGACCTAAATCACATCCCTTGATTATACAGTATAAGTGAGAAATAGATTCAAGGGATTAGATCTGAGAGAGTGCCTCAAGAACTATGGACGGAGGTTCGTGACACTGTACAGGAGACAGTGAGCAAGACCATCCCCAAGAAAAAGAAATGCAAAAAAGCAAAATGGTTGCCTGAGGAGGCCTTACAAATAGCTGAGAAAAGAAGAGAAGCAAAAACAAAGGAGAAAAGGAAAGATATACCCATCTGAATGCAGAGTTTCAACGAATAGCAAGGAGAGAAAGGAAAGCCCTTCTCAATGATCAGTGCAAAGAAATACAGGAAAACAATAGAAAGGGAAAGACTAGACATCTCTTCAAGAAAATTAAATATACCAAGGGAACATTTCATGCAAAGATGGGCACAATAAAGGACAGAAATGGTATGGCCCTAACAGAAGCAGAAGATATTAAGAAGTGGCAAGAATACACAGAAGAACTATACAAAAAGATCTTCATGACCCAGATAATCACAATAGTATGATCACTCACCTAGAGCCAGACATCGTGGAATGCAAAGTCAAGTAGGCCTTAGGAAGCATCACTACGAACAAAGCTAGTGGAAGTGATGGAATTCTAGTTGAGCTATTTCAAATCCTAAAAGATGATGCTGTGAAAGTGCTGCACTCGATATGCCAGCAAATTTGGAAAACTCAGCAATGGCCAGACTGGAAAAGGTCAGTTTTCACCCTAATCCCAAAGAAAGGCAATGCCAAAGAATGTTCAAGCTATCACACAATTGCACTCATCTCACACACTAACAAAGTAATGCTCAAAATTCTCCAAGCCAGGCTTCAATAGTACATGAACCGTGAACCTCCAGATGTTCAAGCTGGATTCAGAAAAGGCAGAGGAACCAGAGATCAAATTGCCAACATCCACTGGATCATCAAAGAAGCAAGAGAGTTCCAGAAAAACATCTACTTCTGCTTTATTGACTATGCCAAAGCCTTTGACTGGGTGGATCACAACAAACTGTGGAAAATGCTTAAAGAGATGGGAATACCAGACCACCTAACCTGCCTCTTGAGAAATCTGAACGCAGGTCGGTAAGCAAGTTAGAACTGGACATGGAACAACAGACTGATCCCAAATCGGGAAAGGAGTGCGTCAAGGCTGTATAATACCACCCTGCTTATTTAACTTATATGTAGAGTACATCATGAGAAATGCTGGGCTGGATGAAGCACAAGCTGGAATCAAGATTCCAGAAGAAATATTAATAACCTCAGATATGCAGATGACACCACCCTTAAAGAGCCTCTTGATGAAAGTGAAAGGATAGTGAAAAAGTTGGCTTAAAACTCAAAATTCAGAAAAGTAAGATTATGGCATCTGGTCCCATCACTCTGTGGCAAACAGATGGGGAGATAATGGAAACAGTGACAGACTTCATTTTCTTAGGCTCAAAATCACTACAGATGTGGACTGCAGCCATGAAATTAAAAGACACTTGCTCCTTGGAAGAAAAGTTATGACCAACCTAGACAGCATATTAAAAAGCAGAGACATTACTTTGCCAACAAAGGTCCATCTAGTCAAAGCTATGGTTTTTCTAGTAGTCATGTATGGATTTGAGGGTTGGACTATACAGAAAGCTGAGTGCTGAAGAATTGATGCTTTTGAGCTGTGGTGTTGGAGAAGACTCTTGAGAGCCCCTTGGACTGCAAGGAGATCCAACCAGTCCATCTGAAAGGAAATCAATCCTGAATGTTCTTTGGAAGAACTGATGTTGAAGCTGTAACTCCAATACTTTGGCCACCTGATGCAAAGAGCTGACTCACTGGAAAGGACCCTGATGCTGGGAAGGATTGAGGGTGGAAGAGGACAGAGGATGAAATGGTTGGATGGCATCACCGACTCAATGGATATGAGTTTGAGTAAACCCCAGGAGTTGGTGATAGACAGGGAGGCCTGGCATGCTGCTGCCTATGGGGTCACAAAGAGTCGAACATGACTGAGCAACTGAACTGAACTGAACTGATGGGGGTAGAAGTTCAAAGTCACTATTTCCCATATTGGATAACCAATTGTCTCAATCATTTACTGAAAAATTCATTCTTTTCCCCACTTATTTGCAATATCATCTTTCTCTTACCAAGTTGTCAAATATGTAAGGGTCTGCATCTGGGCTCTCTTTTGTGTTCCACTGGCCTATCCCTGTGCCAATATCACATCTTAATTACTGTAGCTTTCTATCTTATACTTTAAGAATGCTTTGACTATTCTTGGGGCTTTGCACTTCCATATAAATTTTGGAATCAGCTTATCAAATTCCATACAAAATTTTGTTGGAGTTTCTATGTCAGACTGATTTGAATATATAGGAAGATTGAGGGAAAACAAATGCCTTTACAATATTGGATCTTTTAATTTATGACCATAATAAAAAAATCTCATTTTTAAAATTTATTGTTCTTTAATGCCTCATTGAAAATAATGCTTCAGAATTTTTCTCTTAAGTCTTCCACATCTCATTAGATCTATACTCAAATGCTTCATATGCTTGTTTGCTATTATAATTGATGACATTTTGTTATCTCCAGCTTCTAATTCTCTGTTGTTGATATACAGATGCCACCCCTTGGTGGCTCAGATGGTAAAGAATCTGCCTGCAATGCAGGAGACCTAGGTTCAGTCCCTGGGTTGGAAAGATCCCCTGGAGAAGGAAATGGCTACCCACTCCAGTACTCTTGCCTCGAGAATCCCATGGACAGAGGAGCCTGGCAGGCTACAGTCCATATGCAAATTTAAATTTGATTTTGTATCAAGCATCTCGCTAAACTGTTATTTGTAACTCATCTGTAAATTCTCTTGGATATCTCTGAACATAATCATAGCTACAAACAAAAGACAGTTGTCTCTCCCTTTCATCTTATATCTTTGTTTCTACCTGTCTGCCTTGCTACTTAAGACTTTGAGCACAATATTTAATAAAAACAATGACAACAGTCATCCTTGTCATGTTTCCCTATCTCAAAAGGAAAGTTTTCAACTTTTCAGTGTTGTCTCCTGTATAGTTTTTGTAGGCATTCCATCTGGTTAAAAAGGTCCTTTCTTGGTCAGGTGGACAAGATCATGAATGAATCTATTAAGATTCATTCACATAATTTTTTCTCTTTAAGTCACGTAACATGGTTGAGTATGTAAACTAATTTTAACATTAAATCAATCCTGCATTCCGGGGATAACTTAGTTATGGTATATCCTAAATTAGTTCTGGTATTTTAAGATTTGCATCTGTAACCTATGTGCAGGGCAGGGAGAGAAATTCAGCCACAGAGAACAGACTTATGGACACAGTGGAGGAAGGAGAGGGTGGGACGAGTTGAGAGTAAAACTAAAATATATACATTCAGTTCAGTTCAGCTGCTCAGTCGTGTCCGACTCTGCGACCCCATGGACTGCAGCACACCAGGCCTCCCTGTCCATCACCAATTCCTGGAGTTCACTCAAACTCAGTCCATTGAGTCGGTAATGCCATCCAACCATCTCACCCTCTGTCATCCCCTTCTCTTCCTGCCTTCAATCTTTCCCAGCATCAGGGTCTTTTCAAATGAGTTAGCTCTTCGTATCAGGTGGCCAAAGTATTGGAGTTTCAGCTTCAACATCAGTCCTTCCAATGAACAGTCAGGACTGATTTCCTTTAGGATATACATTACCATGTATAAAATAGATAGCTAATGGGAAGTTGCTATATAGCACAGGGAGCTCAGTCTAGTGCTTTGTGACAAACCAGAGGGGTGTCAGATGGGGTGAGAGGTAGGAGGGAGATTCAAGAGGGAGGGAACATATGTATACCTATGGCTGATTCATGTTGATGTATGAACCAACATTGTAAAGCAATTATCCTCCAATAAAAAATAAGTTTAAAAATAAAGAAAAATTTTTTTAAATCTGCATGTGTTATATGTCATTATAATTAACTGTCCTTGTCAGGATTTATCTTCAAGATGGTACTTTCTGTTGTTTTTATAGCCATTAAGTCATGTCCAACTCTTTTGTAATCCCCATGGGATTTCCCAGGCAAGAATACTGGAGTAAGTTGCCATTTCTTTCTCCAGGGGATTTATGGTACTAGTCTCTTTCATTAAATAAGCTAGGATTTTTCTTCATTTTCAATTTCCTGAAGATCAGGAATAGCTGCTGTTCAAGGCCAAAGTGATTTCTTTTATGATTTTTGATAGAACTCAGTAGTAGTGAAGTTATTTGGGCTGTATGGAAAGATTTTTTACTACATATTTAATTATATAATTTATACACATTATAAGATTACTGAGATTTTCCATTTATATTCAAGTCTATTTTAGGGAGTTATATATTTTAAGAATGTCTACTTAAAACTATCTTTACGTTCAAAGAATAGTTATCCATATTATTTTTATCTTTTACTGCCTGCCACATCTACAATGATACCCTCTCTTTCATTATTGATATTGGTTTTCTATGATCTTTTCTTTCTTAATATCACAAGTACGTCAAAGAACAAACTTTTGGATCTGTTGTATATTTGTTTTCTATTTCATTCTTTTTTGTTTTTATCGTTAGCTTCATTACTTTTTTTTTTAACATTCTTTGAGTTTATTTTGCTATTCTTTTGCTAATTTCCCAAGAGAAACGTTTACTTCATTTCTTTCTTTCTTGCCTTTCTTTTTTTCTAAGGTAAGCATTTAAGGACATGTATTTGCTATAAAATATAATATTGCTTTAGCTTACCTTACAAATTTTGATGTGTAACATTTCTATCTTTTAGTCCAAAATATTTTGCAATTACTATTGTGATTTCTGCTTCTACTGGCAGGTTAAATAGAAATGTGTATCTTAATTTGAAAGGTTTTAAAAAACTTTTAAAAAGCTAATTGTTTTGTAGCTTGATAACTTGGTTTTCCAGGTGGCGCTAGTGGTAAAGAATCTGCCTGCCAATGCAGGAGACATGAGGCGGGTTTGATCCCTGGGTCTGGAAGATCCCTTAGAGGAGGAAATGGCACCCCACTCCAGTATTCCTGACTGCAAAATTCCATGAGAGGAGCCTGGAGGGCTACAGTCTGTGGGGCCGCAAAGTGTTGGACATGACTGAGAAACTAAGCACACACACACACACACACACACACTTGATTTCAGTTCTCTGAAATTTGTTCATATCTATGACACCAAACACGGTAGAAAAATAGTTTTTGTTTTGTTTCACAAACATTTGAAAGTTGCTATTTTCAAAGTGATTGGATACACAGCTCTATAAAAGCATTAGGTGAAATTTGTTAAATGTGTTGTTCCAATCTTCCAAACATCCTTGCAGATATTTCTTTCCTCTACTTTTATCAATTACGGAGAGATGTATATTAAAATCTCCCATTACTGTGGTAGATTTAACAATTCTACTTGCAGTTCTGTCAGTTTTTGCTTTATACGTTTTTTTAAATGGTAGAACAGGTTGTTAAAAATGAATCCCTTTACTTTCTGCTCACCTTAAATACCAAGAGGAAAATCAGTTTCTGTATGATAGTTTTCACTAAATCTGTTTATCTTCAAATTTACCTATTTCATAGTAGAGACTGAACTTACTAAAACATCTTAAAAGCAAGTACATTGGTCTTTTTTCTTCACGAGAAAAACAATCAGAAATTTATTACCAGGGGCATCATGCATACACATCTGAGTAGTCAGTGATGGCTAACTCAAAAGGGGTGGTTAAGACTTGAGCTTATATGCATCTTAACAAAATAACAATAACTTTTAGAGAAGTGACAAGACAAAGGAAAAGGACTTTAAGTTTCTAGAGCAACAAATGGGGGAACTAATGGAAGATAAGAGTGAGTTAGTAAAGGTCTGCTTCCCTGTTGGTGCTAGTGGTAAAGAACCTGCCTGCCAATGCAGGAGACATGAGACGCAGGTTCAATCCCTGGGTCGGGAAGATCCCCTGGAGGAAGAAATGGCAACATGCTCCAGTATCTTTGCCTGGAGAATCCCAAGGACAGAGGAGTCTAGCAGGCTACAGTCCACGGGGCTGCACAGAGTAGGATATGACTGAAGCAACTGAGCACACAGCACGAGAAAGGTTTCCTAAGTAGATCTCTCTGGTGCCCATCTCTGGGCTGATTAGGGTCTAGAGTTGACTCTGGTGATTAATTTCTGTCCTCCTAGTAGAGAAGGGAAGAGGGATGCCTTGGTGAGTCATTCTGAAAGCTAACTTATATTCTAAGCTATAGTTTTCTATTACTATCAGCTTAAAAAGGAAGATACTAAATTTCTCAATTGTTATTCTTTAAACAGCTCATCCATTAAAAAAGGAAAAAAGGCTTATCAGTAAGTATCAAGTTCTCAAAGGACTCATCAATTCTTACTATTATTACCTAATGTACTTCAGGCATTGTTTTCAAACACTAATGTAATCTCCACAACAGACATACAAAGTGGTTGTTATTAATATCTCTATAGTTTTTAACAGAAGCAATAAATAACAGAAACCTGAGGACTAAGACTAATCAATACCAAATGGCAAAGAAATATTGTTGTCAAAGGATTGTTTTCACCAAGATGAATATCTCAATGTGAAAGCCCCACATGCAAGAACGGTTTCATTTAAGTACCTTGTACTTCTGCCTCAGTTCTTCCGTGTCTTCTTTTTCTACTTCTAGGACACGGCGCCGTTCGGTAGCATCTTCAGCATAATCAAGCTTAACAAAAACAGATACAATTAGACTTAATTGCCATAGTACTCCCATCTAGCCATAAAAAGACATTTACACAACTACAGTACTATATGAAAATACGTAATTTGCTCAACTACCTCTTGCTTTATTGTCACACCACAGAGAAAAAAAACATGCAAAATAGTTCATTAATCCTTTCATGCTGTTGGTTCCCAACAGGCATAGTTGATGATAACAGACTTTACTTCAGTGTTCAAATGACAAAGAATTAGCAGTAAATGGAGCATAATATTTCAAGCAATGAAAAGAAGGTATCATAGATGAGAGCAGTACACAGCTCTATTGTTGTTCAGTCACTAAGTATTGTCCAACTCTCTGCAACCCCAAGAACTGCAGCAAGCCAGGCTTCCTTGTCCTTCACTATCTCCCAGAGTTTGCTCAAACTCATGTCCATTGAGTTGATGATGTCATCCAACCATTTCATCCTCTGTCTCCCCTTCTCCCTTTGCCCTCAATCTTTCTCAGCATCAGGATCTTTTCCAACGAGGTGGCTCTTCACATCAGGTAGCCAAAGTATTGGAGCTTCAGCATCAGTCCTTCCAATGAATATTCAGGGTTGATATCCTTTAGGATTGGCTGGTTTGATCTCCGTGCTGTTCAAGGGACTCTCAAGAGTCCAGTACCACAGTTGGAAAGCATCAATTCTTCAGCGTGCAGCCTTTTTCATGGTCCAACTCTCACATCTGTACATGACTACAGGAAAAACTATAGCTTTGACTACATGAACCTTTGTTGGCAAAGTGATGTCTCTTCTTTTTAATATGCTGTTTAAAAGGTTTGTCACAGCTTTCCTTTCAAGGAGCAAGCATCTCTTAACTTCATGGCTGCAGTCACCGTCCGATGAAAATAAAATCTGCTGCTGTTTCCATTTTTACCCCATCTATTTGCCATGAAGTGATGGGACCGGATGCCATGATCTTAGTTTTTGAATGTGAGTTTTAAGCCAGCTTTTTCACTCTCCTCTTTCACCTTCATCAAAAGACTCTTTAGTTCCTCTTTGCTTTCTGCCCTTAGAGTGGTATCATCTGCATATCTGAGGTTGTTGACACAGCTCTGTAGGGGCAAAGCTTCTACCACAAAAAATATTTTAAGATTTGAGCTACAGAGCCTACTGAAATGAGCCTAAGGGCCTGGGTTTAAGTCTGATCTTATCTTGTGGCATAATGCTGGGACAATCACTCAACTTCTTTATAAAAGGGGCATTATTTGCCACCTACCTACCTCAAAGACAGCACTAAATGAGAATATATAAGTTTTTTAATTTTCCCTCAAAAATATTAACATTACACCTGAATTTTGGAATTAGCATCCATTTTAAATACCCCATAAAACAAGTCAACCAATGAGATCAATTTACCTCCATTTCCATGCGACCCATGCCCATGACATCATATTTGACGACGATTGGAATGGGATCTGTTCTCCCTGTAAAAGGAACATATAATCAAGGTGAGATGTAAGGCTAAGCCAACAGCTCGCTTTACACATTGGGTTTGGGTGGTTAGAGATCTTGCCTTGGAGTGCAGAGACCAGAAAGCTACAGTGAACCAAACACAAGCCATTCTCACAGCTTACAACCAAACCTACCTCTCCAGTTTAAGCCCAACTAACCACCTTGGCTGACCTTCCAGTTGGAGATGATTCCAGATTACTAAAGCAAAATTAAATAAGTAATGCAAAGCATTTCTAAGCAATGGCACCAGGAAGTTTAAAATCAAGAACACTAGAAATTCCTTTTTAAAAAGACTCCCAAATAACTTTCCATCAAGAATCACTTCACTCTTACTATTCACTGACATTTTCCCACACACACTTAAAACTGGTAATAAATATGTCAACTGACAGGTTTAAATTGGAAGAGCACAGTTTCAAATATGACACAGGAAAATTCAATAACTGCAACTCAGCGTGTTTAATATTTCTTTCTTTGTATTCAAAAGATGCTTTACAATTAAATGAAGGGGTGAAAATAATTAAAAGGAACGCAACAGTTAGTTGCCCTGAGGAAAGAATAGTTTTACTTTTAAACTGGTGCTCTAAGGTCCATTTTTCCAGAGTGGATTTAACACTGACTGTGGCAATCAGTAAGCTGTGAAAAGGACTAGTTGCGAAGAAAATTGTCTTAAACTAATTGATCTATGCTGGAGATTTTTAAAAATGTATATTTAATCCACTCATAACCAGCCAAACAAAGCAAAATGGGGCAGACAAGCACTTTACTACCACAGCTGTTTTACATCACAACTTGCGCTGTTTATTGTGATGTAAGCCCACTGAAAAGAGGACTTACCTTATCCGTTGTATACCTTTAGTGAAAAAACACAATGTTTACTTCCCTCATCATTTCACTCAGGCTGGTGTAAACAATTTTTAAAATTAATTTATTTTTTGTTGTTGTTATACACACATATATATTATACCTTTGGGCTAAAGTTGAGTTTTGTCAGGCTAAATCTGAGATATGACCAAAATTGAATTTGGGGGGTAAAAAAAAGCAATAAATGCCACGCCCATGACTAGGATTAGTCCCGGAGGAGGGAAAAAGCTGTTTCCAAAGTGATCAGCAACCACTTGAATCTAGTTGCTCTGTATTTGTGGGATTGATTTTTGTTTCAAAAGAAATGAAAAACAAATTCTGAAGTTTAATTACTTATCACCAATCTCCCATTATTGCTTTTAAACAATAAGAAGCTAATCAAGAATAATTATCACATTAAAAAATTTAATAAAGAACATCTCACACAAGAAAAGAGAACAAAGTTGTAAAACACAGCCTTATTTTAGATACCTATAAAAAACTGCCAGTTAAAATAAAAATGCATTACTACCTTCTGCCCAATGGTATAATAAATAAGCAGTGACTGCAATCTTTAGCAAAAGGACCAAATTAAGACAGGTTATAAAAATGACTTCCTAGGTGCAATATCACTTTCATAACGTCTCAATCAGGGATTTACTGGTAAAACCAATGGTCCAATGAAAGAATTGGAAAGAAATGTCAAAGTTATTTTTTTTTGATATCTTTTTTGATCTGTCAAAATTTGCTTTGTTAAGAATCAAGAAAATTTTGGTAGAAATTCATTACCTCTGTAAACCCCTGTTATAAACTCTGCATCAGTACTTTTGCCTTCTAAGGCAGTCAAAGTTTGTTTTATTTATAAATTGCAGTAGCAAGTGCTAGTGCCCATTATATTGTGGGGAAATCAAGTTTTTACAGTATTAGAATTTAATGTTTTAACTGATTTTTTTTTTTGGCAATTCTAACACAAACAGATACATCCCTTCTTAACATTACCCTTTAATGAACAAGGATCAGACAAGTTGCATAAGGAAAGGAAAGGAAAATGAAAAAGACCAAGCAGAAGGATGAAGGCTACAACAGAGAAAGTAAGCCTAACATATTGGTGCACTGATGACAAAGGAGTAATCAGTCTGAAAATAAAAAATTACCACTGCTAAGTTTACCATCACCACAACAAGTCCAGGATCATAATGCTGTAAAAAAGAAACACCATTTGTTAGGCAGAAACCATTAGGGTAGGAAACAGGCCTTCTAGCAGGCAGACAGGATCGGGTAAAGTAACATATTGGGCTTTGTCCCTCCCCCAATTTCAGCTGGGGATGCAGGAAGGACACTTTGAGCTACTGCAGTTGTTTTCATACCAGTTGGATCATGGTGTGAGATTTTTGTACTGCTACTTGAGAACAAACATGAACAACCTCTTCTAAAACAATGTAGAGGTTGGGGGAAGGTGGGAGAAAGTGAGAGAACTATCTCTCGCTTCCAATCTCTCATTTAACTGCTCATTCTGTTCAAATCAGTACTCAAGGCCCAAGGTGGGACTTGTTCCTTAAGGAAATAACATCAAAGACAGATCATCAAGTGATTATCAAGTCATTGGCTGCACTAAAAGAACTCTAAGAGGACTGTCTCCTAGAGGGGATCATCAAGACCTCACTATAATAAATAAAAGGTCTGGAAAATAACCTTAGATTTTCAGCACTTGGAAAACATGCACACTTGAGTTCTGTTATGAAAGAATACAACTTTTGTGGTAGACTTCCTCAGAACTCTGTTTCCTTTTAATGAAGTCTTTCCCAAGTCCACCAACATCTTTCTTTCTGCACACAATAAAGCCAAACTTTGAAGAACACCAGGAACTCCAGAGAAACTGGCATCAAAAGGCCTGTCATATTTACAATTAATTAGTCCACTCAGGAAACAGTCTGGCTTTAAAAACAATCTGAAGGTAACATTGCTGCCTCCGCCAAGTAGTAATTTTTTTCCATTATTAGAAGTTCCAGACCAAGGAAAAATCCCATTGGGAAAAGACACTGAAGAATACATACATGAAGAAGCTGCAGCATTAAAAAAACAAAACCCTCATTTATTCATTTGTGATCAATGACAAATCCTATTATAAAGAACACTACTCTGGAATACCTGAGTAACAACCTATAGTGATGACTTTCCAATGGTAAGTAGCAAAAGGATGTTTGCTAATATAATAATCCCCTAGAAAACTCAACTTCCTTTTGATACAAACTGAACTAAATTCAGTTTCTCTTACTTCTTGGTTTCTCTTAACAGGGACAAATATTTCTTAAAGTTCATTAAAATAAGAACATTTTGCTGTTTATTTCATTTCAGAGGAGGCAACTTCAACCAGAACACTAAATACTTTTCTTAGAAGAAACTGTTCTCTTCAGCCAAAGATCTATATATAGATACTCTGACTGTGAGCTAGCTGACGGGACAAGGGTGGGAAAAAAAACATACTACTTATAGAAAATTCCACTATCAATGTATTCATGTGAGGGGAAAAACTGATATTCATATTTTCTAAATAAAAACTTTAAATATATATATATATACAAGTATTGAATCATTATGCTGTATACCTGAAACCAAAATAATATTCTATATCAACTGCATCTCAATAAAATTTTTTTTAAAGAGATGGAAAAAACTTTTAATGAGGCTTCACTGACCAACTGGTACTATATACTCTGTATTTTAGAAGGTAGGCTTACTTCTACAATGACACATGTGCTAAAATACTCATGTACACATCTCTTGCTAAAATGTAAAGGTATTATAACTTATCTTAACTCAAGAGAGAATAAGGCCAAATATGAAAATTCGCTGATTGCTTATAGCCACAGTTTCTGAGAATGAGCCCTTCCATTAATCAGTTTCGATTTTGAAACACTTTGCCGCTAAGTCACTTCAGACGTGTCTGACTCTGTGCGACCCCAGAGATGGCAGCCCACCAGGTCCCCCGTCCCTGGGATTCTCCAGGCAAGAACACTAGAGTGGGCTGCCATTTCCTTCTCCAGTGCATGAAAGTGAAAAGTGAAAGTCAAGTCGCTCAGTCATGTCCGACTCTTAGCGACCCCATGGACTGCAGCCTACCAGGCTCCTCCGTCCATGGGATTTTCCAGGCAAGAGTACTGGAGTGGGGTGCCATTGCCTTCTCCGTTGAAACACTTTAGGATACTCCAATCTACAAAACTGGTCCAAAGAATTGGACTGTAGAAAAATCATTATTATTATTTTTTAAAACAAGCTCCAGGAAAACAACTGGGGACAAAATATTGAAGAACAACCATAATCTGGTAAACAGCACATTTAAGAAACAGAAGACACATGACTTCTCCATAGAAACAAATTAGAAATGAAGAAGCTTCCAAAGTGATTAAAACAGTTTTTGGATAGTCAGCAAATAAGATAACACTACAATTTACCTCTGCTGCCTGTTCCTTTGCTGAGATTCATCCAACAACAAATAATTATTGAATTGCTTCTACATACCAAGCACTACTGGAAGGCTTTGGGCATATTTTTGTGACAGTAATTTAAAAAAGTCCTATACCTCATGAATTATCTATAATTAGGCAAAATAATCCTACCAATGTAAACTTCTGGCATGAGGGAGTAGAAAATAACATTTGTGGACCCAATGCATGTATAGTTCAAAAAGCTTTAAGATGTCTAACATCTTTCAAAGAAGTCTAAAACTGTTTTTAAAGACTGACTCTAATAAGGCAGAAGTAAATCTAAAAGCCATCAAAAAAGTCACAAATTTTACATCCAAAAGGCCACTAAATTGATAAAAGCCAAGAATCTGACCTGACATCTTAAATTTATTTCTTACTTTAAGCAACTCAAATATATATGTGAAAATCAAGAAAATACAAAATTTGGATGGTGACTGTTCTCTGATTTGTAAAACTACTCAAAATAAGACGCTATAGTAAGCTATGTTATAGTGAAGTCGCTCAGTCGTGTCCAACTCTTTGCGACTCTATGGACTGTAGCCTACCAGGCTCCTCTGTCCAGGGGATTTTCCAGGCAGTAGTCCTGGAGTGGATTGCCATTCCCTTCTCCAGGGGATCTTCCCAACCCAGGGATTGAACCCAGGTCTCCCGCATTGTAGACAGATGCTCTGAGCCACCCTTGAAGTCATTATGTTAGTGTGTTTAAATATAATTTCATTCATTTAAAAAAACAGTGATTACATATAACTTTCAGAAATACTTCCTGGGTAAAAAGTGGTAAATATATTTCCAAACCAAAGCTTTACTTCTGCAAATTTCTCCTTAAAATAAGTCTTCAGTCACATAAAAATAATAATTATTTTCAGCATCATTTAGTTATCTTTTTCTTAGTAAACATCAAGTATATTAATTATACCCTATGGCTTCTAAGTTTTGTTTTGTTTTTAAAGAATTCCTACTCAAAAGAGAATCCAAACTCTCTAGTGCTACAAAAATTAACTATATTCTTGCCACAGACTTGTTTAATGATCTTACATGATCTTGTTTAATGATTCTTGTTTAATTATCTATACAACAACCAAGTTATTTTGATTTTCAGGCACAGGTTGGTTTTTTAAGGGCATCGAGGTTTAAAAACTATGACCTAAAAATCCTTCCATCTTCCCAAAGAATCAGAGCTACTTTCTAGGACAAAACAGTTCAATTTTAATCATGTAATCTAATATATTAAGAAAAGGTTAGTTTTGTTTCTCTTGGTTAAGCATACATATATTTATTTCATTGTCAGCTGACAGGGCCTCAAAACCACTCCCTGGTGGCTCAGTGGTAAAGAATCTGCCTGCTAATGCAGGAGACGAAGGCTTGATCCCTGGGTTAGGAAGATCTTCTGGAGAAGGAAATGGCAACCCACTCCAGTATTCTTGCCTGGAAAATCCCATGGACAGAAAAGTTTGGTGGGCTACAGTCCATGGGGTCACAAGAGTCAGACAAGACTTAGTGGCTAAATGTAGACAGCATAGAGTAGCTAGTCCTATGGTATTGTGTATTGTAATATCCAACAATCCAATGTTTTCTTAGAGTTGTATTCACTTACTATTAAGTTATTCCATAACTACACTCAGAATTTCTGAATATTCCAAGATCATTCTTAAACCCCAAAATGTTTTCCAGTTCCATTTTAAACTGCTCTTCCTTAATCCTACACCTCAAATCCTTCTCAAATCACCTTTATTTTCTTTCGATATTTTTCTAGGTAGTCCCTAACTACCTAGAGGTGGCTACAAAATCTCAGTTCTCTAGTAAGATTTAACTTGAAACACTTGTGTCACTGTGGACAACTAGCAGGTGAGTCTCTGCAGCCTCTCCAGCAAAATGGAGATATAATCTCCACTTTCAGGACTGGCATGTAGATCAAAACAGACAACAAATAGAAGATGCTTTGTAAACTCTAACATTTCACTATGATGCTGCTAAACACTGTTGTCTTAAGGCCTCAGAAAATTAAAAAATCAATTTGTTCTTTCATTTCCAAAACTGGCATTTAAAAATACCTTAAAATTAAAAATACTCTAAGAAGCTGTGATAGATTCTAATGTTCTACCAGCAACCTGGTGATAATGAAACAGTTCTATTTACTGAAGGAGAAAATTATCATCTACCCCCAAATCCTTCCCATATTATCATTCCATTAACAAGAGTGACTACTGAGTTTGAAAAGGTTACACAAATATTAAATCTAAGCCAAAAGAATGAAGTATACTTTAGCAAGACTTTCTCCAAATTAAAACAGATTACCTAAGAAATTGATCAGGTACAAATAATTTTCTTAGGTAAATTAAGCCTAAACAAAACAGAAAAACTTAAACACTGTCAAAATGCTTACTATTTTTTACTATTACTGTCACCTGAAAAATACACTAAAACCTATGTATGTGTACTGAATAGTAAGTTATTAATCCACTGTATGCCAAATTTGTAACAGATGAAGTCTACATGGAATGTAGAAGTAAATTGAGAAGTCAAATAAACTGAAATTACTGAAAAATCTCCCTTATTTCCTCTGGTGTCTCTTCTAAAAAGCCCAGAGATCCTAGGTTACCCATAGAAATTTTCTTTTCCAGTTCTAAAGTCTATGATTCCATACAACTTTGAAGGCATTTTTGTCTTTTTTCAAATATTGGCTAACCAGTGAAATTTTATATTTTCAACTGTTTCCACCTGATTGGACTACTCTAATTACAATGAAATCATGATGATTATATACTAATGTATATACTGGTATATTTTATATACTAATTTTATATATTGTTAGTTTTAAGTTTCTTGGACATGCCACTCTTGTAAGAAGTATGAGAAACCAGTTTCCATGCAAACCAGTTTCATTTTAATCATGCAAACTAATCTAGGGCACGAAGTCCATAAATAATAATGTAGGAAACAGTGTACATCAGGATAAAGATAAGATTATAAGAAAAATAAACAGCATTATACTAAATCAGACTAAAAATCACTAATCTATTTTAGATAAGCAAAAGAACCAACTGTCTACCTCTACTTGCCACAGTGAAGGTAACATTCTCAGAAGCATATTTTATTCATATGCCCTAAAGCAAATTACTTGGGGAGTTTATCTAAAATGTAATTTCCTAAACCCCACTGCAGACCTGCTGAGTTGTACTGGTTGGGAATTTACATCTTTAACAAGCACCCAAAGTGATTCTGCTGCTCACTAAAGCTTAACTATCACCAGTCTAATGGTAAAAGTACTAGAGTAGAGGTCAGATTTATGTTATAAACACAGCTACTATCCTCAGCAGCTTGACCATGGATAAATACAAGTTTCTCAATCTATTTAAAGTGGCATTATCTCCCACCCTACTATTGGAGAGGAATATGAGATAAGATACAGGTATAAAGCTTATATGCCATCATGTTTAATTCCCCAAACAGTTCTGAAATCTTTTAAAGATTTGAGCATACTGAGGAAAGGTCACACCACTAACTGATTGCAGAGCTTGAATTTAAACCCAGGTCAAATTTCAAATGAGGTCATAAAGTAGTAACCTGTGAATCAAATATAGGCCTTGCATATGTTTGTTTATCTCAGATTACTTTAAACTTTGAGCCAACATTTATCAATTACTAAGTTTCACCAGAATATCTGAATTTCTGGTTTTGTTTCTTAAATTCAGGTCTGGCAACACATCAGACTATATTCCTACACAGTAACAATGAGCAGGAGCTGGCTGAGTGGCAGTTATTCCTCTCCAGACATGGCACAACTCACACTTTTTCCTACTTACTGTCTCAAGTTCAGTGGGCTTCAACTGTGTATGTTACCACCTGGCCCCAACAGGCATCGGAGATTCCAAGTCCTACTCCTGAGACTGTCCTCTGCTCTTTCCTTCTAAGCTCCAGCTAGATTTTCTCTAACTCATTTGGTTACAGAGTTATCTACGTCACAGATTTTAAGATTCAGTAAGACAGAAAAGGCTGAATTTAGAACTAATAAACCACATCTATACATGTAAGATAATATTATTTTGTCCCCTTTTCTAAATGAACAATCCATTACTTCAAGTTTTAGTAGCCATTTTTAATAAATATTTTTGTTTTTAGCTTTTTTCTTTATCAAAATATATTTCTCACAAATCATACTTTTAAACTTCGTGTTCTTATCATGTTTATATCTGGTCCTACTTTTAAATACCAGTGGTTCTTATAGAAGAATGTGATGATTCCATGTATCAACTAACTAACAAGTATAGTTGGGCAGATGCTAATACAGTTGTTTGCTTCCTTATTCTCACAATGAGATCCTTCACTTCTTAAATCCTTCAAGGAATAAGTTAAAATTCTAAGTTATGTTTTTCAATTCCCTATTAAGCCCCCACTGTACCTTTAACTTCACAATTACAGTATTATACTGCACTAGATTTATTTGTTACACTTGTGTCTATATTAGACATAAGCCTCCGGAGACAAGAGCTACATCTTATTCATTCCTTAACTCTTAAGACAATACAGATCTGGCACATTCTACAGATTCAGTAACTATATGCAGAATAAAAAAGAGTATTGAAAAGCAACAACAGAAAACACATAAATGCCCAGTAACTGCTATCACTTAGGAGTTTACAGTCTAACAAGAATTAAGTACATAAGTAAGTGAAGCCGTTCAGTAGTGTCCGATTCTTTGCGACCCCATGGACTGTAGCTTATCAGGCTTCTCTGTCCATGGGATTCTGCAGGCAAGGATACTGAAGTGGGTTACTCCAGTAACCCTCCTTCTCCAGGGGATCATTTCCTTCTCCAGGGGATCTTCCCGACCCAGGGATCAAACCCAGGTCTCCCGCATTGGAGGCAGATACTTTAACCTCTGAGCCACCAGGGAAGATGGTTCAGAGGTTCAGAGGAAGATAGCTCACAAGAGTTAAGAGACACATAAATACAAATTATTCAAGGTAGAATGTTAAAAACACCACAAGAGAAATATAAAGTGTAAGAAAAAAAAAGGGGAGGAAATTATAGTATGAGACAAGAAACTACAGTATTTTCTTTACCCTTAGCAATTATCTATCACTCCTAAAAATATGGCCAAGGTTCTTACTACTCAATCTGGCCTCAAATTTCCAGTGAATTTATATAAATTTATATTTATCATCAAGAACATAAATGACCACTTCATGTGCTCTAAGAAAAAATATCACATTCAAAGCTACCTACATTTTTTTCAACCAGAGTAACTACTGTACATTTCAATTATGCAGTACTTATTTCTCACCACCATCACATTTCTCCAGAAGACAGAAGTAAGCCACCACACATCATTTAAGTACATTATAGATAGCATACTGATTAGAAGTATAGGTTTTTGGCAACATGTTATACTACCTATGTGCTGTAAGATTTGGGGCAAATAATTGGTTAAAATGTCAATCTCCTCATCTGTAAAAAAGGAGCAACTACCCCAGAGAGGACTTAAATTAGACTATACATGTGCAAACACTTTGTAAACACTTAAACACTAGCTATTATAAAGGATTAACACTAAACCCAGTGAACAAAGGCTTGCTAGCAAGACACGTGCATGAATCAACTGTATATTATACTTCCTAGTTGATTTATCATCCTTCATAACTACACTTTCCAGTTCCACTGCTATCATTTTATTCTATGCCCTTATCAACTCATACCTAGGCAACTTTCTAAATGGTTTTACATCTTCATCTTTAGTCATACTTTGTCGAGATTCGTACTTAAATTCTACCACCAATGTGCTAATTGGTATAATGGAACATTCTGGAACCCTAAACCTACATTTCTTCATTTGTAAAGTGAATTTTTGATTAAATTAGCTTTAATATTTCTATCTGGTAGGTAAGTCTATACCTCTCTTCTAATAAAAAACTGCCTTTGGTTTACAAAATAAAGTTCCAAATTGGAGCAGCCTTCTACACTCAGTGTGGTAGTTAGTTAGTTAGCAGCATGGGTTTTAGAGTCAGAAAGACCAAGGTTTGAATTTTGATACTGTCATTTACTGACGGTTTTTTCTTGAGCAACTTGCTCAACTTCTTTAAGCCTCAGTTTTTCCTTGGCAAAGCTGGAATAACATAGTCTTGCTTTAAGAATTTTATGTGTTAAATAGACAATGGGAGAAGCTGCTATATGGGGACAGGGATCTCAACCCAGTGCTCTGTAAACTAGAGGGGTGGGATGAGGTAGGGAGTGGGATGAGGAGGAGATTCAGGAGGGAGGGGACATAATGGACTTGTGGCTGATTTATGTTGTTGTATGGCAGAAAGCAACATAACATTATAAAGCAATTACCCTCTAATTAAAATTTTTCTTAAAAATAATTAAATGAGCTTTTAGTTAAGATAATACTAGATTTGTGCCTATCTGAACCAATTTCCCATTACTGCTTTCTACCTACGGTTTCTCAACTGCTCTTGGACACCCAGAACCCTGCTTCAACCAAATAACTATGGTTTTTTCCACTCTTTTATATGTCAAAGTTCATTTTAAAAATATGTATTTTGATAAGTTCTTCTGCTTTTAAAGTGTGACATTCACAGCTGAATGGACATTTTCTGCTCTAGCCAGCCACACTTACTCTTCGCCAACTGTAATCACCTTGTATACATCAGTGTCTCTTTCTTTCGTAATACCTATTCCTTCCTCCTTAAGACTTCATTGTGAGGTCTTCCCTAGTCATTTATTCTTACAGAGTTTATTCTTAAGATTTCTTCCACTTATCTCCTAAAACAAATAGCAAACTTATGAGAATAAGGGTAGTATCTCGCAATGTATCTCTTTATTATGGTCTCTTGAACACAATTATTTAATAGAAGTGCAACTATTTTAATGTAATCCTTTACCAGTGAGTGCTTCATTTAAAGTAATCTACTTTGAGAATGTCCAAACTGCTTCTATAGCTGGTCTACTCTTTTCTTAGTAAAAAGTATCTGATCTAAATTAGAAAAATTTGCTACTTCCTAATTATTTTGCATGAACTTGATATGTATTTATTGTCTTCTGATTAAATAACACCTTAATATATATTTAATATCTGTCTTTAAATGCAACAATCTCTATACTGAAAAACAAGCAGTCTACACAGCATCTGAGTTCACTATTTCCCCTTCTCATCTCCCCCAATCCCTTTTCATTTCTCAGTTCAGTTCAGTCACTCAGTCGTGTCCGACTCTTTGTGACCCCATGAATCACAGCACACCAGGCCTCCCTGTCTGTCCATCACCAACACCCAGAGTTCACTCAACCTCATGTCCATTGAGTCGGTGATGCCATCCAGCCATCTCATCCTCTGTCGTCCCCTTCTTCTCTTGCCCCCAATCCCTCCCAGCATCAGGGTCTTTTCCAATGAGTCAACTCTTCGCATGAGGTGGCCAAAGTATTGGAGTTTTCGCTTCAGCATCATTCCTTTCAATGAACACCCAGGACTGATCTCCTTTAGGATGGACTGGTTGGATCTCCTTGCAGTCCAAGGGACTCTCAAGAGTCTTCTCCAACACCACAGTTCAAAAGCATCAATTCTTCAGCGCTCAGCTTTCTTCACAGTCCAACTCTCACATCCATACATGACCACTGGAAAAACCACAGCCTTGACTAGATGGACCTTTGTTCGCAAAGTAATGTCTCTGCTTTTGAATATGCTATCTAGGTTGGTTATAACTCTAGCTCTAAAATCTAGACTTTTTAACTATTAGACTGCCAATTCTAATTTTGTTTACTAACTGGATTCAACTCATTTGTTTTTATTAACTAAATTCAATTAAGATAGTCAGAGGTTATATACAGTCTGTATCATTTGATACCTGAATTACTAAAATTATGCTTACCTTTGGAAATGCATAAAGACTGCACAGCTCATTTAATTACCAAGGAACAAAGATCATTATAGCTACGGCTAGACCAGCAACAAGTATAACTAAGCCTTTCTGACAATCCATACTGACATGCAGAATGTTTAGATTCTAGATTTGGCACATAATCCATGAAAACAAATTTCAAAGGGAAACTAAGGAAGAAGGACAACAACTCAGCTTTTTACAAATATCCTATCCAGAACATTTATCTATGTCATCATAGTATTAAAGAAAACCTATTTTTCCCCAGCGAAAGAATGATTTTTTTTAGAAGTTAGTGTGGTTTTAAAAATCAACATTCTAACTTAACAATAAAGTCCAAATTTTAACACTACATATTTCTACTGTATGGAATTCAAATCTAGTTTTTCTTTAGTCATAAAATGCATTAATATAAGCACTGTTGGGGCTTAGCTAATGCAGGGTTTAACCAACTATATTTACCATTTGTTTGCTAACTGAAACCAGAGTGGGAGGAGAGATACATACATAAAACCAAAGAAACACTAAAGAAACCAACTCTGCTCTGCTTGGATTCTGTCTACTCTTGAGTCTTTTTCGAAACAATTTTCTTTCTACATTTTTAGTATAATAGTATATCGTATCAAATTTTTAAAGGATACAGTAAAAAGCAACTCACTTTCCCTTCACAGTCTGCCTTAACAATGATTTTTCTTTACACAGTCAAGCAAACAAGAAACAAATATATGCTCAAACCCCACAGAATGTACCCTTTTAATGTTTCACAGTGAAATGCTTCAGTTCATCTCTCTTGACATATTTTCCAGCCAACAATTTCATACAATAAAATTTTTATGCTTCAATCTCAAAAATCTAATTCAGCATTCTTAAGAAAAAGATATGTGAGAAACCTAGAAATATAATACATTTCATATACAACTTGTAGGACTTTGGGAAAGCTGCTTAAGTATCAACAAAAGCTATCGACATGTTACAACAGAGAAAGCAACTGTTAAGAACCACAGTAATTATTTGGTAATCAGGAAGAAACATATAATTTATATCTTAATTTGTTTTTAGTCAATAAACAGGCTGCTATGTTTTAGAAGCTGGTTGGCTGCTGGGTTGATGTGTATTCCATTTAAAATAATGGAAAATGCAAACACACTACTTTATGTGCCACTAAGAAATTTTAAAAGCTGCCATTATAACTTTAATGCCATTAATAAGGTATATCTAATTTTACCTTTATTAAAATATGAAAAAATGTCTTAGGGTCAAGGAAATATGGTAGACTATTTCCAATCTTTTATCACAGTGATATAATAAATAACTTCAATCATACATTATTTTGTGCATTTCATGAATAAGTTAAATTTAGAAACAGAATTGTTGGATCTAAGGATACATGCATTTTAATCTTTAAGTAATTCAAACTGTTCTCTATAGTGGTTTTATTTGTTTACAGTCTCACTGGCTACAGGCTAGTCTTTTTCAAAGCCTTTTCCAAGCCAACAAGTAAAAAATGACATCTTATAGTTTTATATGCATTATCTCTAATATGAAAAGAAATGAGAATATTTTCATATGCCTAAAGGTCATCTGCAATACTTTTCTGTAAACAGTATTCATAGCATTTCCCCCTTTCTATTTAGGTTACAAGTATTTCACATACCAATAAATACATAAAGAAATCTGTCCTCTGTCTACAATGAGATATTACAGATATTTCCCCCAGTTTGTTTAGTTGTTGTTCTTTTATTTTACTATGATGAAATATAGTCAAATTTATCCTTCTTTTAAGGATTTCTGGGTTTGGAGTTGAACTTAAATAAGTTCTCATTATAAGATTATCTTTAATAATTATCCTATTATTCATCTTAACAATTTTATTTTTTACATTTAATTATTTTAGTTATTTGTAATATGTTTAGGGGTAAGGTACAACGGTAGGGATCCAACGTCTTTTTGTAGGTTACTATACAGTTGTCCCAACCCCACTGCTTAGTGACTGAGGCTCTTTTAGATGTAACTTTGCACTCATCTCACATGCTAGTAAAGTAATGCTCAAAATTCTCCAAGCCAGGCTTCAACAATACGTGAACCGTGAACTCCCTGATGTTCAAGCTGGTTTTAGAAAAGGCAGAGGAACCAGAGATCAAATTGCCAACATCCGCTGGATCATGGAAAAAGCAAGAGAGTTCCAGAAAAACATCTATTTCTGCTTTATTGACTATGCCAAAGCCTTTGACTGTATGGATCACAATAAACTGTGGAAAATTCTGAGAGATGGGAATACCAGACCACCTGATCTGCCTCTTGAGAAACCTGTATGCAGGTCAGGAAGCAACAGTTAGAACTGGACATGGAACAACAGCCTGGTTCCAAATAGGAAAAGGAATGCGTCAAGGCTGTATACTGTTACCCTGCTTATTTAACTTATATGCAGAATACATCATGAGAAATGCTGGACTGAAAGAAACACAAGCTGGAATCAAGATGGCCAGGAGAAACATCAATAACCTCAGATATGCAGATGTATACCACCCTTATGGCAGAAAGTGAAGAGGAACTAAAATGCCTCTTGATGAAAGTGAAAGAGGAGAGTGAAAAAGTTGGCTTAAAGCTCAGCATTCAAAAACGAAGATCATGGTGTCTGGTTCCGTCACTTCATGGGAAATAGATAGGGAAATAGTGGAAACAGTGTCAGACTTTATTTTGGGGGGCTCCAACATCACTGCAGATGGTGACTGTAGCCATGAAATTAAAAGACACCTACTCTTTGGAAGAAAAGTTATGAGCAACCTAGATAGCATATTCAAAAGCAGAGACACTACTTTGCCGACTAAGGTCCGTCTAGTCAAGGCTATGGTTTTTCCTGTGGTCATGTATGGATGTGAGAGTTGGACTGTGAAGAAAGCTGAGAGCCGAAGAATTGATGCTTTTGAACTGTGGTGTTGGAGAAGACTCTTGAGAATCCCTTGGACTGCAAGGAGATCCAACCAGTCCATTCTGAAGGAGATCAGAATGGTCTGATCTGAATTCTTTGGAAGGAAGGATGCTAAAGCTGAAGCTCCAGTACTTTGGCCACCTCATGCGAAGAGATGAGTCATTGGAAAAGACTCTGATGCTGGGAGGGATTGAGGGCAGGAGGAGAAGGGGATGACAGAGGATGAGATGACTGGATGGCATCACTGATTCGATGGACGCGAGTCTGAGTGAACTCCGGGAGTTGGTGATGGACAGGGAGGCCTGGTGTGCTGCGATTCATGGGGTTGCAAAGAGCTGGACACGACTGAGTGACTGAACTGAACTGAAGAGCTCAGAACTGAAACAAACAGCAAAACTAGGGACTTGGGACCATAAAACATACATAGCATTAAAAGCACAGAACTGGGAATCAAATATCTAGCACATACTCAGTTCAGTTCAGTGGCTCAGTCACGTCTGACTCTGTGCAACCCCATCGACTAATACACCAAGCTTCCCTGTCCATCACCAACTCCCGGAGCTTGCTCAAACTCACGTCCACAGAGTTGGTGATGCCATCCAACCAATAATGGCACATATTAGCATCTTAGCTACTACTGTTACAAATTCTGGGAAATAGAGAGTAGCAAGATAGAGGCTTCTCTGTGATTTTGATGAATACCTAAAGATTAACTCAAATTCAGTTAAAATATCTAAACATATACCATACAACTGAGGTTTTAATAACAATTAGCATTTATATAGTGTTTTACAGTTTACATAAAGTAATTTCACTTAATTACTTTACCCTCATAATCACTGCGAGAATATAGGCAGAGATTTTAATTCTCATTTATTGCTGAAACAAATAATTCAACTTGTCCCTTTACTTAAAGTAAGCGGAAGAGCCAAATTCAAACCTAAATCCTAAGTTTCTAAATGCTGCTCACACTGCTTCATACCCTATAACAAGCGCTTCTAAACAAAAATAAAAGAGAATCCCTATCCTCAAGGAACTTAAAGTAATTTGTCAATTAAGTATTCAATTGATCACATACTAAAAAATATAAAACACGGTCCCTGGCCTCAAAAAACCTTCAAAAGTGTACTATAAGTTTAAAAAGCAAGACTTAGAGGACTGAAAAATAAACCTGAAGAGCAGGAACAATCTTATTTACTTTGTCCATGACTTACATTATTTACAGCTGGTATAACTAGAATACATTATTACCTCATAGCTGAGCTAATGCTGGTTGACTGTTACTGACTGAACCCTCTAAATATGGAATATGAAATATATCATACCTCTTCATTTGTCTCGGGATGAACTTCTGTTTGTGACCAAATAATCAGCCAAATCATCAAACAGCTCTTAGACAATGTAACAAAGAAAGTTTAGGAACCACTTCTGGGCTACATCTACTTACTTATTTCATAGCAAAATAAAGATTTTGAGCTACATTCCATTCCATTTCAAAGCTGCCAGAAGGTCATAAAACAATTTCAAGACCCAAATCCAATTCAACAGCCGCAAAATACAACTATCATTTGCTGTTGTTTATTCCAAATTAAACATATCCTCTGCCTCCATTAAAAACAACAACAACACAACTGTTCATAATATTTCTCATCAGCAGGCCTTTCTTTATTGTTGTTTCCTTCAGGTATCCTGACAACCTTTCTACATGTCTTTCATTTTTTAATACTAACAATCAATTACCTGCCACACATAAATTTTAACTTTTGAATATTTTAATACTGTGATGTGTGCTAAATCGCTTCGGTTGTGTCCAACTGTGCGACCCCATAGACTGAAGCCCTCCAGGCTCCTCTGTCCATGGGATTCTCCAGGCAAGAATACCAGGGTGGGCTGCCATTCCCTTCTCTAGGGGATCTTCCCAAAAGGGATTGAACTGGCGTCTCTTATGTCTGACCTGCATTGGCAAGTGGGTTCTTTTACCACTAGCACTACTGCTGCTGCTGCTAAGTCGCTTCAGTCGTGTCCGACTCTGCGCAACCCCATAGACGGCAGCCCACCAGGCTCCGCAGTCCCTGGGATTCTCCAGGCAGGAGTACCAGAGTGGGTTGCCATTGCCTTCTCTGAGCACTACTAGGGAAGCCCTAATAAATATTCGGGGAGAACAAAACGTAAATAAGGGAAATTCAAGTACAAAACTAAACCCATCTAACAAAGTTGAATTTTCTATCGTGCCACAAAGAATTCTGTTTCAGAGTTAGCATGCCCTATTCTCCAACCTATCCAGTGACAAGTTATACACACTGCAGCCCCAAAGACTAGCACTCTGTCAAGTCTCACAGGGCTTGCAATAATTTTAAATGTTTAACAAAATCTCAAAAATATCAGGCTTAAATTCAGTGGATGACTGCATGTTAAAAAATGTTAGAGCCTAAAATCAAACAAAAGCAACTAAAAGTTGACAACAAACAAGTAAATACAAAGAACTTACAAAGCCATGAATCTAGAAATTATTTGCAGTGATTAGTCTATGCAGTAGTAAGAAGGCATTATGATTTTCTGCAGAGCAACAGGGCTTTCTTCAGTGGTTATTTGTAGCAAAGGTTTGGTACAATGAAAAAAATGTCATGAATTATCTAAATATGTCATAAATGTGGTTATATTCTAGTTAAACTATGTGGGTATTACAGAAAGAGCTATGTAAGAGAAATCAACTCAATGTCTGTACAATGTTGAATGTGACACTAAAAGAATTAAAAAGCCATTTCAAAGACAATTAAAGTCACCCTTTAATGTTGGCAGGAGAATAAGGTCCCACTCTTTCTGAAGGGTAGAGACTGTACTAGCCATTCAAGACACATGGGCTTTGAACAGCAATGTGAATTTAGTAAACACTACTGAAATGTACACTTAAAAATGGTTAAGATGGCAATTTTATGTTATGTGGGCTTTGCCACATTAAAAAAAAAAAAAAAAAGGACGGGCTTCAAATTTCTCTTTTATTTGAAATAAATAATGGATTGATGAGTTATTGAGTGCTTATTACATGCCAATCACCACAGAGATGAATGTGAAATATGGATAAAATCTGATTTCTCTTTTCAAGGAGTTCAAAATTTAAAGACATCCAAATTTGAAAGTATTCTTAAAATGAAACAATAATTTTTCCATTACCCAAAAATAGTTAAGTACCCATTTACCTAATCTTTTTCAATTTTATTTTTAATTGAAGGATAATTACTCTACAATATTGTGATACACCAACATGAATCAGCCATAGGTATATATACGTCCCCTCCTCCTAAACCGCCCTCCTACCTCCCTCCCCATCCCACCTCTTTAGACCATCACAGAGCACCTTTCTTAAACTCACTTGCTATACATCTCTCTCACTCTTTTTCTCTGTCAGTTTTTGTTGTACTTTGAAGTCTCCGATGCTTACCATGGAAAACTCTGGGATTCAAAGAGATTCGCTAGCCCCCTATGTAATGTCCCCAAATTCTACTCCCCTCTGTACCTGAACAAAAATAGTAACAATCAACAATGCTCCTGGGAATCTCTGAATAGGAAGAGAGGTTTCAAATAGTAGGGGAAAAGATCAAATAAAATCTTCAGACCTTACTCTGAACTATCACCTCCATTCACCCCAACCCAACATTTAACTGTGCAAGACACTGGGACTAAACCTATCAACAAGTCATTTCTACCTTAATCCTGATGACCCTTTCTCTATTCTGGTCTTTTACAAAATCTATGGCCTATGCCATACAAATTGCTCTCAGTTGTTGAGTATTCTTTATACTGTATACAATGAGTTCTTGCAAGTTATTGGTGATCAAATCTTTCTACCTCCCCCAAAGGATAGGTTAATGCTTAGTAATAAATTTTCATTTGAAATACATTTTTGAGCATTTCTCATGTCACTACTGAATAGACTTTGCGGATGTATACTTTAAAAAGCAAAGGTTTTAAAAACTGAAACATCCTGTTTCATGCCCAGACCTACTGTGCCCCTTAATACAGTCACTTGAACTGATTAGACTGCCCACTCATATTATGGAAATTCATTTCCCAAATTCAAAAAATTAGTCAACAGTAGTGCACCTCTCCCCAAATATCTCTTTATACAATGAGACCCTTCATGACCAAATGTAGAAGTGCAATGATTTCCATCATTTCTGAGGTACTGTTCACATCTGCAGAGAACAGCAGCCCTTGAATATGAGGGAGCTAATAAGTAAATGGAGTTGGCTGACTAGTTTTCAACTAGTAAGAACTCAGAAGCAGAAATGTTAGCAGTGTTTGTTATCCAAATGATTAGTACAGTTAGAAAAAAAAAACCACATGCAATGTAAACTTTAAACCTTACATTTCCCAGAGACTGATCTGAACTTGAGAAATGGCCTCTCAGAGAACCCTAGGAAATCTGTTTCAATTTTATGTTTCATATAGGTTAATTATTCTACTATTACATGGATTCTGATCAGAGACAAAGAACCAGGGCAATCACCAGCTTCAGGAAGAATTCAGGAGGGCAAAAATTAAACTCTGCTATTGAAATTAATCCTCTTAAAAATACAGCAGCCACAATACATCACTAAGTGATACAAAGAAAGTACATTCAGATACTACGTACGTATTTCATTTACTTTACCCACCTATCACTTCCACCAAAAGAAATTTAAAACAGACTGAGCCATACACAGTATGTTTCCTTCAAGTATTCACGACACAGCAGCTTACTCTTGCAAATTATTAGCTTAATAGTGACTTCAAATACAGTTATAGGAAAAACAGACTACTCTAGGGGATAAAAGGCAGGGGGAAAGCCCAAACACTTTTTAAAGAAAGACAAAAAATATATTCAGGCATAAGATCTGCATCAGAAACATTTTTCTTTCTTTTTTCTTGGTATATTTAAAAAACTTACCCTGAAGAGATTTTCCCAATCCCTGGCCCAGCTTCCACCCATGTTTCTGGAGTAAGCGATGTCCAATATTATCCTGACAGACAGAACAGAGAGACAAACCAAAAATATTCCAATAATATATTCTTCCCTTCCTAGTGACACTTAGCAGGTGATGAACAAGAGATAATTCTACACATATGCATGCAAAAAAGGTGCTAATAGGGGAAATGTGCCCAATAAAGGGGCATTAATGTAAAAAGAAATACTGGCTATTATTTTATACAGGAAGAACAAAGAGGGTAAGGGTCCTTTCTGATGGTGTGTTGGGCAATTTTTATACACAACACTTTTAAAAAGAGAAAAAAAGGGAAGGGGAAAGGGGGAAGAATACACTTATGAAGTTTAAAACTAACATTAAATAGCATAAAATCAAAGTACTTATACAATCATATCCACCACCTAGACAGCACCACTTTAAGAGCTTTTTTTTTTTTTTAAAGAAAATCTACATTGTGTTTAGTTATTTTGCTTATGTGTCAAGCTTTCATGATACAAAGTAAGTTGTAAGTGTAAGACTGCCCCACCACTAGAAATGAAAACACAATCAGAGCAAAATCCAGGCTAGACTTGATTGGTTTTTTAATACATATATATAAAATATAAATATTTAACTAGCATGCAGCCAATATTAAACTGAAAAAACAGTGAGGTTAGTAAAACAAGAAATTAAATTGATTAAACAGAAAAATAAAATGAGCTCAAGCACAGACTGAGTGATGCATTTCAACATGTAATCTAACAAAAATGCTAAAATGTTAGAATGAAACAGGCCTAGCAATAAGTTAACAGTAAAGAACCATTAGTGCATGTAGGGGAAAAAAACCAATATACATAATGTCTCATCTTCCTAGGAGCACAGTAGAAGAGATCCTTCAATATAAATCACATGTAAAGACACTAGAAACAACAATCAGATGTCAGCTTTTGCATAAGGTTTCAAGATCTTAGAAACCTCTGCAGACCTTTGTCCAATTCTTTGCTTTTACAAATACAGAGAGAACACTAAAACAATCATTTAACTGTATCTGATAACATGATGTTACTTATCAAAAGGAAAACATTTAAAAATTATAAACAAAAAGTGTTCTGTATGCATTAAAATGTATTTATAATATTAATTGGGTATCACTACTTGAAAATAATCTCATATTTCCTAAAATCAAATTATAAAGTCAACTAAACCATAAATCTCTGAATTAAAAATAAACATCTCATATTAAATTGATTTTTATCTTCCAGCTACATATTCAATTGTAAAATGTTCTGGAATTATAAAAAAAAATACATTACTATTATATTCTCTGATAGTAAGCTACAAGAAGGAGGTTAGGTCTCTTCAATGCTCTGTTTAAAAAAAAAAGTCAACTTCCTTCTATGAGTTTATGACAGGATGCCAACTAGAAAACTGGACTGGACTGAGCAGCTTATTACTTTATTGATTAGAGGAACAAAGATCAGGATACCTGAAAAAATGGGGCAAATGATAATGAAAACTGTTTCTGTAACAAAACATGCAATTATTTTAAACATACATATACACAGTCACTACTATACATAAAAGGTCAATAGAGATTATTTTTTGCTAGGAATTGAGAGAATGAGAAAATGCTATGGATATATGTAATCCCAGTACTGAATGCCTATTTATAAATAACTTTATTGTAAAAAAAAAAAACTTTTAAGTCTTAACACAACTAATGTTAGCAGAAAATGAAGAGAGAGGCCTTTATAGTACTACTGTGGAAATACACTTACCTGCACATAAAATCCTTGTTTTATAGCATAATTCCTACAACTAAATTAACTACAGAAAGGACAAGGATAGCAGAATGACTCTAAGATAATGTAGCTGAATAAAGTATTATTTAATCTCTCAATAGGCTAATTTTTAACTAGGCACAGATTTAGGGTATTAAAACCATGCTGACAAAAATTGTTGTCCCTTTTTTGAAATTAAGAAAACTCTATCTTTTGGCTAAGTGGAGATGAGACATTATGCTGACCGTGTTATATTATGAATGCACTAAAATAAACAGACAGATGAAGCAGTATGCTATTTCCAAAAGCAGTGCAAGTGGAGTGAAAGCATTTCCATACGAACCTGGCTTTAAAAACTGGGCTGTCAAAAGAACAGTTAAATGTAACACAAAGTAAGAAACTGTCCAATCACTAATGGTCGTTTTTTTTTTTTGTCTTGTTTTCAATTCACTGCTTGCAATTAATGTATTTATTAAAGAAGAGTGAAAGCATAAGTAAATTCACGAGTCAAGACCAGCTGAAAGATTCAAGAGCAGCGTGTTGTGACTGACAACAGTGAAAGGAAAAGCAAATGTTAAAGGGAGAGGGAGAAAAAGAAAAATTTAGGGTTATACACATTAGCATCACTTTTACAAAACCACTCAAGATGGCTGTCACCTTCTCAAAAAAGCTACTGATAGAAAATGGGCAGTGGTACTTCTCTTCTAAATCTTTAAATGAAAAATTGTTCTTTAATTAAATCTACTTCCCTGGTGGCTCAGACAGTAGTAAAGCATGCGAGAGGCCCGGGTTTAATCCCTGGGTTGAGAAGATCTCCTGGAGAAGGAAATAGCAACTCACTCCAGGATTCTTGCCTGGAAAACCCTATGGATGGAGGAACCTGGTAGGCTATAGTCCATGGGGTCGCAGAGAGTCGGACACGACTGAGTCACTTCACTTTCTTTCACTTTCCCAAGTATGAAGAGGGAATGAAATGTCAGGGGTTATGTATTAATATTATTAATATGCCACTCTATGCCCTTGCAATTATAACAAAAAGCAACAAAAATAATAGGCATCTCTCCCAGAAAGTCTTCCACTCACCAACCTCTTAGATTAAGTGAATGACTATTACAGAAAATCTGAGCCTTTCCTATCATTTCAGACTATCTGTTTTTGAAGAAAAAATGGCAGTTTTGTGACTCTGCAGAAAGGACTAGTATTCACTATGGTCCCTTTTCCTACCAAAAGAAAAAAATTTTATGAAGACTAGTGAGAAATCCAGTAGGCTTAATGATGGGTAACACAAGAAAGGCACGTCAAAATACCTCATAACAAAGTATTAATAGAACAAAGCAGACTTGTCTAATCTGAAGTGATCAAACTGTTCACTGAACTTTCACTGTGAAAGAGCAAGGAATTAATTCAGTGGCCAACTGGTGATAATCATTACTCTCTCTGGTTAGGGTGTCAATCATTCCTATAAATGTCATTTGTAACAGTAAACTGCAGTAATGTGTAGCCTCAACCACTAATGTAGACATAACAAGGGCAATGAGCACTATTTAACTCCTGAAATAACAGTTTATTATTTTGGTTACTACAAAAGTGACTAAAAAACTTCATTTTTTATTTTTAAGCAAAATAAGTAATTTGAAGTTTAGTAATAACCTTAAAGAACTGAAAATAAGTATTTTAACACAGCCTGGTTTGTGACTGACAAAGGGGCATGTATAGTGATAGGCTGTTTATAATTTAAATACACATGGAAGAAGTGCAGGGAAATACTAATTTTAAACAATTAATAAAGGAACTAACTTTACCCAAGGGAGGCAGGCAAAAGGGTGTTTTTCCAGATCATTCATAAAGAGTTCCTACAACCTATTTGTTGTTTGGCCGTGCCACACAGCCTGTGGGGTGTCAGTACCCTGATGAGGGATTGAACCTGGGTTCTTTGCAGTTAAAGTGCAGAGGTCCTAACCACTGGGACAGCCAGGAATTCCTCCCATGACCTATTTATTACTCTCTGTCCTTAAGACTCCAAAAATGGTGGCAATGTGGCATTTTAGTTGGTTAGGAATGAAGTTGTTAACTCTGGTTAAACTATGAAGCTGAGCTAAAAACTCAAAACCTTTTTCATCTAGATTACCTAAATTGGCCTTTATGGTTTTCTATTTCTAAACTTAAATGCAAATTAAACTGCTATATTTTAATCCTCTGAACTAAATGTGCAAGAAAGGAGGATGTAATTTTTAAATGGGAACATCAATAATAGCAAGAAATGTGTATTAGAAACTACCAATATGCTAAAACCAATACCAGCAATAACACAAAAACAAAAAACCATCTCATTATTGTTTCAGCCATTCCTCAACAATTTTATTAATTAAATATTAACTAGTAAACTTTCCCAGGAACTTCTCTCTGCTCCCTGAAGCTGTATACCATCAAAGAAACAATATCCATTTGGGAAACAGCCCCACCAATCTGTATAATGGGAATCTGCCAAACCCCACCAATCTGTACAACAGGAGTCTGCCAAAATATAGACTAAAATTCACTTCATTGTGTGGGGCTGATTCTAAGTTTTTTAATAATGGGAAATAGAATAAAAGTCTCAAGAGAAAACTATATGACAATTATGGCAGTGACTAGATGAATACTAATTCCACACTGAATTTTCTTTTAGTTGACAGCCACATTCAATTTACACCATTTAGCTCATTTTCAACAGTGACAAAAATGGCAAATCTCTTGAGTGGATTGTAAGCTTTGCTGATTGTGTATTAAAGACTATAAGCAAAAACCAAGTGCTACTAGGTGAACCCATGCAAACAACAAGTTGTAAAAATTCCCCAACAAAAAAATCTATAGCTCACTACAGATGACACAATGAAGACTAGAGAAAAGCCATATAGTAATGCTACACCATTCAGCTCCAAGAAGCACATTATTTATAGTGCAGTCCACATATGGTCACTGCTAAATATCAAATCAGCAGTCTTAGAGAGTTACAGTTTGGAACTAGTGGAGTCCACAGATCTAAACAGATATGCAACATGACAAAACCCACTTATACATATACTTCTAAATCCTTAGATATGCAAAGTAAACATCAGCAACTGGAATTTGAAAACTTACATTAATTTTTTTTAAACCTGCTCAGTCAACCTGACAACTATAAAGACAGAATTTTAATCAGTCAGGTAGAACAAGACCAAGTACTGGCTGACGGGCAGTTTCACTTCCAACTGCAACAATGACAACATATTTTAAGTCTATAGGTGCAGGGATTTTGCCTTTTATACAGCTTATAATCACTCTCCCATCTGATTTCTCATCTTCTTTCTATGGTAAAGATCACAAAGAACCATATACCTTTAAGTCAGATCAACCAATTTTTGGATCTATGGTGGAATCCTAGACTGGGTTATGGTTTTAATATTTTTGGTTTTTAAACGCTTTATTTTTCGGTATAAAGTGGAGATCATAATCATAGATGGGACCTAAAAATCTCATAAAGTAGCTACATTAAAACATAAATTTTAAAGTTTTTGTAATAGCAAAATGTTAATACTTCCCACCTTCTCTTTAATTCAGATAAACAAGTTATCTGGCAATTCTTTAATAATTTTCTTGGAACAGTGTTTTATTACTGACCAGAAACTTCACTGAAAGATATCTGGTTGGTTGAAATAAACCAGGGAAAATAAAAATTTATACCAAAGATAATGAACTATTTCATTAACGCTGGAGTTTCATGTATTTTCAACATTTCCAGATTGAAACTGAAGTACCTTTATCATCTTAGGAACAAATCTAAGCTTCAGGAGTTTATCAAAATCATAATGTATTATCACATCTTTGTATCTCATTTCCCATCTTGCTGGTTTGCAACACATTTACCCTATTACAAAACAAAAAGACCTTAATCCTATACTCACAATAACCCTTCACACGGGCATATTCTTGGCACAAACCTGTGCAGAGACTTCCTCGGTTACCAGCTGCTGCCGATTACCTTCGTTTAGAAAAAAAAATGACTAGACCTTTAGCTCCTGCAATGATCTGTAGACTCCCAAAGCTGCATATTTCCAGCCACTTTTGAGTTGCATGCTGTAGCAAAACAGTCAGCACCTCTCAATAGATATTGCTGCAGAGAAAGATTTTAATTCAGCAGAGACTCTTTCTGTGTGTTAGAAGCAACTGCTATTTCCCCTAAGAAGAAGATAGCTCAATAGCTCAACAAGATAGCCAGCCAGACAAGACATGTAACTAATATACACTTACTTGGTGGGCATTCCTAAGGTGATAGGGCTCTTGGAGGTTACTATACTATCTATTTTTATGCCAATCATTTTAGGACTTTCTTTTAAAACTTTAAATTTACCCCCAAATGATTGGGGAAGAGAAATAAAATCCCTCTCTTTTGCACCACTTCCATCTAACACCACGTTGGCTATGAAGCACCTTACTATTACTACCTAAACTATGACATCACAAATAATGCATGTTTTAATGTGTTTCCAGACTAAATTTTTATTAGAAGTACAATTTACTACTATACATCTCTGAACATATACTTATTCATAAAAAATTAAACATCCAGTCCGAGGATACTTGCTATTTTTACGGGAGAAGATAATACTATTTAATAAATAAGGCATATATCAATTCCACCCCTACTGATTGAGATTACTCCGTCAGACTGCCTTATGATAGTGTTATTTCTATGACATATGCTGGGAAAATTCCTGGACATTGTGAGAGGAAAAAGAGCACTCACTAGTCCCACATGCCGAAGGAATGAACTTTCCAAAACTTTTAAATGCAGTCCTAAAAGAAGGCTTTTAAAATGTTAAATATCATTTAATTTCGTGCTTTTATTAAAACTTTGAGTAAAGTAATAATATATACTAGGCCACAAATTTAGTCCAGCTAAATTTCCTGCTACTGTTGAGTCAGAGTACCCACTGAATTATAGCTTGTATAATATTAATCAACCTTGTACCTTGCAGAATACGGCACCTGGGCCTTTCTTTTGACAGCTATCTATTCTTAAACTTTGACCCAAAGAAACATTTAAATGATATGGAAAAATTATTTTCCAAGTATAAAATACTGACCTAGCTAGCCCACAGATTTCACTGTAAAACTCCACCTTGTGATAATTCCCAAGACGATAATAAAATAAGACAAAAACTTCAAAGATTTTTTAACTCATCAAAGTGGGCCTGGCATTTCATCCTTAAGTCAAAACACAAGACTGGGCTTTCAGCACAACGTCAGATGTGAATTCTCCCTCTGCAGCATTATCACATGCGTCATCAATTACTGCCATGCCTAAGTCTAGCATCATGCCAGCACATTAAGACAGAAGGTACTATATGCAGTGTTCACTGGACCAGAAGAACAGAAATAAGAAGGGGAGGTGGGGAGAAAGAAACCCTAGAGAAGAAATTAAAAAAAAGGCAGACCGTGCAATACAAACCAGATCATGGCTGCTTAGCTAATATGGGCCAACTGCTGTGGAAGAAAAATGTCGAACACCCCAAGTTGTGTAAATTTCTGTAAACATCTAAACACACACACAAACACACACAACACCAACCTAGTTAGGAACATAAATATATGTTGATCCTTTACTATGCTACAGCTATGAAAATAAAAGCTAAAGTTAAAATATCTGTATTCTCTAAATTGCCTTATTTTCCTGAGAGAGGAGGAGAAGCTAGTATTTCCTAAAGGAAGAAGGGGGACGTCTTGACTGTTATAGAGACTCTCTCTCCAGTGACTTTCCATTCTAATTAATCAATAACTCTCTGAAACCCTATTAAATACATACACTTAAGAACAAATATTAAATACTAACAATACTGACAAATTTAGACATTTTAACAATGGACTGTGTAATCTGAAAATAAAGGGCTTTTCAAAATAATGTTCAAAAATTAAGAGTCAGGAAAATAAATCTCCTTGTTCTGTTGCGTTGTATCAATATTTAAAATTAAGTCATGTGAATAGATACAATCAACTTTTGACAAAAACCAGACATCTCTTAAACCATAGAAACCAAAGTTACATGTCTCACAAGAGTCTGGTAAATAAAAATATTAGCCCCTAACTGTTTCTAATGGAACATTTCACACATGATTGTGTTGTCAGGAAAGGTGAAGTTTTTAAAGGATCAAAATACATTTTACTCCTTTATTCAATTTACAAAAACTTCAACTAAACTTAAACTTGTTATCTTTAACAGAGTATGGGCCAAAAATGGTATTTTTCCATCAAAATTCTAAAGTGTTTCTAGATTTTTTTCACTGATTTCCTAACATTAAATATTAGATTACAACTCAAACTCTACTTGATTACTGTAGGGCATGCAAGAAAACAGCTCTAAACTGTACTTTAAGTTAATTAATAAACGTTTAACTTCATTCACATCAAGTGTCACACGAACACTACCTAACTATCTATGACCCCAAATTAAGCACTGATCTTACCGATTCTATAGGCTTGTCAAGGGATGCTTGTTCAATTTCCAAATGTCCTTCTTCATATTGATCAAAGTGATTACCCTGAAAAAACAAGACTACAGTTATTTTTCCTAAAAGCAAATGCCAAAATTATTAGTAAAACTAATCAAACTAGGGGTTATCTTTAATTTTTCGTTCTTTTTGAATAAACAACCAAAACTATCACAAATTCAGGCTTTCTTAAATCTGTAAACACAATTTATTAGAAGTCTAGATCTAGTAATATAAACTTGTCTTCTTATGATAAACATTGAAATTGCTAACTAAAACATTAACCATCATTTGGGACAGCAACTCCTTCTTTGACTGACTATATTAGGAAGACTGCAGAAGCTTAAAAACAAAGGGTTGTATTGTGTTTTACTTTTCCAAAACAATCTTGTGCTACAGCAAACAAACCCTGACAGCAGAATGCAAATAAAATCTGTATTACAACACTGTTCAATGTTGCTAGCATTGCCTTTCACTAAAACTGCTAAAACAGTCAACTTTAAATCAATTTCCAACTCCAAAGCTTCAAGGGGTTCAGAAACACAATCTCTTGACACAGTATCCTAAATACAGCTATTCCTCAAATGATCTGCCAAAAGACACAAGCATGCCCGTGTAACACCATATTTGACCATAATCAAGGAAGCTGTCACTAGAACTAGAATAAGTCAAAACAGCTCAATTGAGGTTGGGAACAGACAACTAGGAAGTTCTCTCTAATTCTTTTTTTTTTCCTGCTCCATGAGAAAATGAAGAGTTCATAATTTAGCTTTAAATCAGAATATCAATTTTCACTTTCCTTCTTATTACAAAGTAACAAGTATCAAATCTGGGTCTCCGGCACTGCAGGCAGATTATTTTACCATCCCAAATACAGGTATTCCTCAAATAATTTTACAAAGTAGAGGGCATGAGGATTTGTGAGTCCTGAATTTATTTAAGCCAAGAAGACTAAAGATTTCAGTCTAGCCTAAATTTAATTCAAGTATGGAGTGGTAGGACAACCTGGATGTTAACCTAACCAAAAATTACTTGGCTCTTTCAAAGTAAAATTTTAGTTGAACGAATACAGCTTAATTATAGCAAGCTCTGACAAGTAATTCGCCACACCATATGGTAAATATTGGGTTACTTGTTTTCGTCACCAGACTGCGAAGTCCTTAAGGACAAGAATGGAGTCTTGTAGGGATGAAAAAGTTCTGGAACTAGACAGTGGTAATAATGGTTGTATAACACTGGTAACGTATTTAACGGCACTGGACTATGCACTTTAAAATGAAAAATGTTATATTATCTGTTTTTACCAGGTTAAAGATAATAAAACTGTATGGTAGAATCTATTCAAAAGAAGGAGTAATAGGATAGAAGTGGGGTTTCCAAAGATAAAAGCTAATCTTAAAAATGGAACAGGATTTAAGAGCAGAGGGGCTCAGACGGTAGAAGGATCTGCCTCAATGCAGGAAACCTGGTTTCGACTCCTGGGTTGGAAAGATCCCCTGGAGAAGGGAATGGTAACCCACTCCATTATTCTTGACTGGAGAATCCCATGGATTCTTTAACCTGGTAAAAACAAATAACATAACATTTTTCATTTTAATTAAAGTGCAGGCTACATACAGTCCATGGGCCCACAAAGAGTCAGACATGACTGCGCAATTAACACTACAACTCTCCCTTCCCAGAATGATGAAAAAACAATCAACAAATAATATTAAAAAATAGCCATTAATCCTGAAAGTCTGTCTTAATCTCCAATATTTCATCCAATGATCTCTTTAAAGTAACACCTGCCTCTTGGCATTTAACTTCTATTCTAGCATTTAAAAGTTTAATAGTTGGAGTTTCCCTGATAGTTCAGTGGTAAAGAATCCACCTGGCAATGTAGAAGACATGGGTCTGATCCCTGATCTGGGAAGATCTCACATGCTGCAGAGCAACTAAGCCTAGGAAACACAACTACTGAGCCCATGTGCCACAACTACTAAAGCCCACACACAGCAACTAGAGAAAACCTTGCGCAGCAACAAAGACCCAGCACAGCCAAAAATAAATAAATAGATAAATAAATAAATTTATTTTTTTAAGTTTAACAGTTACTTAAAATTTGTTAACTGCAAAGTACATCTAAATTCCTAAATAATAAATATCTGGATAAATTAGATTAACCCAAATCTTACAGTATAGGACACCAAAGTGAAAGTAATAGTCACTCAGTCGTGTCCAACTCTTTTGCAACCCCATGGACTATACAGTCCATGGAATTCTCCAGGCCAGAATACTGGAGTGGGTAGCCTTTCCCTTCTTCAGGTGATCTTCCCAACCCAGGGATCGAACCCAGGTCTCCCACATTGCAGGCAGATTCTTTACCAGCTTAGCCACAAGGCAAGCCCATGGGACACCAATGTCCGGCCAAATTTCATAATTCTCTTTTACTCTTATCAGTCAGTTCAGTTGCTCAGCTGTATCCAATTCTTTGCGACCCCATAGACTGCAGCATGCCAGGCCTCCCTGTCCATCACCAACTCCCGGAGTTTACTCAAACTCATGTTCATCGAGTCAGTTCTTTTACTCTATAGCTTGATATAATTTAATTATAATAGAATAATTTCAAACTAGCAACAATAATTGGCTACTATTTTTTAAAGCACCTAAACCTTTATTTAACTTAGGACAATCGATTAATTGATCTTCAACAAAGGTTCAAAAACAATTAGAGAAATAAGTATTTTCAATACATGGTGCTAGAACTAGGTACTCATATGCAAAAAAGTCTCAATCCACACTGCACACCATAATAAAAATATAACTCAAAAATGTATCACAGACCTAAAAGCAGACCTTGGATGAGACAAGGATTTAAGATACAACCCCAAAAGCACAACTTATGAAAAGAAAAAATTGAAAAATTGAACTGAGAGAAAATATTCACAAATCTTAAAAAGATCTGTATCCAAAATATATAAAGAAGTCACAAAACACAATATTCAGAAAACCTAGTTCTAAAGTAAGCAAAAGTTTGCTGGTAGGAATGTAAAATGGTACAGCCACTTAAGAAAATAGTTTGGCAGTTTCTTATAAACTTATACACACATTTATCCAAATAATCCATCAATACTGTCGCTAGGTAGTCACACAAGTAAAACGAAAAACTTATGTTCACACAAAACCTGCCTGTGAATGTTTGGAAATTACTCAAATGTCCCTCAACTGGGAAAGGAAATGTAAAAACTATAGTACACCCAAACATGGACGAATATTCAGCAATAAAAGGAACAAACTACTCATACAAGCAACATCTGTATGAATTTCAAACACATTATGATAATTAAAAGAAGTCATGCTGAAGAAGTTACCTGATTCTATTTATATAGCATTCTGAAAAAAGCAAAACTAGAGGAAAACACCAACTAGTGGTTTTTTCAGCCCCCTAAAAACTGGTTGATTCTAGAAGTTAAGTCAGAAACCTGTTTAAGAGATAAGAGATGAGACAGAAGCCATTTTTAACTGCACATGTTTTTTTCTTTTGAATTTTATACTTAACTAACCCAATACTCAAATATCCTAACAGAAATCACGATCACTTTGTGTTTTATCCCTGAATATTTAAAATGAAAGCTGTATGTGTTTTTGAATCAATATCATTTTTAAATAAATTTTAAAATATTTCCCCAGAAATTTTAAATGGTGTTGATTCAAAAATACACAAAAATACACACTGTGTTACTTTGGGAGTTTTTCCCCAGAAATAAAAGGTAATGGGGGGGACACTGAGAGAAGAATATCACATTTTCCATAGCTATTACATATTTAAAATGCAGATGATACTGTAGCATTTCTCTTTTGTTTTAAAAAGTAGAGCCCAATGTCCAACAAGGGAAAAGTTTAATTCTATTTTATTAATGCAACAATTAGGGAGTCATTTAAAAGTTTCAAAACTATGTGGAAGTATGTTAACTTGAAGTTAAATGGAAGGGAAAAACGAAGAAAGATTGTGTGAGACTATGTGGACAAAAATTAAACAAGCAATGTTACGTAAATGTGACAGGAGCTGGTAAGTATTTCTGGGAGAGAAAAAAAAACTAACCAACATCTAAAGTTTAGTTTTTAAGTATCTGCTGACTTTAGTGATAGCACTTGAATTTAAACAGCCTGAAAAGAAATATCCTACAAATTACCATAACTAACTTAGAGAACTGAGAGAGATCACTTCTCAATATTTTGAGTATCTGATTTGCCATAATAAACCAAACAATTAGCATCCTGTTTTTATTACTATCTTGCTATTTGGCCTCATACAAATCATGTTGTAGTTTTCATCCATTCTGTACTCATTTACAAAATGAACTTGAACTTGTCATTTCTTGGCCTAAAATTCTATGAATTTGCAGATTTGAAGTGAATTAAAAGTATCCTACAGGGAAAAAAAACCTGACATTTAAAATTTGCCACTACAAAAACCTAATTATTATCAAAAGTAAAATGTTCAGCAAAAAGCTAATAATCCCTAGTGGTGAAGCATAAAACATTTTTCATCTACGCCAAAATAAACATAATGACATGAAAATCAAGTAAAAGCAAGCAATAAATAAGTGACCCTGGGTTCGCTGTTGACTTTTCAGATACAATACCAAAAGGCACGGGACTTCCCAGGTGGCACTAGTGGTAAGGAGCCCGCCTCCCAATCCAGGAGACACGGGTTTGATCCCTGGGTCGGAAGAGTCTCTGGAGGAGGAAATGGCAACCCACTCTAGTATTCTTGCCTGGAGAATCAATCCCGTAGACAGAGGAGCCTGGAACACTATGGTACACAGGGTCACAAAGAGTCAGACACGACTGAAGTGACTTAGCACAGCACAGCACACAGAAGGCATGATGCATAAAAAAAATAACTGCTAAGGACTTTATTAAAACGTAAAACATCTGCTCTGTGAAAGTCACTGTCAAGAGAATAAGAGGACAAGCCACAAAACAGGAGAAAATATTGCAAAAAGGCACATCGGACAAAGAACTGTATCCAAAATATACAAAGAACTCAAACAATAAGAAAACAAACAACTCAACTAAAGATCTAAACTGACACTTCAAAGAAAATATACACACAACAAACACTATATGAAAAAATGCTCAACAACTTATTTCATTAGAGAACTGCAAGTTAAAATGAAATGCCACTACATATGAGAATGGCTAACATCCAAGATACTGACAACATCAAATGCTAGCAAGCATGTGGGAACAACAGGAATTGTCACTCACTGCTGGTGGCAAAGCAAAATACAAAAGACAGTTTGGCAGTTTCTTACAATACTAAACATACTCTTACCATACCATCCAGCATTTGCATTCCTTGGTATTTATCCAAATGAGTTTAAAATTTACATCAAACAAAATCTTATACATGACAGTTACAGTAGTTTTTATTCACAACTGCTAGAATTTGGAAACAACCAACATGTTGAAGAGATGAACAGATTAACTGACCATGATACATCTATGCAACAAAATATTATTCAGCACTAAAAAGATGAGCTATCAAGTCACAGAAAGACACAGAGGAGTCCTGAAAACATATTACTAAGTGAGAGATGCCAATCTCAAAAGATAACATATTTTGACTCCAATTAAGTAACACTCTGGAAGAAGCAATACAATGGAAACAGTTATGGGTACACACACATACAGTGTGTGGCTATAAGGGGCTTAAAGGGAAAAAAGGGATAAAAAGATGAAACACAAATTTTTAGGACAGTGAAACTATTCTATATGATACTGTAATGGTGGATACATGTCATTATACTACGTATGTCAAAACTATAGAACTACATCAAGAGTGAACCCTAAGATATACTAGGACCTTGGGTGATAATTAGGTGTCAATGCTGGTTCACCTCTTGTAACAAATGTACCACTCTGGTGGGAATTGTTGATTGCAGTTAATGTGAAGGAGGGAATGGATATATAGAAACTGAATATTGAGCCTAATTTAAAACTGACTTAAAAAATAAAATCTATGTATTTTTTAAAAAGTAAACAACAAAAAGTTAATAATCTGAGTAAACCCATAGTCAAAATTTCCAAGGCATTTCTTCAAAATAGTATGTTCATTTTAAAACTTGACTACAAAATTGTAAAATTGATAACAATGATTATCTCTAAGAAATGAAATAAAGTAGCACTTTCTTTCACTTTTTCCTGTTACAATGTAGACTGAACTTTTAACAATATCTACTTTTACATTTGTATTACTTGCTCTGTTTCAGTGGAGGTTTTTTTTTCCTGATTTTTGCTTTTTAATTGCTTTCTTAACTACATTTTCTATGCAAATGGGTGAAACTATACTGTTGACAGAAACTTAGATTGGGCACCAATGCAATGTCCAGTTAGAAGCTGGTAACATCTGACATATGGAAATTACAAAAGGTTTACAGCAAATGCATCAGTAAAGGCCTATCAGGAAAATGCAAGGGAAAAGAATAACAGTATTAATCTCATGGGAAATGGCAGGAGTCAAGGCATAAGGCAAAATTCATCATGATGGTCATGGTGATTAGAGACATTCATTAATACAGAAACAAATGTGCCGTACTAATGAAAGATGTTAATAAGGGGAAACAGGCACAGAGTATATGAGGTGTGTTTTATAAAAAAACTCTGTACTACCTTAGTAAACTTTCTGTAAATCTAAAACTTTTCTAAAATAAAAGGTTTATTTTTAAAAGTTTTGGGAAGGATCAATACCACTCCACACACACAGACATGTATAGCTTTCTTTAGATTTATAAAATCCTTTAGAAACCTTACCCTAATAAGCTCATGATATACTCAATACAGGATCTGGGAACCAGTTGAATTTAGGGGATTTTTAAAAAAAATTAATCTCTATTTTACAAACAAGAGAACTGATACATAAACTGATAGAGATTGTCACAAATTCACAAAGGCTTCTGATTCTTAGTCCCATATTCCTGCCACTGTATTCTACTATACAAAACCCAAAGATTAAAAAAACAATAACCTTGCCGCCATAATTCTGAAATAATATTCACTATAGAAAGCAGGAATAGTCAAAACTTAGTTAGCAATATGTAAAACAGATAACTAATAACCTACTGTATAGATGGATGAATATACAGCATAGGGAACTCTGTTCAATACTTTGTAATGGCCTATATGGGAAAAGACTCTTTAAAAGAACAAAACAGTGGAGAGAGAAATAGATATATAACTGGCTCACTTTGCTGTACATCTGAAACCAGTAACAGTGTAAATCAACTATACTCCAGTAAATTTTTTTAATTTAGTTATAAAATACATGGAAAGACTGAGGATGTATTACAAATGAGAGAAGACAACCAAGAAACAGCTAAAGGTAAACAATGTGAAAACCTGGATGGGATACATGAACAGAAAAAGGACATCAATGGAAAAACTGGTAAAATTCAAATAAGGTCTGTGATTTAGTTAATATTATCTTACCAATGACAGTTTCTTAGTCTTGATAATTATGTTATGGTTATTATATAAATATTGTAGCAGAAGAACTTGAGTGAGTAGCATACCAAAACCCTCTACACTATTTTGAGGACTATTCTGTAAGTTTAAAATTAGTTAAAAATAAAAACAAAAAGTAAAAACCTTTTAGTTATCATTATTATTGAAAGCATATTACAAGAAAAAAATCAAAGAGCTAAAAACTGTACTTTTGGAAAGGTAGAATGGAGACTGCGTGTATATATTAAGTAACTCTGAAAGAATCCCCGTATAATTAGATTAAACAGTGGTTGTCTTTGAGAAGAAGCGATTTAACTTTTCACTCTGAATCCTTCTGTCCCTTCTGAATGTTGTACTAGAAAAGCAAAATGAAGGATGGAATATAAAAAGTGATTCCAAACTCCCAGGGCACAAACTATAGAAGCAGTAGCAGTGATGATGATGATGATAATATTTCTTGCCTTTCTCCCCCACAAAAATTTTTTCAACTCCTTCCGATGAATTTAGTAAGATTGTTCTTTCCAAAATAATCAGCAAGGCATCTGATTATCTGTTGGCCTCAACAGGGATTTGAAGAGAAGTAATTTTTTCTGCTTTACCCTGCTTTCAAAACCACATTTAGATGTCTGAAATCCCATTAGTGGTAGGATGACTGTATCATACAAACCAGGGCATAGAGAGGAAGAGGGTGTACTAATCCTAATTACCCCTGGACAAGTGCATAAACTAAACAGTCATCCTGGTGAAAATTCACAGATCCTGTGATTATTAAGCCATTCCTAAAATCTGACTTCAATGATCACTGTTTTGAACAGTTATTTCATTGTCCAAATCAATTCTTCCTTTCTAAATATTACCTGCTTTTAGAGTGAAATACAGCTTTTCATTTATGCTGATCAGAAATACAACTTCAAAAAGATCAAATATACACACAATGTGTCAAAGATTTTTAAATGCACATCCACATATACATACAGCCAACTGACTTTCTTTTAACTGCCTCTTCTCTCAAAAAGGATCAACTTGGGGTAGGTCTAAACTACAAATGAATAGAACCTGACTGACCTGGATATTACTGAAGTACACGGTAGCTTTAGTTTCTTACAGGTCAAGGATTCTGCTTCCAAGCAGAAAGGACAAATGAGGGAATTTTCAATTACAAATTTAGCTGCAGTGATCATTTCAATATAAATAGAGACTAAGGTTGCCCTAAATTTATCCATATAAATGAATCTTGTTATGCGCTAACCAGTGCTGATTTTGGAATCTACACGATCCCACAGCTTTTCCAGTAATTAACTATATGATAATTAATACGGGAAATGAGAAATAAAAGTGTGGGACCATTCTTTAAGGATCACAACCAACAACCCATAATTTCAAATAGCAAAACAAAATATTTAAGATCCCAAAGAGGTGAGCCTCTTCCATCTTCTTATAGTTATTAAAATTTCATACCATTTCTAAAAAAAAAATTTGATGAAAAGTATTACTCATAGTAAAAGTCGGCAGATCCAAAGTTTCCAATTTGAATCAAATCCATTATTAACAGGAGGATTATACAGACTGAAAATTGAAATCCTGTCTGGCTTTCCTATCTAGACTAGGTATGAGCCAAGTTTAAAGTTTTATCTTTGTCAGCTTTATTGTACCACTCATGCAAACCCATCTTAGCACCTGGCTCTAGCTATTAAGCTGCCTGTTATAGATGTTCCTGTCTCGGCTCCAAATCTCTGCAATCAAAATTTATTTTTTCTACTGTATTTACCAATATCCCCTTAGAGACTGTCTAAAGTCACAAAGTGGATATATTAATCGTAGCCCTAAATCACAACTCAAATAATATATTTGTTTATAATTTGGACTTTCTAAATTCAAAACATATAATGATGCTGATTTCACCTGCCATGGATTAAAAATGGTTTTGTTTAGTGTACAGAGCCATATAGAACAGCTTCATATTTCACCTATGAACAAAACCTGTTCTCCTCTGACAACAAATAATGAGAATTCATCTCTGTCTCTCTCTCCCTTACCCCCGCCAAATAAACTAATTCTAGTATGGTCTCAAATCAGAAAGAAAACATCTCAGGATGAAAATCATATCCAAAAATAATGGACATTTGGGGAATCCCTTAGTGGTCCAGTGGTCAGGACTCTGAGCTTTCACTGCTGAGGGCCCAGGTTCAATCACTGGTCAGGGAACTAAGATCCCACAAGCTACATGGCTTGGCCATAAAAATAAAGAAATGAACATCCTAGGGGATTACTAATATCATTTTATTAGTATAATGAAAATATATTTAAATTTACAAACACCACTGTGGTCAATTCCTCAAAAACCCAAGTTCTTCACTGTTGTTTTCATCATCACACAGTCTGATTTCCAATGACTTTCAGTACATTAGTATAAAGCCAAAGATCTCCGAAGTCAGACACCAGAAATCAAATCAGTCTGCTGGGGGTGGGAGTGGGGGTGTGTGTGTCTGCTAGGGGTGTGTGTGTGTGTGCTTACTCACTCAGTTGTGTCCAATTATGTGTGTGTGTGTGTGTTTGCACACGTGCACACTTACTCAGTTGGGACGCTGGGCTGTAGCCCGCCAGGCTCCTCTATTCATGGGCTTTTTCAGGCAAAAATACTGGAGAGAGTTGCCATTTTCCTCCTCCGGGGATCTTCCCAACCCAGGGACTGAACTCTTCTGTCTCCTGCACTGCAGGCAGATTCTTAGGCAGATTACCAAACCACTCACTGGGCTTAGGCCTGTTTCCCCAGCTATCAAATCCAGATGATGACACTACTGTATTACTGCACAGGTTTTGAGATTTAGAGTTTAAAAAAGTAATAAATTATTATTTCAAGACATTGTTGAGGCCAGTCAGTAACCCAGAAAAATAAATCCACTTACTAAATTTAACTCTAGGTAATTTGGTAGGAGAGATAATTGGCTAAGCAATCTCAGTAAGTATCTAAGAATCTGAAAACACACTACACTGAGTCAAGGGTATGAGCATATCACACCCTCGTCTAAAAATACATGTACATCTGTTTGACATATCAAATTTTCTGGATAATTGGACTAGACCAAGAAAGGACTGGTTTCCAAAAACTCACTACACTGAAAAATTAGGATCTTTTAAAAACCCCACAGGAGAAATAGACCTTTTTCAGAAATGCAGGCAAAATCAGGAAACAATTTCTGAGGCGTTCAAAAGATATGGAGACAGTAGTTAAGAAGTCCTGTGGGATCCACATCAATGCTTATTATTTCTTTCACTACTTGCTGGTACGATAAATGACTATTTAGACATGTGACAAAAATTCTGCACTAGTCCACAGAAAAACAAAGTGTATATACAATATGACACACAAAAGAAAATTCACAACTAAGATTGCTATAATTAATATATACAATATAAAATAAAGTGAGATTACAACTCCCCGTAAGACAACCTCCATTCCTGAAATATCCTTCAACTGGCTTTATAGGATATCACAGAACTAACAGTTCAACTTAGATAATCAACAGCACAGCAGGAAGTTGATCCCCCAAGTTGGACATAATCCTCAGACTCTACGTAGTCTTTCCTTCCTACATACGTGCCTCTGCTGCTAAGTCGCTTCAGTCGTGTCCGACTCTGTGCGACGCCATAGACGACAACCCACCAGGCTCCCCCGTCCCTGGGATTCTCCAGGCAAGAACACTGGAGTGGGTTGCCATTTATTTCTCCAATGCATGGAAGTGAAAAGTGAGAGTGAAGTCTCTCAGTCGTGCCGGACTCTTAGTGACCCCATGGACTGCAGCCCACCAGGCTCCTCCGTCCATGGGATTTTCCAAACAAAACAGTACTGGAGTGGGGTGCCACTGCCTTCTCCGTATGTGCCTCTACTTAACCATTAATTCAAATATCTGAGCAACTTGTAGGTGCCAGACCCTGAACCAATTCTAGAAATAAGAACAAGAATCTGCATTCAAGGAGTTCTATATCCAGGGAGATGAGATAAATTATAAGCATTATAATAAAATAATAAGTATCATAAAGTATACAGGAGAGATAAAAACAACACAGTGGTTAAAGGCTGAGACTAGTCCAAACTACTTGAAAGCTATCTCTTTGACTCACTAGCTGTGTGAAGTAGGTGAGTTTTTCATTTGTAAAATAGAGATAAAAATCTACCTAACTGGGAGATTGTACGAGATAATAAGCATAACATAGGTGCCCAATAGACAGGACTCTGTACTGTTAGCTGCTACTATTGCTAATAAAAGTGTTGTTACTGAAAATATGACCAAAGAAAATAAACAACTAACTGCCTAGGGAAGATGTCACAGACACAACAAATTGAGTCTTGAAGAATGAGTGGTAAGAATTCCAGACAGGTAGGAGCATATGCAAAAACAAAAACAAAAAAGCCTAGCAGGTCCAGATAAAAACAGAAACTACAGGATGGCAAGACAATGACAGGGCAAGAAAAGAAACACATCTGTTACAATGGCACCAGATGCTTAACAGTCTCAAAAGCCAAGTTAGTGCATTTGGATTTTATTCTTGAAACAATCAGGAATGACAGGAAAAGTCATATTTTAAGAGAGAACAAGGTTCAAATTTGAGTTTACTGTGTGGCCTCAATTTCTGTTTTCTCTTCTGTAAAGGGAAGGATACTACCACCTCGCTTGGATGGTTACTTAGATAAATATCTCTAAAATGCTTTGGCACAAAGCCTGTCATTTAATACTATTCAACAAACAGTAGCTGGTAGTTTCATCACTAGATTCCACAGCAGTCAACTTCTGATGCTATAATAGTCATGGATACATTTTGACACCTTATTTTGACAGTATCCAGTAGAAGTACCACTCTTCTCTGCCATCTACTCTTCTACTGGAATAAATGAAAAAAATAGACTGATTTTTAAAAACCTTTTCTTATCCTCTTTTATATTTTATGATGCTGTGCCAACAAACAGGAACTCAATAAATGATTGGGAAATGAAATGGAATTTCTGGTAGACCTATAAACAGCAAAAGGCAGGCAAGAAGTCATAAACGTCCAATTAAGCTTATAAAGGTGAGATACTCCTGGGGGAATTAACGATAAGTATACCAACTACTTCCGACCAGTTAGTTAACTGGTAAAAATGCTGCCAAGTATTAAAGAGAAACAATGCTTTGCATAATGTAGACAATACCAACACTCATCACCTCAAAGGGGCCAATCTGTAAGTCATAGCAGAAAGAATGCTACAAAAGAAATAAGATTTAAGTTCAAAACTCAGGCCTGTACTAGACAAGTTTCCTCATCTATAATAGACTTACTACCTACTCTACTTACCTCGCTGAGTTACTGGGAGAATTAGACAAGAATGTATACAAGGGCAGTTATTAAACTGTCATGACAGTATGCAACTACTCAATATTATCATTCTAATATCCAAGTTAAGACAATTTTACAACATCCTGGTGCCTCAGTTTTCTAACTTCCTTTCCTAAAATGATCCTGACGTCCATTCTACCGTAGCCATTTCACTCTCATGATCGTTACGACTTCAACTCCTCTATTATCTCTATTTCAAACACTGCTCTCTAGCCACAACCTTCTGTCTTTCCAACTCAATTCCTCTAGAACCTCCACTCCAAGAATCCTGCAGCCTCATCAGAACCTACGACCCACTGATCCAACTTTCTCTACCCTTAACTCTCTAAGTCCTCACTTGTCTCTCTGCCAAGCTTAAAATCACATAGCCCACTATTATAATCATTCCCTTGCATACACCTTCTACTCTATTCCCTTGCCCCCATTCATATTAATTCCACTTAATGGAGACCGGTCATTACAGCTTTAACATTATGTGTAGCACATCTAACACAACTCTATCTAAATCAGTCTTCCTACGTCTATTCCCCTGCTTAACACCTTCAATAGCTGGTACACGCCTGCTTAGAGCATTGAAATAGAACTTTTGTAGCCCTAGCTTTTCCTTTTCCTGTTCCCAATGGTTTATTCATTGTCCTTAAAACAAACACACACACACATACACACACAACCAATTCTGCTAGTTTTACCTCTACATTTTTACCCTGGCTATTTTCTCCAGCTGAATGCCTCCCCATCTTCTCCTTTGCAAGGATGCAAACCCATCTTTCAAGACCCAGTTTAAATGTTTCAGATAGGCACACTTAATCATCCCACTTTAAGGGTTCTCTTTCTCCCTTAGGGTTTTGCATTTATTTACTGTAATACTATTTATCTGATAATCATGTTAGTCTTGTGTATAATACGTACTGTTTTTACTTTTGGTATCTCTCCAGGTATAACAATAATAGCTCCCTAAAAACATCACTTCTTAATCAACTCCTCCAAAGACATAATCATACAGACTATTCTTAAAACAAACACTTCAAATACTGTTTTAACAACTTTTCAAAAAAATCAGCTTATATTCTAAAAAATATTTCTGAAGTAAATATACCTTTTGTATCTCTTGTGCAGATGAATCCCTAAAGTAGTATTAATTAGATTTTCAACTACTTTTGTCCCTTTTATACTCCATAATTTTACTCATAGGAACAAGATAAGTTATTGACACTGCAGCATATAATCCACAAGCATCAGCTTTAGTTTCTATAGTCAAGACCTGAAGTATCAAATTAATTTGATTTTATTGTACTGCCTATAAAAGGGTGAAAAATTAAGCCTCTCTCTCTCATCAACTCTGGAAAAATAATATTGAATGAACCATGAGATATGAATACTGACTTTCCAATAATCATTATTTAAAATGTCAGATACAAAACATGATCAATCATTTTTCTCTGTAACAACTTTAAACCTGGAGAGCTATTTTGTATTCCAGTTCTAATAAACAGAGACATAAACTGAAATCCCCTTTTGAAATCAACATAATCGCTTTAGCAAGGATCACAAAAATAATTGGAAACTCATGAGGCGAGGTAAATGTAATATTACAAAGGTAACTTTCTGGTCACTTGAGTGACACAAAATACAAGATTTACCTTACTCTAACATTGTTGGTAAAAAGAATTCAGGCAAATAACAGGAAACTCTGTTTGGGGCCCAAATGTTAATTTCTTACTCACTACAGTACATACTAAAACATTATGTGCTATTAACTTGTGTACAATGCCAAAATAACTTTAGCTATACTTTTTCCCCAAACATTCCTAAATTAGATATAAAATACTAAATGTATGTTAAATCTCAAAGAAATCATTTTGTATAGGCGTAACAATACAGTATATTCAGCTTGGGCATATTTAATTTTTGCACTGATTAATACAATATGTATTAAGCACATTTGGTTAGAATTCCACAGTTAAATGGACAATTCACTTTTTATAACTGGAAAATCATTACAACATCTTCTGGTATTCACTGCAATATCAAATCAATGCCTTCTTTCAGTATTTGTGGTGGTCATTTGTAATGCCTTTAGTAACTGCCATGAGTCAGCTTTCACTTAATACTAAATGGCAATGCTAATATGAAAAGAGAATGCCAGACATACAAATATCAAGTAGTTTCAAGGAAGGAATTTTAACAGAATTCAAGAGCTGGATGTCTACCTCAAGCTGGAATTCATATTCATTAATAAAATATTAGAAACGTATTAAGTCACAAGAGCAAATATGAAACCTCTACATGGAGGGGTTCAAGATTTCATGAACTTTGCTTCTTTTTCCGAAAATGGTAATCTTGACGACATCAAGAAAACAAACTGTCCTTTATTCATTTTATGTTATCTAAATAGATTGAATTGATATGGAAATTATCCCAGCGATGAAGCAGCACAATCGAGGTAGCCAGTTATATATGCTTTAAAAATTTTTTTAAGTCACAAATGTTAATTCTGGCTAGTTAACTTATAAATAGACTTGAGAAAATGTGATAAAAATATCTCTCACAGTACTTTAATGAGAATTTTGTGACACACACAGAATAAAAGGAAAGACTACAACAGAACACTTATTTTTCCATAACTTTATTGCCACTCAGCCTAATGATATATTTATCTAGGTATCGTTCTTCTTGGTCTTCCATACCTACTTTAAAATGAAATAAGTAAGACGGCCATCAAATGAAGCCCTATGATCACAGTTCTTGCCAACTCCATCCTCCCTTCAAGGAAGGTTGTAATAAATGTCCTTCTCTCTAATGTTATTTCTTAATATGTCTCATGTTTTTAAATGCCTTTTGCCTTAAATATATATATATCCTGTACCCTTGAAATCACAACCAGAGAGACTTCCTTTATGTTGACCTTACTTTGGTCACTCTTAATCCCTTGAGAATATACTAACCAGTAATTGTGCATTTGCTAATAACCATACCAATACATGGTGAGTATACTGAAGTTTGTACAACCTTGATTCCAGGCCTTTCCACCTATCATCATGTGTATGGGAATCGAAACTAATGATTTTGCGTAAGTTTCAATATCCTAAGCAAACCTGACAATGATTTTCACAGCTAGTGTTATCTTTCAGAGGATAAGAAACAGAGGTTAGAACATTTGCCCATGTGTGATCTCTGGCATGTCTGCATTAGAACGCCAACTGTATTACACAGTCCCACATAGAAAATATATTAATATACCTCTACGACCTAAATATTTTAAAACTGTAAACCTCTTGACAACGGTCTCAATTAAGAATCATCTGAAAGTCACATCCTGGTGTCACATATGAAACACAAAAAACATACTACATAAAAGTAATACAGCTTATTGCTGTATACCACTATGATTACTATATACGTTACAGAAAGTTCTTGAGTAATTTCTACACTTTTATTATGACCTTTAAGATAGTTGTTTTCTTCATTACTTTATCACTTACTGATCTATTACTGTAGCTCCTTTTCATTAGAAATCTCAAGCAGAATGCATTCAGAGCAAGAGGAAATGAGAAGCTACTTGAAATCACCAGTCCTCTGCAAGCACACAAGCTGAAGAACATTTCCTCACTAACATTCAGCTGCATCATCATTAATAGCTGCGCAACCACTAAACGCTAAGCAGTGTGTATATATACCTCATTGCTGTACATCACAGTGCAAAAAATACTTTCTTTAGTGAACTTGGAATTCAAAGTGTTGAAAATATATCTACACTTGTAAATTATACCATGCTATTTTCCACTAGTTTCTGTAACATTTCAATCTGTGAACAAATATGCCTTAATCTGGTAAATGTAGGCAGAAGTCATGTCTCATTCAGAAATTGAGGTCAGATTCTTAAAGAAGTAGTTAAAACTCTTAAAACATTTAAAAATTAAATACGTCAGCCCAAACCACAAAGATTTCCAAAGATAAAACACCACTTAAAGGGGATATTTTTAAATAATGTCAGAACTAAGACAAGTGTTAACAATATATCCTCTATGACAAAGGGTAACATCACTGTCAGAAGCCTTCCTAGAAGCCCTTGGAAGACCAACAAGAAACGGGTATGGACAAAATGCAACAGAGTAGAAACTGTAATTGTACCACCTCTCTGAAAGCTCATTTATTCTTTGTGACCTATAAGTTTATCCTCCATATTTGATAACTCAGTTACAGTTATATAAAGTTATTGGTCATGAGCACAGGTTCAAAAGTCAAAAAGCAGGAGTCTAAATCCTGGTTCTGCCATTACCAGCTGCGGATACTTGGCCAAGTTATTTAACTATCTGTACCTGAGCTGCCTCATTTGAAAGTAAGAGTAACACTACGCACCTCATAGAGTTATTGGAAGATTAGGAGACAACACATGTAAAGTCCACAGAATAGTATCTGTTTATTATTAAAATGAAGTTATCAAATGTTTTCAAACATGTCCCTGATATTAATGATTACTCTTTATATTCATAAGTGCTTCAAGTAATATGCCAATTAGGCTCCTCTCGATATTATATAAAACACCTTTAAAACTTTTAACAAAATCTAATAGTGAAGCCTCTTCTGACTCCATACTAAATTCAAGAGACAATCCCTAAACTCGCACCTAATGGTAAACTGGTAAAGAGTGAAGTTCTACAATTCTAAATTCCCTTGCCCAATTAAAGGCAAAGAAAATGATAGTCATCTAGAACTTACCAGAGAAGGTGCAAAGAAAAATTTCCACTGCTAGAAGATCTGTTTAAAGAAACAGGATCTATGTACTGTATCTGGAAACCTACTTTGGATTTGTTTTCAAGTGCACTCAGTAGCTTCACCTCATTTATCACTTAAAGCCTTAAATGGCCAAGTTAATTTTGAATAACCTGACCCTGAACAATGTTTCAGATGTGCTATATGCAGGAGCTTCCTAGGGCATTTTCTCTCCAACAACTTTAAATCAAATGACATCGTTAATGAAAATTCAACTACATTTTCCCCTTTATTGAAACATTCAGAAAAAATAGTACTTAAAATATTTTAAAGTGATTTTAAAAAATGTTAGCACAATAATTTACAGAAGTTCTAACATCCTGTAATTGTCTAATAGGTTTTCATCTGAATCTTAAAAACCAGTATTTACCTGGCTGACACAATACAGCAGAAATTGGCTATACCAATATAGAAGCAGTAGGTAAAACACGTAATATTTTCAAAGGCTTACGAAGCAACCAAAAGCATATCGTATATACACAACTAAAGCATGAGAAGAGAAAGTCATTTAACTTGAAAAAGGAGAAGCTTTCCTCAATTTATTCAGGTGACTGCGTTCATTTTCTGTTCTCCAGTTTTCAAATCTTTTAAGGTCCTGAAAATCCTGCCTGTTCAACACTGCTGAAATCCTGTGGTTAACATTTTCCCACAAAACTTATTTGTCCGTATTATCTATTTTCAATTTTAAGTGACCTTCAAATTCTCTCTGAAAAGCACTAGAAGATTTTAATTATTAACATGTCTCCTTAAAAACTACCAATAAAACCACATCTTGCAGCCTACTCTTATTTTATGGTGCTCCCCAAAAAAGCTAATAAGAACTGCTTTAAAATTCCCTGGACCTGCATTCCATCTTTAAACACCTTGAGATCCTGTACTGTGCTGCAGCTATTCAGGAGGCGCATGATCACAAGGCTTTTCAACAGCCTTAGAATCTTCTACTGTTGCAAAACTTCTCTTCAGCGGTCTAGGTGCTAGATTGTTTCATTATTGCCTTCACTGCTTTACCTGTTTAGCTACCAACCCACACATCCGACAGAATTCAAACCCTTCAAACTACCTTCCTAAATCTATCTAGAGTATTCCCATCTAACTTTGAGAAAGAGCTGCAGTGGGATAATAACTTGAGTTCGGACGTTTATCCCTTGAACCAAACTGCTGTTGCCAAGGTCTGCGGTAGTAATGCAGGGGTTTCTTTGAGACTAAGGACGTCATTTACCCTAGAAATAGCCCATCTCTACTAAATCCCTTTTAGTCGCTGAGATTTCTGCGGTAACAATGCTCAACAGGAAGGTACTCGAAACAGCCGAAAGACGTGTTGTTCTAATTTGGCCTTTTCCCTCAATCATGCTAGCCACGGCAAGGACATTTTTTCATACAACGTTTTCAACTGAAGAAAGAAAAATCAAGCTGTTGGTAGCAGTCACCACCTGCTTGTAAAGTCCATTATCGCGATGCTTTTACAAATCTCTCAAAGTAGCATTTGGGGCTAGGCTTACATCGAGCATCCTCCTGTAACTTACTGTTTTCCAAGCCCATTTAACGACGTAATGACAACAGCAACATTTACGCTCAGGGAAATCTCAATGTTTGACTAACCACGGAGGCGTCTGATAACTAAAGCCCCCTTTTTCCGGGTGAGGAAATGGAAAAATAGACAATGAAAACGATTTGTTACAGTGAGCAAACAGGGAGAAGGATCCCATGAAGAGCCGTGCGAGCAAAATCCAGGGGTTTAGGAGCCTCAGTCTCAGCAACACTCGCCCCCAAACCTCCCACCCCACCCCCCACCCCCCCACTTTCCCCTGGGAGCCAGCCCAGCGCCCGCACACGCTGGGCACACCCGAGGGCAGCACAGCCACCCCACCCAGCGGCCAGGCTGGGGCTCCCAAACCCGCAGACCAAACAGGACAAGGCCGCAAACCCAGCGGTCCGAGTTAAAGACGTTAAGATACAGAGTGAGAGAAGATGCGGCCTCGCCTCAAAACCCGGAGGCCCCTAGAGGAATCGGAGGCGGGGGAAAAGGAGCAGGTTCGGAAGCCACAGCAGAGCCCCGAGTGAAAGAAAACTGGGAGTGGGGGATGAGGGAGGTTCTGGTTCGGGCAGCGCCTTCCCCGGACCTCGGCGACGCCCGTGTTTACCTGAAAGTCTCGGTCCTCGTTGAAGCGGGAGGAAGCGGTCCGCCATTTTGCCGCCTTCACTCCTCTCAGGACGACACTCTCCGGTTCGCTCCTTCCCTCCCGCGACACCCGCCCCCTCGCTCTCCTTCTCTGTTCCCCGCCTCCTCCCACGCCCACCCGCGCGCGCAGACGAGGGAAGGAGGAAGCGAGAATGTGTATCCCGACCAGAGCCCCGACGGCGCAGGCGCCTTTCTGTCCTGGAGGCGGAACCTTCCCCTCGCGTCTCGGCTTCGCGCGCGACCCAAAGCGACCCCGGGGCCGCGCGTGCGTACTCGCGCTAGAGGGCCGCAAGCGCTTCCGGAGAGAAAAGGTCACAAGGGGCCGCTGAGCGCCTGGATCCGGATGTTTTCTTCAGTTCGCGTCTGTTAGTGGATTGTCTCTTTTTGTTTGCTTGTTTGCCTGAATACACAGAAGCCCACCCTCTGCTTTCTTCACCAAATAACAGCATAATGTAGTGGTCGAAAGCGCAGATTTTGGAGCCAGACTTCTTAGTTTAGAATCCTGGTTTACCTTGAAGATTGAGGACAAGACAGGAAATATCCCCTCTCTCACCAGGCCTACAATCCAGTGGGGGAAAATGAGATAAATAATAAAATAATTACATAATTTTAAAAATTAACTAGTACTGGGGGGAGGGGACACAAACAGGGTGATGAGAGCAACGACCTCCGAAACGACCTTTGATCCAAGAAGCAGCAAGGGGCATGCTGCTTTGGGACCGAGAGAACCTTTAGACCCAAAGGGCCAAAGACTGCTAATAACGTGGCATTTTCAAGCGATCGCTTGAGAGTATTTCTCAAGAGACCCCAGTTGATCCAAATAAACTACAGCTCTCTGGACTTCAGTTTCCTTTTTAAGAATAAGGAAACTAGGATGCTCGGGGCTGATGCACTGGGATGACCCAGAGGGATGGGAACCCGTGGCTGATTCATGGCAATGTATGGCAAAACCACTACAATATTGTAATTAGCCTCCAATTAAAATGAATAAATTTATTTAAAAAGTAAGAAATTGAATTCGGTAATCTCTAGTGCCCCTGCCTAGCACTGACTTTGTATGGTTTATGAATCAGATTTTTCCATCCTTTGACCTTCCTGAGCACCACACCTAGCCCTCCAGCCTCCTTAGCCAAAATACATAAAACAGGATAAGTGGCAGGACTTTTACAACAGTGTGATGTGCTAAGTCGCTTTAGTTTTGTCCAGCTGGGTGCAACCCTATGAACTGTAGCCTGTCAAGCTGCTATGCCCATGAGATTCTCCAGGCAGGAATACAGGAGTGGGTTGCCAGTACCCTCCTGCAGGGGATCTTCCCGACCCAGAGGTAGAACCCTCATCTCTAACTTCTCTTGCATTAGCAGGCCGAGTCTTTACCACTAGTGCCACCTTGAAAAGTAGTTGACAGAAATCACACGTTGAATAAATGGCTCTTACCCTACCTTGGGCAATGGCGCCCCCACTCCAGTACCCTTGCCTGGAAAATCCCATGGGCGGAGGGAGCCTCGTGGGCTGCAGTCCATGGGGTCGCTACGAATCGGACACGACTGAGCGACGTCACTTTCATGCATTGGAGAAGGAAATGGCAACCCACTCCAGTATTCTTGCCTGGAGATCCCCAGGGACAGGGGAGCCTGGCGGGCTGCTGTCTCTAGGGTCGCACAGAGTCGGACACGACTGAAGCGACTTAGCAGCAGCAGCAGCAGCACCTACCCTGAGAGAGTCAAATAAAATGTTTTGAGAACATGTGTATCTTCTATTCCTTTGTTATTACCCTCTGCCTCACTTTACCCCCAGTCCAAGCAGAATACAGTGCTAAGCAGTGAAAAGAGCTCCCTATTTAAGGAGAAGCAGAACACACATAATTGAAAAATTATAAAGAGCCTTCAGGGTAAATAAGGTAGATTGAATTCCATGCAGTCACAAGACACATTTACCTCTTCTCCCTCTGCCAGCCCCACTGAAATGACAGTTAAAAGAATGAGAAGGGCATAAGCTCCCATGAACAAACAGATCTGAAGAAGGGACAATAGCAAACAAGTGATGTCAACAACATTTGGAAGCTGGAGAGCATAGATAAATGGAAATGGCTTAAGCAGAATGGAGAAAACAAAGTCCTGGAGTAGGGAAGCCAGGAAACAAATTGACTTGAGGCTAAGGTGTAGCAGAGAAGCTCAAGAATTGGAATTGCCAGGTACCACTCAAGGTAAGGTAGGAAGGCAAGAAAGGGAAAGTAGGACGTCAAGAAACACTTGGAGTAATAGGCAAATTTGGCCTTGGAATGTGGAATGAAGCAGGGCAAAGACTAATAGAGTTTTGCCAAGAAAATGCACTGGTCATAGCAAACACCCTCTTCCAACAACACAAGAGAAGACTCTACACATGGACATCACCAGATGGTCAACACCGAAATCAGATTGATTATATTCTATGCAGCCAAAGATGGAGAAGCTCTATACAGTCAACAAAAACAAGACCAGGAGCTGACTGTGGCTCAGATCATGAGCTCCTTATTACCAAATTCAGACTTAAATTGAAGAAAGTAGGGAAAACCGCTAGACCATTCAGGTATGACCTAAATCAAATCCCTTATGATTATACAGTGGAAGTGAGAAATAGATTTAAGGGCCTAGATCTGATAGAGTGCCTGATGAACTATGGAATGAGGTTCATGACATTGTACAGGAGACAGGGATCAAGACCATCCCCATGGAAAAGAAATACAAAAAGCAAAATGGCTGTCTGGGGAGGCCTTACAAATAGCTGTGAAAAGAAGAGAGGCGAAAAGCAAAGGAGAAAAGGAAAGATATAAGCATCAGAATGCAGAGTTCCAAAGAATAGCAAGAAGAGATAAGAAAGCCTTCTTCAGCAATCAATGCAAAGAAATAGAGGAAAATAACAGAATGGGAAAGACTAGAGATGTCTTCAAGAAAATTAGAGATACCAAGGGAACATTTCATGCAAAGATGGGCTCGATAAAGGACAGAAATGGTATGGACCTAACAGAAGCAGAAGATATTAAGAAGAGGTGGCAAGAATACATGGAAGAACTGTACAAAAAGATCTTCAGGACCCAGATAATCATGATGATGTGATCACGAATCTAGAGCCAGACATGTTGGAATGTGAAGTCAAGTGGGCCTTAGAAAGCATCACTACGAACAAAGCTAGTGGAGGTGATGGAATTCCAGTAGAGCTGTTTCAAATCCTGAAAGATGATGCAGTGAAAGTGCTGCATTCAATATGCCAGCAAATTTGGAAAACTCAGCAATGGCCACAGGACTGGAAAAGGTCAGTTTTCATTCCAATCCCAAAGAAAGGCAATGCCAAAGAATGCTCAGACTACCGCACAATTGCACTCATCTCACATGCTAGTAAAGTAATGCTCAAAATTCTCCAAGCCAGGCTTCAGCAATACATGAACCGTGAACCTCCAGATGTTCAAGCTGGTTTTAGAAAAGGCAGAGGAACCAGAGATCAAATTGCCAACATCCGCTGGATCATGGAAAAAGCAAGAGAGTTCCAGAAAAACATCTATTTCTGCTTTATTGACTATGCCAAAGCCTTTGACTGTATGGATCACAAGAAACTGTGGAAAATTCTGAAAGAGATGGGAATACTAGACCATTTGACCTGCCTCTTGAGAAATCTGGATGCAGGTCAGGAAGCAACAGTTAGAACTGGACATGGAACAACAGACTGGTTCCAGATAGGAAAAGGAGTACATCAAGGCTGTATATTGTCACCCTGCTTATTTAACTTATATGCAGAGTACATCATGAGAAATGCTGGACTGGAAGAAACACAAGCTGGAATCAAGATTTCTGGGAGAAATATCAATAACCTCAGATATGCAGATGACACCACCCTTATGGCAAAAAGTGAAGAGGACCTAAAAGCCTCTTGATGAAAGTGAAAGAGGAGAGCGAAAAAGTTGGCTCAAAGCTCAACATTCAGAAAACGAAGATCATGGCATCTGGTCCCATCACTTCATGGGAAATAGATGGGGAAACAGTGGAAACAGTGTCAGACTTTATTTTTGGGGGCTCCAACATCACTGCAGATGGTGACTGCAGCCATGAAATTAAAAGACACTTACTCCTTGGAAGAAAAGTTATGACCAACTTAGACAGTATATTCAAAAACAGAGACATTACTTTGCCGACTAAGGTCCGTCTAGTCAAGGCTATGATTTTTCCAGTAGTCATGCATGGATGGAGAGTTGGACTGTGAAGAAGGCTGAGCGCCAAAGAATTGATGCTTTTGAACTGTAGTGTTGGAGAAGACTCTTGAGAATCCCTTGGAATGCAAGGAGATCCAACCAGTCCATTCTGAAGGAGGTCAACCCTGGGATTTCTTTGGAAGGAATGATGCTGAAGCTGAAACTCCAGTACTTTGGCCACCTCATGTGAAGAGTTGACTCATTGGAAAAGACTCTGATGCTGGAAGGGATTGGGGGCAGGAGGAGAAGGGGACGACAGAGGATGAGATGGCTGGATGGCATCATGGACTCGATGGACGTGAGTCTGAGTGATCTCCGAGAGATGGTGATGAACAGGGAGGCCTGGTTGCTGCGATTCATGGGGTCACAAAGAGTTGGACATGACTGAGCGACTGAACTGAACTGAACTAAGCTGAAGGTGAGGGTGTAAATGGGGTTGAACACAAGAGGACTGGTTACAAAGCAGTTCAGGGAGCAGTTAGACTATAAATCCCTTTCCTACCCAGGTAACAACTGGAGGGGTCTTCTCTGAAAAGACTGAACCAGTGAGGCTTCATGTGATAGCAAAAGAGGGAGATATGCTGAAAATGGGAAGTTTTGGTAGATGGCAACATTCTGATCACAAAGTTGGGCTTCTCCCAGTGAGAGACTATAGCATCTGTAGGCTTGGGTTGGGGGAGTTAAGAGTTAATGCTTTATTCTGGCTTCCCTGGTGGCTCAGAGGGTAAAGAATCTGCCCGCAATGTGGGAGACGTGGGTTCGATCCCTGGGTTGGGAAGATCCCCTGGAGGAGGGCATGACAAGCCACTCCAGTATTCTTGCCTGGAGAATCCCGATGGGCAGAGGAACCTGGCAGGCTACTGTCCATGGTCTATGGTCTGCAGTCACAAACAGTCGGACACAGTTGAGCAACTCAGCACAGCATGTTTTATTCAGCAGATATTCTGAGGACTTCAAGCCTGGGAGATAGTACTCTCAGGTCACTCTGAGGAACCTCTCTGAAGAGGAGGGAGGGGAGGAGCCAGGATCTACAGAAGTTTTTGCAGTAAAGACCAGGTAGTCAGGACATCAAAAGATTACTATTAATCAAAGAAAACCAGCTATCTCAAGTTAAAGAATTTAGCACTTTTCTATGTATGGGAAGATGCAAGAGTCTGGGCTCACTGATAATGCACCTCAGCTCTCTGGTGCCAGTATCCTGTGCTTTCTCATCCTGAGTTTCCTGAGGGTGAACCCTTGGGCATGGCTGCAGCCATGGACATTCTGTTACAACCTGAATTCCCTTAGGACTCCAGTACTTTGGCCCCCTCATGCGAAGAGTTGACTCATTGGAAAAGACTTTGATGATGGGAGGGATTGGGGGCAGGAGGAGAAGGGGACGACCAAGGATGAGATGGCTGGATGGCATCACTGACTCGATGGACGCCAATCTGAATGAACTCCGGGAGTTGGTGATGGACAGGGAGGCTGTGGGCTTGATGGATGCAACATCCTTTGTTTACTGTACATCTCTTCCTGTTGGGATCCTTGTTCATATTGGGAATGAAAAATATGCTGCCTGCCATATCAGGTAAAAGATAATGCAGCCCTCAAGCCACTACATCCCCTCTAGGTGAGCCCTGAAGGGATTTAGAAAAGACAGAGGAACCAGAGGTCAAATTGCCAACATCCATTAGATTGTAGAGAAAGCAAGAGAATTCTAGAAAAACATCTACTTCTGCTTCAGTGACTATGCTAAAGACTCTGTGGAGCACAACAAACTGGAAAATTCTTAAAAGAGATGGGAATACCAGACCACATTATCTGTCTCCTGAGAAAACTGTATGCAGGTCAAGAAGCAACAATTAGAACCAGACATGGAACAATGGGTTGGTTCAAAATTGAGAAAAGAGTTCATCAAGGCTGTATATTGTCACCCTGCTTATTTAACTTAAATGCAGAGTACATCATATGAAATGCCAGGCTGAATGAATCTGAAGCCGGACTCAGGATTGTCAGGAGAAATATAAACAACCTCAGATATGCAGATGATACCACTTTAACAGCAGAAAACAAAGAGGAACTAAAGAGCCTCTTGATGAGGGTGAAAGAAGAGAGGGAAAAAGCTGACTTAAAACTCAACATTCAAAAAACTAAGATCATGGCATGCGGTCCCATCACTTCAGGGCAAATGGATGAGGAAAAATGGAAACAGTGACAGACTTTATTTTCTTGGACTCCAAAATCACTGTGGATGGAAACTGCAGCCATGAACTTAAAAGATGCTTGCTCCTTGGGAAAAAAGCTATGACAAATCTAGACAACTTGTTAAAAGCAGAGACATCGCTTTGCTGACAAAGGTCCATATAGAAAGCTATGGTTTTTCCAGTAGTCATGTACTGATGTGAGAGTTGAACCATAAAAAGGTTGAATGCCGAAGAATTGATACTTTCAAATTGTGGTGCTAGAAACTGCACCCTTGGACTGCCAGGAGATCAAACCAGTCACTTCTAAAGGAAATAAACCCTGAGCATTCACTGGAAGGACTGATGCTGAAACTGAAGCTCCAGTATTTGCCCACCTGATACAAAGAGCCAACTCATTGGAAAAGACCATGACGCTGGAAAGAATGAGAGCAGGAGGAGGGGGGGGTGACAGGATGAGATGGTTGGATGGCATCATTGACACAATGGACATGAGTCTGAGCAAATTCTGAGAGACAGTGAAGGACAGGGAAGTCTGGCATGCTGCAGTCCATGGGGTTGCAAAGACTCAGACATGACTTAGCAACTGCACAATAACAACAACCCTTCATTAATTTTCACACATTTAGTCTCAAAATCATCTAAATAGCTGAAAACATAAATATCAACACCAAAATTGCAACTAGCTGTTGAATAACTATCAACAGAAGGATGCTGGAACCTACCAAAAAGAGATATCCCACATCCAAAGACAGAGAAGAAGCTGTAGCAAGATGGTAGGAGGGGCACAATCACAATAAAATCAAACCCTTCACCCACTGGGTGGGTGGCCCACAAACTGGAGAACAATAATACCAAAGAAGTTCTCCAACTGTTGTGAAGGTTCTGAACCCCACATCAGGCTTCCCAGCCTGGGGATCTGACAAAGGGCCTGGAAATCCCCATGGACTCTGACCTTGAAGGTCAGCAGGATTTGATTATAGGACTTACACAGGACTCTGGGTAACAGAGACTCCAGTCTTGGAGTGCACAAATGAAATCTTGTATATGCCAAGACCCAAAGGAAAGGAGTAGTGACCCCACAGGAGACTGAACCAAAACTACCTACTAGTTTTGGAGGGTCTCCTATGGGGAGGTGAGGGTTGGCAGAGCCCACCACAGAGACAATGGCACTGGCAGCAGCAGTCCTGGAAGGCCCCTTTTGGCATAAGACCTCTTGGAGGTTGCCTTTAACCCTACTATAGAACCTGTAGACCACAGGGCTGGGTCGCCTCAGGCCGAACAATAGGGAGGGAGTGCCACCCCACCCATCAACAGATAATTGGATTAAAGCTTTACTGAGCAAGGCCTTGCCCACCAGAGCAAAACCTAGGTTTCCCACTGCCAGTCCCTCCAATCAGGAAGCTTACACAAGCCTCTTAGCCTCCTCCTTTAGAGGGCAGAGAGAAGAAGCAAGAACCACAATCCCACAGCTAGAACAAAAACCACACTACAGAAAGTTGATCAGGATGAAAAAGCAGAAAGTTATGACCCAGGTGAAGGGTCAAGGTAAAACCTCTGAAAAACAACTAAATGAAGTGGAGATAGGCAACCTTCCAGAAAAAGAATTTGGAATAATGATAGTGAAGATGATCCAGGATCTTGGGAAAACAATGGAGAAGATGCAAGAAATGTTTACCAAAGACCTGAAAGAATGAAAGAACAAACAGAGATGAATAATACATTGCTGCTGCTAAGTCGTTTCAGTCGTGTCCGACTCTGTGCGACCCCATAGACGGTAGCTGACCAGGCTCCCCCGTCCCTAGGATTCTCCAGGCAAGAACAATGGAGTAGGTTGCCATTTCCTTCTCCAATGCATGAAAGTGAAAACTGAAAGTCAAGTCGCTCAGTCATGTCCGACCCTCAGCAACCCCATGGACTGCAGCCTTCCAGGCTCCTCCATCCATGGGATTTTCCAGGCAAGAGTACTGGAGTGGGGTGCCATTGCCTTCTCCAGAATAATACACTGGTAGGAATCAGTAGCAGAATAACAGAAGTAGAACAGATAAATGACCTGGAGGAAAGAATGGTAGAAATCACTGCTGCAGAACAGAATATAGAAAAAAGAATGAAAAAAAAAAAATGAAGACAGCCTAAGAGACCTCTGGGACAACATTAAACACACCCAAAATCTCCCAGAAGGAGAAGAGAGAAAGGATCTGAGAAAATATTTGAAGAGATAATAACTGAAAACTTCCCTAACATGGGAAAGGAAATAGTCAATCAAGTCCAGGAAGCACAGAGAGTTCCAGGCAGGATAAAAGCAAGGAGGAACCTCCCAAGATACATAGCAATCAAACTGACAAAAATTAAAGACAAAGATAAAATATAAAAAGCAACAAGGGAAAAACGACAAATAACATACCAGGGAACTTCCATCAAGTTATTGGCTGATTTCTCAACAGAAACTCAACAAGCCAGAAGAGAATGACATTATCTATTTAAAGTGATGAAAGGGAAGAACCTACAGCCGAGGATACTCTACCCAGCAAGACTCTCATTCAGATTTGATGGAGAAATCAAAAGCTTTCCAGACAAGCAAAAGTTAAGAGAATTCAGCACCACCAAACCAGCTTTACAACAAATGCCAAAGGAACTTCTCTAGGCAGGAAACACAAGACAAAGAAAAGACCAATAGAAACCAAACCCCAAACAATTAAGAAAATGGTAACAGGACCATCAGTTCAGTTCAGTTCATTCACTCAGTAGTATCCAACTCTTTGTGACCCCATGGACTGCAGCACACCAGGCCTCCCTGTCCATCACGAACTCTTACACAAACTCATGTCCATTGAATCAGTGATGCCATCCAACCATCTCATGCTCTGTCATCTTCTCCTCCCACCTTCAATCTTTCCCAGCATCAGGGTCTTTACAAATGAGTCAGTTTTTCACATCAGGTGGCCAAAGTATTGGAGTTTCAGCTTCAACATTAGTCCTTCCAATGAACACTCAGGACTGATCTCCTTTAGGATGGACTGGTTGGATCTCCTTGCAGTCCAAGGGACTCTCAAGAGTCTTCTCCAACACCACAGTTCAAAAGCATCAATTCTTCAGTGCTCAGCTTTCTTTATAGTCCAACTCTCATATCCATACATTACTACTGAAAAAACCATAGCCTTGACTAAACGGACCTTTGTTGGCAAAGTAATGTCTCTGCTTTTTAATATGCTGTCTAGGTTGGTCATAACTTTCCTTCCAAGGAGTAAATGTCTTTTAACTTCATGGCTGCAATCACCATCTGCAGTGATTTTGGAGCCCCCAAAAATAAAGTCTGACACTGTTTTCACAGTTTCTCCATCTATTTCCCATGAAGTGATGGGACTAGATGCCGTGATCTTAGTTTTCTGGCTTTAAGCCAACTTTTCACTCCCCTCTTTCACTTTCATCAAGAGGCTCTTTAGTTCTTCACTTTCTGCCATAGGGGTGGTGTCATCTGCATATCTGAGGTTATTGATATTTCTCCCAGCAATCTTGATTCCAGCTTGTGCTTCATTCAGCCCAGCATTTCTCATGATGTACTCTGCATGTAAGTTAAACAAGCACAGTGACAATATACAGCCTTGACATACTGCTTTCCCAATTTGGAACCAGTCTGTTGTTCCATGTCCAGTTCTAACTGTTGCTTCCTGACCTGCCTACAGATTTCTCAAGAGCAAGTGGTGGTCTGGGCAGGTGGTCTGGTATGCCCATCTCTTTCAGAATTTTCCACAGTTTATTGTGATCCACACAGTCAAAGGTTTTGGCATAGTCAATAAAGAAGAAATAGATGTTTTTCTGGAACTCTCTCTCTTGCTTTTTTGATGATCCAACGGATGTTGGGAATTTCATCTCTGGTTCCTCTGCCTTTTCTAAAACCAGCTTAAACATCTGGAAGTTCACAAGCCTGGCTTGGGGGATTTACATATTGATAATTACCTTAAATGTAAATTGATTAAATGTACCAACCAAAAGACATAGACTGGCTGGGCGAATGAAAACATGTACATGTATGCACTTCCACTTACTACATCACTCTGCTTGACGCCCTCAAACTGTATGTAATTATTTTATATTGTTAGGTTAATCATGTTCCCATTATGGCTTGCAACTATAATTATCTTTTTGGGGGGAGGATTCTGGCTATTGAGTGTGAAAACTGACAAACATCTTTTACTATTGTGATTATGTAACTATTACTCAATACCATTGTCTCATGATTGGTCAACAGAAAAATAATAGAACTCTATATCAACAAGTGAAGTCTTTGAGTCATGCCTGACTCTTTGCGACCCCATGGACTGTAACCTGCCAAGCTCCTTTGTCCATGGAATTCTCCTGGCAGGAATACTGCAGTGGGTAGCTGTTCCTGTCTCCAGGGGCTCTCTCCAATCCAGGGCTCGAACTCCAGGTCTCCTGCATTGCAGGCAGATTCTTTACTGTCTGAGCCACCAGGGAAGCCCCAAAACACTAAAGTGGGATTGCCATGCCCTCCTCCAGGGGATCTTCCTGACCCAGGGATCAAACCTGTGTCTCTCACATCTCCTGCGTTGGCAGCAGGTTCTTTACCACTAGCACCATCTGGGAAGCCCCTATAGCACCCAAACTAGGATCGAATAGAAAAACCTGTAATCACTTTTGAAAATCCAGATGCATATCAGAATTACCTTGAAATTTTTTGAAAAATACGTATGCTCAGTGTTAGGTAAAAGACGACCAGGACACCAAAAGAGTGTCTAACAGGCTTTAATGGTGAAGTGCTCCCGGGCGGGGTTCCTGGACCCTAAGGGGGCAGGTCTAGGAAGCCTGCGCGCCCAGATCGGACCAGACTGTGTTAGAAGTTTGTTTATACATGCACGCTGCGAGGGATGGGCAGGTTAATGGATGGGAGGTTTGGATAGGTTGCCGGGCCAAGGTGTCGCGGGCTGATAGGTCCTTCTACGTGGAGGAGGTGGGGCGGCTTTAGCTGGCGAACTGTGCTGTCACTGGTCCCCGTGATGGGGAGGCTCTCTCCATTAGGGGGTAGGGATTTCCCCAGCCAGCGGGGAGAGGAGGGGCAGTTTACCATGGCAACCGGCGAAGTGTGCTGTCATTGGTCCCCAGGATATGGGAGGATCCTTCCGTTAGGGACCCTCTCACCAGCGGGAGGGAGAGGAGGGGCTGCCCATCACGCCCCCGGGGTCCGACCTTACACTCAGTTGTTGCTTTTTCTCCAGAGTTCTAGATATGTTTGTAATGAGCAGCCATGTTTAAAAACAACTGGACTGGATGATGATCATTTACTTTTATCTATTTTGTTCCACTGTTTTCTATTTCATATTCAGTGCTCCCATTTCATTTAGTTTGTTTTCCATTTCTCCATCTCTTCTTTTTAAAAAAAATTCTTTCTCAAGCCTTTATCAAGCATAGTAGAAAACTTTTGTATACATTATATAAATAGTATGCATATTATATATCTTAGAAAAGTTATGAATTTTTGCCTAACTAAAAAGTTATGATAGTTTGACTCGACTTGTTTAACTTAGCATGAGTAGAATACTAGATTTTTAATTTTAAAAATAGATATGCCACAAGCAACAAAGATTTACTGCGTAGCACAGGGAACTATAGTCAATATCTTGTAATAACCTATAATGGAAAATAATCTGAAAAATTATATATGTGTATATGTATAACTGAATCACCTTGCTGTACACCTGAAACCTTGTAAGTCAACTATACTTAATAATATATACATATTATAAAATTTTAAAATTGAAAAAAAAATTCCTCATTGGGTAGATGAAAAGGCAAGGCTCAGAAAGGTCAAATCATTTGTTCTTGGTCACACAGCTAATCAGATTCAAACACAGTCTGTTCATCCCTGCTCACTCAGAGGAAAGATAGCAAACCTAAGTGTGAGACTTGGGATAGAATTAAGGCAATGGGAGAAAAACAGCCCATGGTATTTGCAATACCCAGAGGATAAAAAGAAAACTCTGGGGGCTTCCCTGGTGGCTCAGTGGTAGAGAATCCAGCTGCCAGTGCAGGAGACACGGGATCAATCCCTGATCCAGGAAGACCCCACATGTTGCAGAGCAACTAAGCTAGTGCACCACAACTGTTGAGCCTGTGCTCTAGAGTCTTGGAGTCACAACTACTTAGGCTCATGAACCCTAGAGCCTGTGCTCCATAACAAGAGAAGCTATCGCAATGAGAAGCCCGCACATCACAACTAGAGAGAGGCCCCCTGCTCTCCACAGCCAGAGAAAAGCCTGTGCAGCAACACAGATCCAGCACAGCCAAATATATATATATAAAGAAACACTGCTGGCCATTGGAGTCCCCCATGGTAGGCGGTCAATGCTAGACCAGCTTCCTGGAGTGTGTTAGCATATTCATTCCTTTATTCATCAGATATTTATCCTGGACCTAGTGTGAAGTAGCCCTGCTCTAGCTGCTGGAGATACAGAGCTGAGCACAGCAAGAAAGGTCCTTCATTGACCTTATAGTCTGGTCATGGGGAGAAGGTGGGGAGAGACAGACAATACTCAAGTAAACAAATGAGATCATTTCAGATATAGCCAGGTGCTGGAAAGAAAATTATACCCAGTGATGTGATAGAGAAGAATTGGATGAGCCTACTTTAAATTCAGTGACAATCAGGTGACACCTCTGATGAGGTGACATTTGAGCTGAGAGCTGGCTATTATAAACTGGGGCAGACAGTTCCAGACAGAGACAGGGCCAGTCGGACAAAGATCTGTACTCAGAAGGGCTCTTTGCTTGGTTTAATACTCTGCTAACACATCTTGAAATTCTTAACAATTTTTAAATAAGGGTCCCACATTTTCATTTTTCACTGGGCCCTGCATGCTACCAGGCCTGGTTAGAGGTACTGCAAGAAGTGGGGAAAGAGGTTTTAGAGGTGAAGTGGAAATGCTGCAGGAAGGGGGACCCAGGGCTCAAGAACAGACTCTTTTTACACTCAGAAATGAACTGTCCAAGGAGACACACATGCTGATAAAGCAAAAGACTATTGGGAAGAGGCTTGCAGGCAGAGAGCAGAAAGGTAAGGGAACCCAGGTGAACTGCTCTGCCACATGGCTCACAGTCTCAGGTTTTATGGTAATGAGGTTAGTTTCTGGGTTGTCTGTGGCCAGTCATCTCGCCTGGTCCATATTGGTCTGACTCAGTGTCCTTTCTGGTGGTGCACATATCTCTCAGCCAAGATGGATTCCAGCACAAAGGAGTCTGGGCGGTTGGTAGGACAATGTTATGAACTCCCTCCTTTGGGCCCCTCCCGAGTCCTCCTGGTTAGTTTTGGATGGCAGCACCATGTTACTTATGTGAAGTGAAACAGTCACTTAGTCATGTCCAACTCTTTGTGACCTCATGGACTGTAGCCTGCCAGGCTCCTCTGTCCAAGGGATTTTGCAGGCAAGAATATTGGAGTGGGTTGCCATTCCCTTCTCCAGAGGATCTTCCCAACCCAGGGATCGAACCCATATCTCTTGCACTGCAGGCAGATTCTTTACTGCCTGAGCCTCCAGGGAAGGAGAAACCTCTTATTGTGAGACAACTCATGCAAGTAGTTATCATTAAGCCTGGCCAAGGCACTGGCTTCAGTCAAGGGTCCTCTAACAGAAAGGAAGACAGGGACTGACTTACCTAGGAGGACCTCGAAGTCATGGCAAGAAGCTGGAGCTGCACATGGGGCGGGGTCTTTGGCAGATCTGGAGGAAAAAAGCAATGTGACCCTATTAACATTTTCAAGAGCTCCATCATTGCCTATAAGGAGTGTGGATTGTAAGGGGGCAAGAATGAAAGTGGGAAGAACAGAAATGCATCTACTGCAGTAAATTCCACGAGAGATGATAAATGGTGATGACCTGGACTAAGGTGACAGTTGCAGTCCGTGGGGTTGTAAAGAGTCAGACACGACTGAGCGACTGACTGAACAATAGATATTGAGGGAAGGTAACTTAAGGTATGTTTTGAAGAAGGATTTGGTAAGATAATGGATTGCTGCTGCTAAGTCACTTCAGTCATGTCCGACTCTGTGCAACCCCATAGACGGCAGCCCACCAGGCTCCCCCGTCCCTGGGCTTCTCCAGGCAAGAACACTGGAGTGGGTTGCCATTTCCTTCTCCAATGCACGAAACTGAAAAGTGAAAGTAAAGACGCTCAGTCGTGTCCAATTCTTAGCGACCCCATGGACTGCAGCCTACCAGGCTTCTCCATCCATGGATTTTCCAGGCAAGAGTACTGGAGTGGGGTGCCATTGCCTTCTCCGAAGATAATGGATTAGATGTTGATAAGAAAAGGAGAGACTCAAGAATGGCTTCCGGGTTCGAGGTATGAATAACCAATGGAATGTGGACTCATTTCTTGAGATTGGGAAGGTTGGGTGGGTGGAGACAAATTTAGAGGGTATCAAGAGTTGCATTTTAGATGTGATAAGCCTGAGATGTCTCCAAGAATTAAAATGGAGATGAAAAGAAATTGCCCATATGTATCTTGAGTTTAGAGGAGAGTTTCAAAATGGGGTCAGAATAACGCAAGAGAGCTGTTTAAAATGCAGATTACGGTGTCCCTTGTCTCCAGTTTTGCCAAATCTGAACATCACCTCCACCCCCCAAAACATGATTCCAATGACTATGAAAATCTGAAGCCTGCTACTCTAAGAGATTCTATGAGGCCAGAGGCCACAGCATCTACTTCCTTTCTGCAGATTCTTCAGGCTGAGCAGGCTGAGCAACGAACCAGGCACTCAGGGAGACTTATTGAATATTTAACCTTCGGCTGACCTGTGTGACCCGTGTGCTGGGAAAAATTGAAGGCAGGAGAAGAAGATAACGACAGAGGATGAGATGATTGGATGGCATCACCGACTCAATGGACATGAGTTTGAATAAACTCTGGGAGTTGGTTATAGACAAGGAGGCCTGGCATGCTGCAGTCCATGGGGTTGCAAGGAGTCTGAACTGAGCAACTGAGCAACTGAACTGAACTGTGATAATGGCCCATGGCCCCCAAACTTTGTGAGAGACAAATGTGATTTAGATATAATTCTTAATGTCCCCAGGCTAGGTGTAGGGATAGGAATGAGTTTGTAAGGGGCACGGTATGGGTTCAAAGGAAAAGTCAACTCTTGGTTGTTACTTTGTTTTGTTTTTTGGGTTTGCGGGTTTTTTGGTGCTGAAATCTGGAAATGTCACCTCCTTTTGATAGGAGAAGACATAATAGAACATGATGAAAGTCTGAAATAGATATTTTCCAATTTTATTCTTGTCAAATGTGTTTATTTTTCCCACATATCATCATAAATAACTTAATCTACACAAACAAGTGTAATCTTCCCCCAAATTTTTAAAGCAGTCTTCTTCTTAAAAAAAAAAAACAATGTGGTTTTCCCTCTCCTACTTCCCCAACCAGCTAATCCATATCTACAACCCCAGTTTGTATTCATTCTTTTTATTTTTTTGGCCACACTGCACTGTTTGTGGGATCTCAGTTCCCTAGCCAGAGACTGAGAGACTGAACCCTGGTCCACGGCAGTGAAACCACTGAATCCTAACCATAGGACCTCCAGGGAATTCCATGTATTCATTCATTCATTAAAATAAAATATAAAAAAAACCACTCACATAATTGTATACTCACACATATATATACACATATATGTGAAATATTTTTGTTGTTAGTCTTAAAAATACATGTTGACGTTATTCACACTTTCTTGCATCTTGCTTTTCTTATTCAACCATTCCTCATGAGGATTGCTCCAAGACAATTGGTGCAGCTCTCATTCTTTTTAAAAACTGCATAATATTCCATTGTGTATCATCCTTCATTCAACCACTCACTGACGGGTGTTCACCGTTTACAGTGTCTTTGTTATTAATGCTACACTGAGCATCTCTGTCCACCTTTGCACACTTGTCCCTGTATAGTGATGGTTTCATTTCCATCAGATAAATTCACAAGAGTGGGATTGCTCAGTTAAAGAGTAGAAGGGTTTTAAATTTTAATAGATATTGTCAGGTTACTTTTCAGAGAGGTGGTACCACCTACTTCCCTCAACAATACCTGACAACATCCTAGAATACACCTTTCTTCATATTCCTTCCAGAAAGTGGTGACTTGGCATCCTTCAATTTTGGTCAATTTGGTGGGTATAAAGTGACATGTCACTTTGCTATTTGATTTTCCATTTCTCTATCTACTTATGAATTTCAAGTAATTCTTCCATGAATTTCAATGACTCAGCAGGTAAAGAATCTGCCTGCAATGCAGGAGATGCAGGTTTGATCTCTGGTTGGAAATATTCCCTGGAGAAGGAAATAGTAACCCACTCCAGTATTCCTGGCTGAAAAATCCCATGGACGGGGAGCCTGGCAGACTATAGTCCAAAGGGTCGCAAAGAATTGGACATTACTGAACAGGAGCATGACCTTGCCATTTTTCTATGGGGTTGTCTTGAATTTGTAAGAATTTTCTGTATGGTAGAGCTGTTAACCCATGATTTCCCAACTGCATTGCACATTTAGAAAAAAATCTATTGTTAATCTAAACAACTGTGTTTATGGTTTATTTTTCCATCCAAAAATGGAACTTTTTTTCAGTTTTAGTGAAAGTCGCTTGGTCATGTCTGACTCTTTGTGACTCTGTGGACCCCATGGACTATACAGTCCATGGAATTCTCCAGGCCAGAATACTGGAGTGGGTAGTTGTTCCCTTCTCCAGGGGATCTTTCCAACTGAGGAATCGAACTGGGGTCTCCTGCATTGCAGGTGGATTCTTTACCAGCTGAGCTACCAGGGAAGCCCTTTTTCAGCTTTACTGAAATATAATTGGCATATAACATTATGTAAGTTTAAGGTATACATCATGATCACTTGATAGATGTATATATTGCAAAATGATTTTTAAAATATATATAGTTCTGTTACAGCTTTGGGGTTTTTAGTCTTGGTTAAGAGTTTCTCATCCTTACATTGTACATGTAGGCTTCTAGATTTTCAAACAAGATTTTATGAAATTATTTCGAGATACAATTGACGTATAACATTAAGGTGTACAAAGTATTAGTTTGATACCTTTACATAGAGCAATATGATCACTACAGTAGTGTTAGCTAAAACCTCCATCATATTTATCGTTTCATTTTTTGTATGTTGAGAACAGTTAAGATTTAGTCTCTCAGCATTTCTGAATTTTACAATACAGTATTATTGCATATAATCACTATGTTGTGAATTAGATCTCCAGAACTTCTCTATCCACTAGTTGTAAAATAAGTCACTTTTTTACATTTTAAAATTTTAATGCATCTAAAGTTCTTTTTTGTATTTGGTGCAAGATAAAGCTCTAGTTTTATTTTCTTTCATTTGGAAAGCCTGTTTTGCAGAATCATTTTCATTTGTTTCCCCTGGTTAACTTCATAACCCCCTGTGTTATATCTTAGAAACTGATGTTTGTGTGTGAGTCATTCAGCCCTGTCAGACTCTCTGCAACCCCGTGGACTGTAGCCCACGAGGCTCCTCTGTCCTGGAATTCTCCAGGCAAGAGTACTGGAGTGGGTTGCCAGCCCCTTCTCCAGGGGATCTTCCCAACCCAGGGATTGAACCTGGGTAGTGGGACTTATTTCTGGATTCTCTATTCTGTTCTGATCTGTTTATCTATTCCCATAGCAATGCTATGTCTATTTAACTCTGGAGGCTTCATAGTCTGTAAGGCAAGATCTCTTTCATTCTGTTCATTTTCATAGTTTTCTCGGCACTCTGTAAAGTTTAAGATCATTGTAGTGCTGCATTCAATATGCCAGCAAATTTGGAAAACTCAGCAGTGGCCACAGCACTGGAAAAGGTCAGTTTTCATTCCAATCCCAGAGAAAGGCAATGCAAAAGAGTGCTCAAACTACTGCACAATTGCACTCATCTCACATGCTAGTAAAGTAATGCTCAAAATTCTCCAAGCCAGGCTTCAGCAATACGTGAACCGTGAAGTCCCTGATGTTCAAGCTGGTTTTAGAAAAGGCAGAGGAACCAGAGATCAAATTCCCAACATCTGCTGGATCATGGGAAAAGCAAGAGACTTCCAGAAAAACATCTATTTCTGCTTTATTGACTATGCCAAAGCCTTTGACTCTGTGGATCACAATAAACTGTGGAAAATTCTGAAAGAGATGGGAATACTAGACCATTTGACCTGCCTCTTGAGAAACCTGTATGCAGGTCAGGAAGCAACAGTTAGAACTGGACATGGAACAACAGACTGGTTCCAGATAGGAAAAGGAGTACGTCAAGGCTGTATATTGTCACCCTGCTTATTTAACTTATATGTAGAGTACATCATGAGAAACGCTGGGCTGGAAGAAGCACAAGCTGGAATCAAGACTGCTGGGAGAAATATCAATAACCTCAGATATGCAGATGACACCACCCTTATGGCAGAAAGTGAAGGGGACCTAAAAGCCTCTTGATGAAAGTGAAAGTGGAGAGTGAAAGAGTTGGCTTAAAGCTCAACATTCAGAAGACGAAGATCATGGCGTCTGGTCCCATCATTTAATGGGAAATAGATGGGGAAACAGTGGAAACAGTGGCTGACTTTGTTTCTGGGGCCTCCAAAATCACTGCAGATGGTGACTGCAGCCATGAAATTAAAAGACGCTTACTCCTTGGAAGAAAAGTTATGAGCAACCTAGATAGCATATTCAAAAGCAGAGACATTGCTTTGCCAACAAAGGTCCATCTGGTCAAGGCTATGGTTTTTCCTGTGGTCATGTATGGATGTGAGAGTTGGACTGTGAAGAAAGCTGAGCAACGAAGAATTGATGCTTTTGAACTGTGGTGTTGGAGAAGACTCTTCAGAGTCCCTTGGACTGCAAGGAAATCCAACCAGTCCATTCTGAAGGAGATCAGCCCTGGGTGTTCTTTGGAAGGAATGATGCTAAAGCTGAAACTCCAGTACTTTGGCCACCTCATGCGAAGAGCTGACTCATTGGAAAAGACTCTGATGCTGGGAGGGATTGGGGGCAGGAGGAGAAGGGGACGACAGAGGATGAGATGGCTGGATGGCATCACGGACTCGATAGACATGAGTTTGAGTAAACTTGGGGAGTTGGGGATGGACAGGGAGACCTGCCGTGCTGTGATTCATGGGGTCGCAAGAACTGAACTGAACTGAACCAATTAAAAAAAATTTTTTTGAACTCAGAATGATTAAGACAGTGGATTGAAAGAGTGAGCATTTGAGAAGACAGTCAGCAAGGGCAAAATTAAGTAGGGGAAAAAAACAACACGGGACTGGAGATGGGAATTTGGTGGGGATCTCCGTAGCTCGAAGCCTTATGGGAGAGGAGACAGGGAGAGGGTTGGCGGAGAATTTGTTTACTGTATTCTATTTGGGGCACCGGGGACTAAAAGGAGGTCCAACTTGGGACAGTCACATTCCTTCATGTTCGGTTCTGTCCTAGCGCCACCTGGAAGTCCGCGAACAGCTGCAGGGCTGCAATGAGAATGTGTGTGCTGCCACCTGTTGTCGACTAGAGGCAGTGCAGACGCGCCTCCTCGCCCGACTCGGGGATCTCAGACTAGACCAGGCGTGTCCAGACCAGAAACAGTCTTTCCCAGAAGCCTTCAGCTCTGGGCAGAAGATCAACTGTGTGTGTGTGCGTGTGCGTGTGCGTGTGTGTGTGTGTGTGTGGCGGAAAGATGTCTAGTCAGACCCAGAAACGGTCCTGAACTCTAATCTCCCCCGTCTCCACATCTTCTGATTTGCTAGGATTTGGAGCCTCTGGTAGGGTCTTTTCCTGCCTTCCCTGAGATGATCATCTAGTGGGGGAGATAATAAGTCATTCCCCAAATTGTTTGATAAGTGAATCATGCAAGACAAGTCCCAGGGTGCTGCCGCTGAACGGGGTATGGTCAATTCTAGTTCTGCGGTAGGAAAATTCTAAAGGGCAGGAAGGGAAAGGGCTAGTGGAAGGAAGCCAGTCCTCGGAGAATGGCTCCAATTTGGAGCAGCAGGGAAGGGAGAATATATGACAAACAAGAGGAATGAGGATAAAGGACTTCCATTTCCAGGAATAATGGGCTACTGTTAGACCAACCTTCCCACTGAAAACAACTGCAAATGCTGCGTAGAAGATTTTTAAATCTCCTCAGTGATATCACAGATATTTGACAAGGGAATTGATGAATTTCCAGGTGAAGCCTAAGGTGAAGTGGAATCCCAGAAAGGCACTGGAAGATGGAGTAGAAGAAATTACCCAGAATGTGGAAAAGAGGGGCAAAAGAGAAAGAAGACTGACAGACATGGAGGATAAATTCTAAAAGTCAATCAGAGATTAATCTGAGTTCTAGAAGAAAAAGACAAGAGAGTGTGGCAAGGATAAGATTTGAAAGATGACTACAAATTTTCCAGTATTAATGAGGCATCAATCCACAAGTTCTAGGAGTCCAAATACCCAAACAGGACACACAAAACAGAACCTGCATGTAGATACATCACAGTGAAACTTCAGAATGCCAAACCTAGGAAGAAAACCTTCAGAGTAGTCTTCTCAACCCAGTCAGTAATGGAATCCAGAAGACAGTGGAATGAATGTTACCTTGAACATGCTGGAAGAAAATAACTTCTGACCTAGAGTTCAACAGTGAATTTTCAAAGAAAACTAGTAAAACTAAGAAAGTTTGCTACCAGCAGAGCCTTACAAAGGAAATTCTAAGGTTGCAATTCAAGCAGAAGGAGAGGGATGCCAAACGGAAGGTCTAAGATACAGGAAGGAATGAAGACTTGTATACAAAAGCGGAAACAACCCAAACATCTATCAACAGATGAACGGATAAACAGAAGTGGAACTTCCATCGATGGAATATCATTTAGTCATTAAAAGGAATAAGGTATTGACATATGTTATGATACGTATGAATCTTTAAAACATTAAGTTAAATAAAAGAAGCCAGACACAAAAGGTCACATACTGAGTGATCCTGTTTATATGAAATATCCAAAATGGGAAAGTCCATAAAGACAGAAGGTAGATTAGTGGTTGCCCAGACGAGGGTAAGAAAGTAATGGGGATGACTACTAATGAGTACAAGATTTATTTGGGGGATGATAAAATGTTATGAAAGTGTCTAGTGGTGATTGTACAATCTTGTGACTATTAAAAACCACTGAACTGTACACTTACAATGATGAACTCTATCTCAATTCAAAGAAATTTTTTAAGAAGTGAAAAGATCTGTACAGAAATCTAAATAAGTATTGATGATATAAATAATAATAATAATGTCCAGTGAGGTTAAAGAAGAGAATTAAAATGTACAACATAAATGATAAATTACGTTAAAGAGTTCTTTGGTCCAGGAGGAAAGCAAGTAAATATATTGATTAGCTTTAGACTCTGATGCACAGTGTAGTGTTTAGGGTACAGGACAAAACAATATGCCCTTTGTATAATCATATAATTTGTAGAATCATTAATAAAGGAATAGAAACAAAGGCATGGAAATGGCATTCGGGCCTGGTGTGGCCAACTGGGGATCCATCTATTCACAATAACACCTGGCTGCCTGGGTCTACTGTTACTGGTTGGAGCAGACAGAGATTAGAGGAATCACAAGGAGGACCTGAAGCATTGCCTGATTCACCCCTCTCTTTTCACGTGACCAGGTATGTGGTGGTTCATCCTAGGTTCCAGACATGGTGCTGAGTGGCGCTGGGGCCACGGTGGTGCCTGAACTCAGCTTTCAGGGAACTGTAGGTCCTGGAGAGGAAGCTGGAGTTGTGAACCAGAGCCCAGCCACACAGAGACTGGTAGGTCAGAGCAGGGAGCTCACCACTGATGCCAAGGGCAGTGGAAAGTCATTGACACGTTTTTGGGAGTGGATGATGTGATCATGCCAGCTGGGGTGCAGAATGACTTGGGAGGGAGATGTGAGGGGAACCATACTAGAGATCTCACTGAGAGACGGGGAGAATGGAGTGTGTTGGGCAGATGTGGGGAGTAAATGGAGAGGACTGGGGGAGGTAGGGGGAGGGGTGAGAAGAGTCCAGGGACTTCCCAGGCTCCTCCAAGTGCTGGTGGCTGAGCCAAGGCTGAGACTACACCAGGGTCTCTTCACCACAATGTAGCATGTAGCATTAGAGACATGCTAACACCCGTGTGGAAATACAGGCCCATGAGAATCAGACAGTCGGGAGCCAGGAAACCCAGATTTGGCAACCTCAGCCTGCGAGTGACAGTTGAACCTACAAGAGGCCGAGTTGTCTGGGGAAAGAGCATGAGGGAAAGATGAGAAGCACAGCACACAGCTGGGCTAGCCCATGGGTGTGGAACTAGCAGAGAGCAGGGAGGGGGGGCTTCCAGCTTAGCCCTTAACAGACCCCAGGCTTCAACACTGTGGGATCCCAGGCCTCTCCCTAGCCTCTGCTTCTGTGGTGGACAGACTCTAACATGTCCCCACCTCCTGGGGTTTATGTTCTTCTACGATCCCTTTTCCTTGCTTATGGGAGGAGCCCTCTAGTTGCTTCTAATTTTATAGAATCTGGCAGAGGGGATGGGATGTCAGGCCCATGATTGATTACATTTATATATGATTTATATATGACTCCTTGCTAGACAGCTCACTGGAGAGAAGCTGCTTGCTGGCTTGGGGAAGCAAGAGGCCATGGGAGGCGTCATGTCAAGCGTCACATGTCAGCTTGGCCAGGCTCTAGTATCCCAGTATCCCGTTACTCAATCCCATCCACTTATCTAGATGTTTCTGTGGAAGTAATTTGTAGATGTGGTGAATGCTACGGTTGACTGTAAGTAAAGGAGATTATTCCTGATAATGTGGGCATGTGCTGGGTGCTAAGTCACCTCAGTCGTGTCCGACTCTTTGCCACCCCCCAAACTGTAGCCCACCAGGCTCCTCTGTCCTTGGGATTCACCAGGCAAGAATACTGGAGTGGGTTGGCATGCCCTCCTCCAGGGGATCTTCCCCATCCAGGGATCGAACCTTGTCTCTTATGTCTCCTGCATTGGCAGGCAAGTTCTTTACCACTAGTGCCACCTGGCCTCATCCAATCAATCAAAAGGCTTTAAGAACTAAACTGGGGAGTTTCCTGGCAGTCCAGTGGGTTAGAGCTCTGGGCTTACACTGCAGTGAACAGAGGTTCCATCCCTGGTCAGGGAACTTGCAAGCTATGCCAAACAAGAAAAAAAGAAAAAGAAGAATAAAAAAACTGAAGTTTCTCTGAGGAATAAAGAAATTCTGCCTTAAGACTACAGCTTTAGCTCCTGTCTGACTGTTTCTACCCTGCTGATCTGCCCTATGAATTTCATACTTGCCAGCCCCCTTTTGGATGTAAGCTAACTTCCTGGAATAAATATCTTTATACCCACACACACATCCTACTGGTGCTTTTTCTCTGGAGGACACTGACTGATACATTGGGAAACCCCTTGTGGAAAGGAACTGCCTTCAGCCAACAACAGACAAGAAACTGAGATGGTCTGTATACCCTGGAGGAAATGAATTTTGTCAAAAGCCTGATGGAATTTAGAACCAGAGTCTTCTCCAGTCTCACAAGGCTGAGGTCAAGGTGTCAGCGGGACTCAGATAGGAACACAGTCCCACTGACACCTTGACCACAGCCTTGTGAGACTTTGAGCAGAGGGCCCATCCACTAAACCATGCCTCGACTTCTTTTTGCTGCACTAGAGCATGTGGGATTAGTTCCCCGATCAGAAATCAAGCCTTCAGACTTCTGATATGTGTTGTTTTAAGCCATGAGGTTTGTGACAATTTGTCATGTAGCAATAGAAATCTAATACACTTCCCCATCTGTAAAAGAGGGGAGATTATAGTAGTCATTTTATTGAGCCATTATGGAGCTTCAGTGAGATAAACGTGCTTGGCACAGGACCTGGCATGTATTTAGCACATAACAAATCAATAAATGTTAGGCCTGATTTTTCAACATCAGTTTGCAGCGGTCAGAGACTCAGAGACAAACTCAGAAGGTTCAGATTCATGGAGCACACAGACTTATCATATCTCATGAAAGGCGGAAAGCAGTCCTGAGCATTTAAGAGAAGCAGTAGGTAGCATGGGGCTTCCAGGTGACTCAGTGGGTAGAGAATCTGCCTGCAATGCAGGAGACAAAGGAGCCGCGGGTTCAATCCCTGGGTCAGGAAGATCCCCTAGAGGAGGGCATGGCATCCCACTCCAGTATTCTTACCTGCAAAATCCCATGGACAGAGGAGCCTGGAGGGCTACTCCAAAGCGTTCAGTTCAGTTCAGTTCAGTCTCTCAGTCGTGTCGGACTCTTTGCAACCCCATGAATCGCAGCACGCCAGGCCTCCTGGTCCGTCACCAACTCCCGGAGTTCACTCAGACTCACGTCCAGGAGGTGAAATTAGTATGTATACATTTATCTATACCAACTGAGCAAAGAAAGATGATCCAATAGACAATTACACCTTGGGGGATGCTCATTTCGCTTAAGCTTCCTATATTCTTGTCAAAGGATTCTGTTTGTGTGGTTGCCTCAGTGGTGTCTGGGAATCAGGAAGGACCCTATCCAGCATAGAAATTTCCCCTCCCTTTATCCCTGGTAAAGAACCCGCCTGCCAGTGCGGGAGACGCGGGTTCGATCCCTGAATCGGGAAGATCCCCTAGAGAAGGAAATGGCAACCCACTCCAGTACTCTTGCTTGGGAAATCCCATGGACAGAGGAGCTTGGTGGGCTGTAGTACATAGTACACGACCTGGCGGCTAAACAGCAACGCCTTATTTCCAGCATTTCACACGGCTACCGCTGCCCCAGGTCCCCGTGTCCAGCAGAGGGCGCTAGGGCCTCAAAATGCAACAAGCAGACGCTTCCGTTTCTGGGAAGCCTGCAGCCAGGGAGGGAGAGTACCTGACGGGGATAGGCCTGACTCCAGTCAGACCCTTTGTCGCAACTAGTCCCTTTCACCGCGCACTGGGCAAACTCTCTTGCACCCACCACCAGCTGGTTTTCCAGACCTCACGCTGCTCCTTGGAGCGTTTACTCAAGGCTGCAGCCCTGCAGACCTCCCCTTGTTTGAACCCCTGAAGCTTCATTTCAGCAGTGAATCATCCTAGCCCTGTTTCTGTTTCCAAATTCCATGACAGTACAGCCGTAAACCTCGGTCTGGGCCTCGAAGGAGCCTTCTGCCAGCCACCCACAGCCTTGTCCTTTTCCATCCTATTCCAGCTTCTCAAGAAAAAACTCACTCACCCCACCCAGCTTACTTTTGCCTCAAGCTGCTGCAAGGCAAAGGACTTTTTTTTTCATTCTGTCTTTCAGCTTAACAATTGTTTGGGGCCAAAGTTAGCCTCCTGCAGAAATGAAGATGTCTAATCTTTATAGAGCAACTACTACTGTGCCAGATATTGTTTTAAGCACTTCACATAATCTTATGAGACTTGTTAGACCCATTCTACAGATGAGACAACTGAGGCACAGCATGGTTCAGGGGCATATCTAAGATCATACAGCTAATAGCTGAGATGGTGGTCAAAGCCTTGAAGTCTATTTCAGACAACCAGGCTTCTTAAACAAGATGCTATCTGAACCTTTAGCATAGACCTGGGGCTGCATCCTTGATTTCTATAACTGTGCTGTCCAGTATAGATATCCAGTATGGTAACCACTAGCCATGTGACTACTGAGCAAATCTAAATTGAGAGGTCCTGTGAGTGTTAAATGCACACTGAATTCCAAAGACTTAGCTTGAAATACATATGTATATAATATATAGCAATAATAATTTTAATATTGATTGCATGTGGAAATGATCATATTTTGAATCTACTGAGCTAAATAAACTCTATTATCAAAATTAATTTCACCTGTTTCTTTTTACTCTTTTTAATGTGACTACTAGAACTTTTTACTTTTTAGTAATTTTTTAAAGAATTTTAAAATGGCATAGGTGGCTCACCTTTTATCTCCGTGGGAAACAAAAGAGCTCTAGGAACTCTCACCTCGGTGGAAAGACAAACAGGCTCTCAGTTCTAAAATAAGGGAAAATACGGCTTGTGTTATGGCAAGTGAAAACAAGATGGTGTGAAAGGAGCCCAGGGCCGCTTTCAGCGTGGAGGTAGCTTTGAGCAGATGTCCCAAGATCCTGGAGAGAGGCTTGGTGGGGACAGCAAAGGCTAAAGCGGCCAAAGCAACCAAGCAGCCGGAACAGCAAGTCAGACAGGGAGGCTGGGGCAGCTCATGCTCCGGGGATAAGTAGTGGAAGCAAAGGCCAGGAGACCTCAGACTGCGGGGGCTTTGACTGTGAGGCCAAAGGCTCTTGGCAGGACGGAGATCCAGACACTGAAAGTTGGGGAGGGTCTGGAGGGGCGGGGGAATTGCCAGTCGAGGCTCCCGGAGAGATGGGAGAGAGGCGGGGCAGTGAGTGCCAGGCCCCGCCCTTTCCTCCTCCCAGCTTTCTCTCGGCTTCCCAGGTCGCCCCTCCTCCAGCTCCAGGAGGGGCGCGCGGGCGAACAGACTCCTCCGAGGAGTTTCCCTGTGGGAGGATGGCTCTTGAGGAGTATTTCCTGCCTTTGGCTCACAACTACTTCCTGCCCAGAGCTCCAAACCCTTGACCCCCATTAAATCCCTTCCTCCCAGGGGAGGTGGGTGGCCACGAGGGCCTCCTGGGTTTCCCAGATCCTGAAACCCAGCACCTCCGCCGCAGAAGGAGGCAGGATCCCAGGTGTCCAGAGGCCCAACCTCCCCGTACCCTTCTGAGGACCTGGAGTCCAGGCCTCGCAGTGAAACTCCCCGAGGACAGATTTTGGAGGCGAGATCGCCCCTCAGCTCTGGGTGGGAACTCACATCCCTTCTTCTTCTATGGGACAGGTTTTCTTCCCCAACAGAGAATCGGGCTTTGTAAAAGGGGGGTGCTTGCAAATTCCACAGGAAAGAGTGCTAAGTGATTCCTTCCCTAGAACCACCTGGGGCCTCCATTTGCAATTTCCTTCCTTGTTCTGCTGTGAGGCTCCTCAGTTCAATCACTCAGTCGTGTCTGACTCTGGGACCCCATGGACCGCAGCATGCCAGGCTTCCCTGTCTTTCACTGTCTCCTGGAGTTTGCACAAACTCATGTCCATTGAGTTGGTGATGTCATCCAACTACCTCTGTCGTCCCCTTCTCCTGCCCTCAATCTTTCCCAGCATCAGGGTCTTTTCCAATGAGTCAGTTCTTCACATCAGGTGGCCAAAGTATTGGAGCTTCAGCATCAGTCCTTCCAATGAATATTCAGGACTGATTTCCTTTAGGGTGGACTGGTTGGATCTCCTCACAGTCCAAGGAACTCTCAAGAGTTTTCTCCAACACAACAGTTCAAAAGGATCAGTTCTTCGGCAATTAGTTTTCTTTATGGTCCAACTCTTACATCCATACATGACTACTGGAAAAACCATAGCTTTGACTAGATGAAACTTTGTTGGCAAAGTAATGTCTCTGCTTTTTAATATGCTGACTAGGTTGGTCATAGCTTTTCTTCTAAGGAGATTTCCTTTTTAATTTCATGGCTGCAGTCACCTAGGCTCCTAGGTCATGAGGCCCCTAGGATGTGAGTTTTGAGAGCCCACTGAAGGCTGGTATCAGGGGTGGGATCTTCCTTACTTCCCAAGCCTAAACCATGCCTCCCCCACACACATACACCCTGAGGTGGGTAGTATAATATCAGTACTTAAAACAGAGAGCCAAGCTGTGCTGTGCTCAGTTGCTCAGTTGTGTCATACTTTTTGCAACTCCATGGACTGTAGCCCACCAGGCTCCTGTGTCCTTGGGATTTTCCAGGTAAGAATATTGGAGTGGATTGCCATTTCCTCCTCCAGGGGAGGGGGCCACCCAAAACCACCCAGCTCATCTCAGCTCAACTATGAATCCCCTGCTCTACTTCCAAGTCATTCTTGTCCTATTTCCTTCATAAATCCTGAGGGACCCCAGTACCAACAAGGATCCCCAACTCCTCCTAAAAAGCTGGGAGGCGGGTGAGCTGAGATGACCACAAGGGAGCCTTTGTCGCTGCACCTTGCTATGTCCCTCGATGGCCAGCTGAACCATCATGCTGGACATTTTGTTCTACCTCTCTTTAAAATCGGGGCGAACTCCCTTAAAGGATGGGATCTTTTCTTCCGGGGATGCTCAGTCGCGGTCCAAGGGGAAAGGAAGGCGGGTGGGTGCGGGGAGGCCGCACTGGCTATAGGGTACAGACTCCCCCGCCGGCTCCGCAGCCCCTACTGTATCCAGGCTGCCCCCTGGTGGCGACAGAAAAACCTACTACTAGAGACTTGGACCCAAGGGAAGAGAGGACCAAGGACGAAACTAAAGGAATAAGAGGCTCGGACCTCGCCCCTCAACTCACCCCCACCCTCCGCAGGGACCAGACGCCAAGAAACCGATCTGTGTGAGCCTACGGACTGATGCTGAAGCTGAAACTCCAGTACTTTGGCCACTTGATGCGAAGAACCGACTCCTTGGAGAAGACCCTGATACCGGGAAAGATCGAAGGTGGGAGGAGAAGGGGAAGTCAGAGGATGAGATAGATAGTTGGATAGTATCACCCACGCGATGGACATGAGTTTGAGCAGGCTCTGGGAGTTGGTGATGGACAGGGAAGCCTGGCGTGCTGCAGTCCATGGGGTCGCAAAGAGTCGGACACAACTGAGCGACTGAACTGAACTGAAAAAGGGCTCTGGGATCCGATCTCACCTTTTTCATTTCCCTAGCGGCAGCACCCTCCCACTGCCTGAATCAGGGCTCTAGGCCCCCAGCCCTACACTGAGGCTCGGTGAATGAAGGGGGAACCCAAAATGCAGCATCTCGGCGGGGATGGGGGTGGGCAGCCAACGGAGAAGAGGCGAGTATCCGACTTTCTCTGAGACCGAACCTCCCCCTCCCTCATTACGCAGTGCTTGGACCGCCGCTCACCCTCTTTCCTGTCCTCAGATCTCTAAAAACTTCCTTCCGTCTCCGCTCCTCCAGATCCAAAAACTAAGCCTGCTACGGAGAGGGGGCGGCAAGTGGGAAGAGAAGAAGGAAGAAGAGGCAGTGCAGTGTGGGTTGAGGAGGGGGTCCTCTCCACCCCCGCCCCACCCCAAACCAAGCCGCCCCTAAATTGGCACCTCTAGGTGCTTCCTTGTTTGGAGAACTCCAAGGAAGTCGACGGACTAGCGGGAGAGCTGGCGGGTGGAGCGGTGAGGAGGGGTGTGGAGGGAGAGAGGAGAGAGGAGGGGGAAGGGGAGCCCAGGCAGGGAGGCTAGGGTTTGCGAGGTAAGGGGGCTCGTCCCCCTCAGCCCGGTGGGTTGCAAAGAATTGCTAATTGCAACTAAACGAGACCTCGGTGTGGGGGAAGGGGCAGTCTCCCGGCTGTCAGGGGCTACCGTCTCTTTGAGTGCCCGGGTAAGGCCAGGCCAGTCTGCTCTTCTCATGTAAAGCAGCTTTTTGTCTGGGGGAGCCAGGGCTGGGGCCAGGGGGCTGGGGAAGGGGCCCAAGCCGTTAGCAAGCTTCTTGTTCCCCAGAAAGGGAGAAGGGTGCCGAGGCCTCCTTGGAATGAGGACACCCCCCTCCTGCTCCACGCTAAGCTTTCTGTGGTGGGGCTTGGTGGGGTGCTGCCCAGCAGGAGGGGGTGGGCCTGGGATCCCAGCACCCCCCTTACAGGGCTGTGGGAAAAACGGAGCACAAAGAAGGGGGCTGGCCCAGCCGAGTTGGGAGACAGGGCAGCTCTGATCCAGGGATGCCCTGAGCTTGAAGTACCCATGGCTGGAGCCCCTTCTCCCCAGAGAATGGCCCCAGTGGCCACGTGTACCTTCTCTGACTGCCTCATCCACTTTGCCAACCCTTCAACCCTTCTGCACCATGGGGAAGCATCTTGAGATCCAAGCCTGTTTCCTGTCTGAGCCCAACCTGGAAGGAGAAGGAATAAAACCTGGAGAGAAATCCTGTAAGCATAGGAACAGAGGAATAATGCTTCCAGGCTCTGGGGCCATTTAACCTCTTAAAGACCCAAGAGTCTTGCCTTTTAATTTGGATGCTCCATTATATAAGCTTCTATAAACCTGAATAAGAAATTGCATAATGTTACTGAGCCTCACTTTTCTCATCTGTGAAATGGGGCAATAATATCATGCTCTAAATGTCCTTGTAAAGATGGAAAGAGATGGAAAGCACCCATGGGATGGTCTCTATTCTCCATGTTCTCTCCCCTCCTATGAACACTCATCATTTTACACACACACTCCCGGGATAAAGATGTCTTGGTGCATGCGTGCGTGCTAAGTCGCTTCTGCTGTGTCCAGCTCTTTGCGACCCCATGGACTGCAGCCCACCAGGCCCCTCTGTCCATGGGATTCTCCAGGCAAGAATACTGCAGTGGGTAGCAACGCCCTTCTCCAGGTGATCTTCCCGCATCTTCTAGGGATCGAACCCACATCTGTTATGAATCCTGCATTGGCAGGCGGGTTCTTTACCACTAGGACCACCTGGGAAGCCCAAAGGTGTCTTGGAACCTCACATTTAAATTTTCCAGACTGCCTGTGTCCGCTCTTGACAATACACAAAGTGGAACAGATTTTTTTCTCCACAGTTGACTGGTGATGAAACTGAAATTCAGCGGGACAGTCTGATCTCCTGACGACTCCACCACCTGCTCACCCCACTCCACAGTGTGGCCTCAAGAGAGATTATCTCACAGATGAGACCAGGAGCTGAGGGCCAGGGTGAAGCCAGTCCCCATGGCACAGCCGGGCACCAGCCAGGGTTTCTCAGTCAGACGCTTAGTCCTGGTGGCATCTGGACTCTTCCCCTAAATCAATGTCTGTGTGGCCATTTCAGGACCAGGTGAGTACCCTTCATTTTATTCCATATCGGGATCCCTGGGAAGCAGAGGGGGCCATCTATGGGTAGGAAGGGTTGTTCATGCCCTATCCACCCTGGGAGCCTCTGAGAGGAAACTTTCCTCTGGGAGGTAGCAGGGAGACCCAGCAATTTCCTGTGTTGAAGAGCAGGGTTTATCAACTCTGTCTCTTCTCCCTTTTCTTACTAAAGTTGGTTAGTTCACTCAGGAGTGTCTCCTTCCCCCTTCCGTTACAGGGACCCCATGGTATCTCCTCAACATAGTGTGTCTCCCTGACTGGGCCCCAATCCTCCCCACCCCTTGTCCAGGTGGAGCATGCTGACCCTCCCTGCCAGACACCCAGGGGCTCCTGATCCCAGAAGGCCTTGGGCCAAGGGGCTCTGGCTTTGGGCCAGTGCCTTTCTTACTGCCTGGCTCCCTCCCCACAGGCCCCTAATCCATCTCACCCAGCAGGAAGCCCTTAAGCTGCCTTTTCAGCGGCCTTCCCCAGCCCGCTGTGGGCTCCGTGCCTTTCTATATACCACCCTTGGCAGGAGCTGTGTTATACAAGCCGGAGAGAGCGGCCCCTGCAAAGAGGTCATCGTGCCTAAGGCAGCCTCCAGCTTCAGCAGCCTGTCCTCTCTGGTCACCTCCCCAGGGTTTCCCCCACTAATGCCCTGCCTGGGCATCCGTGGCCACTGACAGCCCTGGCTAACTCACATCCAAGCCCTAGGCTGGATCCAGGTGGAGGGAGGGGAGAGGGATTCCCAGGGGACAGCTGGCAGGAGGCCAGGGGCTGGGGAAGTGTGGCAGGCAGGAGGGGGCCTCTCTGGCGCGGTGCCTTTGGTCCTTTTGGCTGGTCTGTCCAGCTTTCCTCTGATTCCAGCCCCTGCCCTCCGATTCCTCAAAGCTCATTTGCAGCCGTCTCAGACTTAGCTGCACAGCCCAGACTGAGGGCTGGGAGCGTCTGGCTCCTGGAGGGGTGACCAAACAAGACGTTCCCTGGCCCACCACGCCCCAGTGTCCAGAGAGGCAGAGAACGCTGGGGGTAGGGTGGGAGGGGATAGAGTGGATTCTTTCTCTCCTCATATATTTGGGTGATTGCTTGCACTGCTGGGGTGGAGACCTTACAGCTAGGGCCGGGCTTGAATTCAAACGCCCAATCCCATGGTCCCTGCCAGTATACTCTTCCCAGTTCTGATTTGGGGTTTGAAAAAAATATGGCTTTTGTATGGCCTAGTCCCTGCCCTCCCCTCAATCCTTCCCCCACCCCATCCCTCTCCAGCAAAAAGTCCCCCCACTGAGGCCCCATCTCCAAGCCCAGCGTAGCCCAAACCCCACCCTAGCCTCTCAGTCCCGGTCTCCCGCTCCAGGAAGCCAGTCTTTAGCTGCCTTGGAGTGGTTGGAGGAGAGTTGGGGGTGCCTCCGGGAGGTCTGTTTGTAGTTGAGATTCTTTTCATTCCAGGCTCAGCAGGCTCTCTCTAAGGAAAGGGCCTGGGATGGGGCGGGGGAATCCTTAGGGCACCAGCTGCAGGGTAGGAAAGCTTCCTGGAGAGAGGAGGGAAGTGGGTTCTCTCCTCCCAATGACCCCCACCCTCTAGGTAGGACCTTCCTCTCCCAGTTCAGTCCTTGGTGATACACCTCCCCCCTCCTGCAAAGGCACCCTCAACAGGAAGGTCCTTAACAACAAATGGAGGCATTTAGAGGGCTCAGGCGAGGTCCTGATCGCTTTCTTTGCTTTCTAATGAGTCAGCTTCTCTCCTTTTGGGATGCTTAGAGTTGTCTGGAGGAGTGGAGGAGAGTGTCAAAAGACTGAGTCAGCCTCAGCTTCAAAGAGGCCTTGTCACCTTGTCCCCTAAACTGAAGTCCCTTGCAGATTTTTACTTTAGCCCAACACTAACATATTTATTCGTCTATGTTGCCAGTTCTCAGACTACAGAATCCCTCAAGGGTTAATCAGAGTGACCCAGCCATAGAGCAAAGCCTCCTGAACTCCTCAGGGCTTATTAGAAGTCTGACACCTGCTCCAATTTCCCTGGAAGCCTCCCCTCCAGCTGCCTCTACCTGATTGAGGGAGAGGAGAAAATATAAATCCTAACAACTTGTACTGAGTGTCCACTAAGGAGCATTACAGCTCACTTAGCACTTCATCTAATCCTCCCAACCCTCAGAGAGAGAAGGTTAATATCCTATATTGTACATGAAGAGAGTGAGCTTCAGAGAGTGTGAGTGACCCATCCCAGGGAATGTAGCAAGGACCTGGAGCCAAGATTTAAGCCTCCTCTTCTGCTGTGGAGGCCTATGCTGGGCTCCAACACACTGCCTTGTTAGGAGGTCCAACTTGTGTACTTGTGTTCAGGCCTCTAAGTGACCTCTGCCTGACATTTTGCTTCCAGGTTACAGAGTCAAGTGTCCCTTCCCAAAGCAATTGTTCCTGAAAATCCATTTTATCATTCAGTCCTCAGTTCAAAAGGAATAAGATTTATTGTACCCATTTTACAGATAGAGAAACTGATACTCCAAAGCAACGTGAGTCACGGAAAATTGGAGAGCTAGGAAGTAGGTCAGCCGTGGCCTATTAAGGCCAGGACCTGAACATTTAGATTTCCTGGGTCCACTTCATGAGTTCTCACCATTATGTCAAATTTGTTGTTTATCCCTTCTAAGATTAGGGGACAAGAACATGTTTGCAATTAAATATGTCTTCAAGGAACTGGATAATCTTGTCAAAAATGGAGACTGGAAACCCAGACCTGGTTTGCTCACTTCTCTTCCTCAGAGCTTAGCTTCTTCCCTTCTGAAGTATAGATTCCAGAAAGGGGCAAAGTGGTCAGGGTAAGGGAGCTGGACTGGGGCATCCAGAGCAGGACGCTTGAATTTCTAGACTACTCAACCCAAGAAGTGCTTCAGGCTGTCCTGCTTATAGAGGGCGTTGATTCCTTAACAAATGTTTACTGAGCACCTACTATATAAGCATAGGGTGTGTATAAAAACTAAGACACAGCCTGTGCCCTCAAAAGATGACCTTGTTGAGAGTGGATGCTAGTTAGACATCATACATAACACATACCAAATGCTCTAATTCATGGGTAAAGTCAGAAATGAACACCACTCTAGGTGCTTTATGCCAAAGGATATTTAATACCAGTATGGACTGAATTGTGTCCCCCTGAAATTCACATACCTAAGTTCTACCCTTCAATGTGAATATTTTTGGAAAGAGGGTTTTTAGGAGGTACTTAAGATTAAATGAGATCATAAAAGTGGAGTCCTAATCCAATAGGATTGGTGACCTTATGAGAAGAGGGAGGGACTTTCTGGTGGTCAGCTACGATTCCATGCTCCAATCCAGGGGGCCTGGGTTTGATCCCTGGATAGGGAACTGGATCCCACATTCCACATCTTAAGCGTTTGCATGCTGCAGCTAAACATCCTAGATGCTGCAAGGAAGATCAAAGATCCCTCCTGTCACAACTAAGATCCAATGCAGACGAATGAATAAAAATAATACATAATTTTTCAAAAAGATAGAAAAGAAGATTTTTCTCTCTTCTACAGGTATGTGCCAAGGAAGGCCATGTAAGCACACAGCAAGAAGACACCATCTGCAAGCCAGGAAGAGAGCCCTCACCAAAGCCCAACTGTACTGGCACCCTGATCGCAGACTTCCAGCCTCCAGAAGGGAGACAATAAATTCCTGTTTTTTAAGCCCTTTGCTCTATGGCATTTTGTTATGGTGGCCGAAGCAGACTAAGACGACAGGGAATTAGAGCTTGCAAAATTGTGAGAGGGACTGGAGGAGCAGACTTTCTAATGTAGCCATAGAAATGAGCCTCCAATAGGAGCAGTCTCCTCTGCCAGAATCAGGTAAGGAGAACCACGATGAGGCTGCCACTGGAACTGAGGTCACAGATACACCTCTATAGCCTCAGGGCCCCATAGGAATAGATGCCAGGCTGCTACTGTCATCAAGAGACTGAATGAAGTGTTGTTGCTGGGAAAAAAAACCCCATCTCTAGGACTTTGCCTGCCAGCAGAAATAGCTAGAGCAGCAAGAACATGGCCTTATCAGCTTATCTCCTTTCCACATTCCAAGTCTTAAATGAACGCATTTTGCATCCAGAACTCTAGCTGCAAGGGAGGCTCAGGTTTTTGGCTTTCCAACCTCTGCAGTATAGGAAGGTACCTAGAAGAAGGTGAGAATGGATGCCAAGGGCCAGTCCATCTTGTCCACAATGGGGCAAGTGTGGGAGAAATTACTGCTGGAAAGATACTTCAGGGTCAGATTTTGAAAGGTGATTGAATGGGTCTGCCATTTGCCATGGGGGACAGAGCAAGCCTGGGCAGCTGCCAAGATTAACCAGGTCTCTGAAAGCTAATTGACTGGTCTGGAAAACAGAGAGCTCTAGAGCATGCATAAGAATCAATTGGGAGGAATTCCCTGGGGGGCCCATTGGTTAGGACTCTGTGTTCTCACTGCCAAGGGCCCGGAGTTCAATCCCTGGTCAGGGAACTAAAATTCCACAATCACTTGGGGATTATAATTAGGAGGGCCCAGGAATCTGTATTTCTAATAGGCAGATCCTGCCTGGGCACCCTTCTCCCATTGACTCTGATGCTTGTGGACTCCAGGCTTACAGAAATATTGTCCTGGGGCAGGAGTTCTGATGGGTCCATCCCATAGAGTCCTACGAGCTCTAAAAAGTTTTGATTTGTGGGAGACACATGCTGAACTGGACTTTCCTGATGACTCAGACGGTAAAGAATCTGCCTGCAATGCAGGAGACCCGGGTTTGATTCCTGGGTTGGGAAGATCCCCTGGAGAAGAGAATGGCTACCCACTCTAGTATTCTTGCCTGGAAAATCCCATGGACAGAGGAGCCTTGTGGACTACAGTCCACAGGGTCACAAAGACTGGGACACACCGAGTGACGATCACTTTCTTTTTCCTCTTCTTCTTCCTGAGAGTTAACCCTGAATTTTGGATGCTTGAACCCTGAAAAATACCAGTGATGTGAGTATGCAGGAGAATGAGTCCAGGGATCTTACTCCCCACCCCTTGGAGACTCCCTGGCAGTTCAGTGGTTAGGGCTTCATGCTTCCACTTCAGGGGGCAGGGGTTTGATCCCCGGCTGGGGAACTAAGATCCCACAGGCCCATAGCATAGACCAAACAAAACAAAACAAAACCAACTCCTCTCCCCAGCTGAGAAGGACCAGATAGTCAAAAACCTCCACAAACATTTCCTGGGATTGTGACTCACTTTGATCTCTGCTTCCATCTGGCAGTGGTGTCTAGGACTCCTAGGACCCTATTCCCATTGCAGAGGCTCCTTTAGAGAGCTCTTACACCTCAAGGAATTTAAGGACCTGACAGAGGCAGAGCAAGGTGAAGAGGAGGGGCGAGGAGGGGAGGAGGGAGGCGGCACTGCCATCTAGAATGGCCTTGAGTCTCCCCTCAAACCCAGGGGTGTCCACAGCCCACGCAGAGCTTCAGCACAAACGAATTCACTCAAGGAGATTTTCCTTTTCTTTTTCTGGTTCTTACTTTCTACTCCAGGACCCCAAACCCCGCCCTGTTCCAAGGGAAAGGCCGCAACAGATGAAGCAGCGGTGGCCTCCTCCTGTCAGCACCCCCAGCCCAGCCCCACATCTCTGGGGAGTCAAGCCAGAGCAGGACTGGGTCTGTGAGGCTAGGCTGCCTGGACTGAGGGGCTTTCCTCCTTCCTGGGGTCCCCTCCCACACCCAGCTCCTTTAGAAGCATCTGCAGCCCTGCTCAGCCAGGGTCCCCAGGGGTGGAGGGGTCTTGCTCCTCCAGGCTGGTTCTTCTAGGACAGGAACAGCCTTTCAGCCTCGGGGAGGGAGTCAGGCCTCCTCATCCCCCACTTATCACCACAAAGCGAAGTCCAGGGAAGGAGGGGGGAGGGACAGGGCTGGGGTTGGGGTGTGGGTTGGAGAGCCAGGTCCTTGCTAGTAAATCAATGTTGGTTTCCCAGATGGAGCTGCAGCCGCTTTGATTTCTCAAGTTGCCCCCCTCCCCCTCTGCTCCCCTCACCCCCAGCTCCATGGTTTCAATTCCTCCCTGAAAAGCAGTGGGGCCTCCTTTCAAACCAGCCCAGCTCCTCCAACTCCCAACAACAGCTTAAGTTACAGGAAAGAGAAAGGGGAGGGGGGGCGAGGTAGCCCAGCCTGGAAGAGAAGGAGAGAAAGTCTAGGAGAAGGGAAGGGGACAAGGGAGAGAGGGAAGAAGAAAGAAAGGAAGGAAGGAAGAAAAAGTGAAGGGAGAGCAAGTTAGGAGATGGGGTGTAGTCCTAGGAAAGGAAGGGTCTGCTCTGCAGGCCCAGGAGGGGAGCCCCCAACCCAGAAGCAACTTGTCTCGGTTCTCCTTCCTCAGTGAGCACCCCCATACTCATCCCCTCTGAGGGCCTCTCCACATCTACAAGTCAATGATTCAAGCTCCCCCATTCCACTCCTCTTGACATTCAGTTCTAGAAGTTTTCAGGAGAAAACTATCTGTCTCATTCAGTCCCAGGGACACTTATTTCCCTGGGCCAAGAAGGCAGAGTCACTCCCAAGAACCTCGCTAACCAAACTCAGCACTGCTTTTTTTCAGCTTGTTTTTTCCCCAGTCCGCTCTTAGCAGCCCACACTGTGCTTTTGCTTGGCGAGGCCTGGGCTAATTAAAGTCCTTAATTAATAGATCATCTGTTATATCTGTTTAATCCTTTTATGGCCCATTTTGCCATCCAGAGAGCTTGGGGGAAGAGTGCTGGAGAGATAAAGGGGATAAAAGCTATACTCCGCCAATTCCCCACCCGCCTCTGTCCCCAGAGCCGAGCAGCCTGGGAACTTGGCAGGGGGAAGGCTGAAATGCACTGAAGGAGATCTACAAGTAGGGGTTCCAGGAGTCCTAGACCTCCTGATTATTCTGTGCCTGAAGGGCTGGTTCTCTGAGAATTAAATGGAGGATGGAGTTCAGGGAGAGGGAATTTGGTATCTCACCTGAAGGTGGATTCCAGGCTCAGGGAAGAAAAGGAAGATTCTGAAAGAGCAGAGAATACCTTCTAAGTTGAAGATGGGAGTAGCCAAGTAGAGTCTCTGAAGACTCAAATCTGTTTTTCACCAAGCATCCAGAACCTATCCCACTGAGAACAGAGTATTTAAAAAAATATTGGGCTACACTGGGTCTTAGTTCTAACCTCAGTATCTTCACTGTGGCATGAAGACCCTCATTCTCAGGGCTCAGCCCCAGTCCTCCCCATCCTGAACAGATACAACCACCCCTTCCCTTTAGGGTGGAGGGACCTCAGTGCTTCTGGAGGGAAAGAATACTGACCTAATGACTGGGGTTGAGGAAACAAACGGAGGACTCCTAACTCTGCTAGGTGGGACGATTTCTCTGTAAGGAAGGGGGAAATTTCTCTGATGGGAAATAAGCAAGGACACAGGGACACGTACAATTTCCAGGACTCTTCTTCTTGGCAAAATGAAAGGTCAGAAGGAATTCCTAGACAGTCCAGTGGTTAGGATTCTGCACTTTCATTGCTGAGGGCCCAGGGTCAATCTCTGGTCACGAAATTAAGATCCCATAAGCCTGGCTGTGTTGTAAGAGTGGGCAGACCACTCCTCCCCGCCCAGCCACCCAGGTTCCCTTAGCTGGGAGAAGTTCCCTATGCTCTCAGTACCCCTGTGGTGTTGTTGGCTATTGTTGACTGGCTCTAGCACACAAGCCTTTCACCTTGTCCAGGAGGCACCTGGTAAGGACAGCTGTGATAATCCCAAGTATTATTTCCACAGCCCCCCTACATCTGGCCCAAAAGTAAAATTAGTTTTTGTTTTTTTTTTTAAAATAATCTCCTCATGCAGATAAGGCAGTTGATGCTAAGGAAGGAAAATGACTTGCCTGAGGTCACTCAATAGGTGTGGGTAGAGCCAAGCCTGCAACCCCAACACATTCTAAGCCCCAGAGCAGACTTCTTTCCTCTTCACCAGCTATTTATTCTGTTCTCCTGTCGACTTAAGACTTCTGCTCCCATTGAAGAGAGTGGGTGGCATCTTTCCAGTGGGCACGCAACAATTATCCTAGATACCAGATTTGTAAGCCAAGAGATAATTGACAGTAGCGTCCCAGGGTTTGGGGGCAGAAGTGGCAGTGGCATTGGAGGCAGCATGGACTTCCAGTCTATTGCGGAAGCCCCAGACCAACCAGAAATATTTCTCAGGAAGGAAAATCAGCCCAATTCTCTGCAGACCATCACCCCTTAGGCTTTAAGTCCCTGAATCGGCAGCCTAGGTCTTTGCAGACTTAGTCTACTCTGCCTATAGTAGATGCTCAATAATTTGTTGGATTAAAATTGCCTAGCATTAGGTCAAGCAAGTACCATAATCCATCTTATTTCAGTCTCACAACTGAAACAAAGTAAATAAAAAATTCTGACTTGAGGCTCTCAAGACCCAGGAAAAACAAGCCAGGAACATTCTCCTGGCCCCACTGCTCCTTCTCTGTCTCCCTCTTCCACAGCCCATGGTCCTTAAATGTTGATGTGGCCAAAATTTGAGTCTTCCCATCCAATTCCTTTTCCCTAGGTGATCTTAGCTGCTCTCATAGCTTCAACTATAGCTAAAGTTACTAGGTTAGAACATGCAGGTGTGCTCAGTTGCTTCAGTCCTGTCAGACTGTTTGCGACCCCATGGACTGTAGCCCACCAGGCTCCTCTGTCCATGGGATTTTCCAGGCAAGAATACTGGAGTGAGTTGCCACCTCCTTCTGAACCTGAGTCTCTTGCTTCTCCAGCATTGGCAGGCAGATTCTTTACTACTGCATGACTTGGAAAGCCCTGTGTTAGAATAGTCAACTTCTATTGAACATACTATCTTCTTTTGAACATAATATAGGCTTGACCTGGCTTGACTGTGCTCATTATCTTCCTGTCCGTGCATTTCTTATCCTGGTTAATGACATCAGGTCATCTAAGTCAGAAACATTGGTTGGGCTCCTCCTTCACTCTCTCTTCATCTATACCCCCTCAGCTCAGTTCACGCTCTCAGCATCTCTTGCCTGATCTCTTATGATCTATTGCTAACTGAAATCTCTGACTTAGCTGACTCAAAGCATGCTCCACCTAACTGTCCAAATATACCATCTAAAACTTAAGAGGGAAAAAATATTTTGCTTCCCTAAATATACCAGTGCATTTCTGTCTCCATGAGTCCAGACTGTGTGCACAGTATCTCAGGTCTTGCATTATTTAGAACCTCCTCTGCTGTCACTCTCCCAAGTGTACACGGGTCTCTAACAGGGCCAAAGTACTTGTACACTTGTGCCCTCTGCCCAGTCCATCCATTTCACCACGTTACACCCTTGCACATGCTATTCCCTCTGTCTGAAATACCTATCCCTACCTTGAGTTTATGAGGTCATATTTCTTCACCTAACACTTGGTCTGCAAGGCCCTGTAGGTGTGACACCCACTGACCTCCCTTTGTTTCATCCTGTTTAACTCCTCACTCCAACCACAGAGGCCTCCTAGCACCACCGCCTTTCCTTTCGTAGCACTGAATCCTGTGGCCATTTCACATTCAAGTGACTGTGATGATTCTGAATCTTTCCCACAACTTCCCACTCCTCTGCCCTCTCTAACTCAGTCAAATTCCCTTTCCAATTATGCTTCCCACTATATAAGTTGCTATACTATCATATTGTATACGTGGTAATGTATATATATCATGCTTCCCTGGTGGCTCAGACAGTAAAGAATCTGCCTGCAGTGCGGAGACCTGGGTTAGATCCCTGGGTTAAGAAGATTCTCTGGAGAAGGGAATGGCTACCCACTCCAATATTCTGGCCTGGAGAATCGCATGACCAGAGGAGCCTGGAGGGCTACAGTCCGTGGGGTCACAAAGAGTCACTCAGGACAGGACTGAGTGACTTTCACTTTCACTAATGTATATATTACAACGCTACTCTCAGTTCTTCCCACCCTCTCCTTCCCCTGCTGTGTCCACAAGTCCAGTTCTCTATGTCTGTGTCTCTATTCTTGCCCTGCAAAATAGGCTCATCAATAGTATTTTCCTAGATTTCATATATATATGTGTTAATATACGATATTTGTTTTTCTTCTTTCAACTTATTTTACTCTTAATGACAAGCTCTAGGTTCAACCACCTCAATTCAACTCTTCAAGGGCAGGGATGCTGCCGTTTTTCTCCGTCTTGGCCACAACCTCTACCACAGTGGTTTAAGGGCTGATTGTATGAACGAATGTCTTTCATTTCTTTTTTCTTTTTGCAGCTTCAGCTCCCACTTTGCCTTGGGGGTGGAAGGGATAACTGTCACTCAAGCCTGGCCCTAGGGTAGGAAAACAGGTTTGTCATGGAAGGAAATTGAAGATGCTGCATTTCTATTGGAGATTTACTCTCAATTTCCTATCAGACTGTGAGCGCTTCCTGAGTGGAGTGGAGGAGTGTGTCTTACTCATTTTTTTTTTTTCCACTGCTCAGCTCAGAGGCTTGGTACCAGCTCTAGATGTCCTAGGGATAGAAGAGGGATTTGAAGGCACAGCACCTTGGGCTTAGTTTGGGCCCCACAGAGCAAGACAGCACAACTTTCCCATCCCTAGACTCCTCTGGGGTGAAGGTAGACTTGTTGGTGAAATGAAAACAAAACGGAAGAGCTAAGGCATAGCCTCCCTGATTTTGAAAGAACTCTTTCTTCCGAAAGCTGTGAAAAGTCAACCTCTCCAGGAAATGATAAGGCCAATTTTCATGTTGTAAAGAACCTGAAAATTCGTATTTCATTCAACCAATGATGGGGAAAAAAATTGAGTCCTATCAAACCTGGATCCATTGTATCTATGACTGAGAATTTTCTTTCCTTTTTCTATTCTCTCCCCCACCCCCTTTTTGGGTTTCTTTTTGTTGTTGTTTGTTTTTTTGGTTTTGTTTTTAAAGCAATCCTTTTCTAGATTGAATTAGGAAACAGCTCGCCAGGCTGGGAGGATTTGGACCATATAGAGAAGAAAAGGAGATTTTCTAAACTCAAATTTCTTTCCTCTTTTTAAGTGCCCTCCCTCCCCCAACTGAGAGACAATAGAAATAATTGATCCATCACCCAACACCAGGCCCAGGAGATTTATATGCAAATTCCCCCTCTCCGCCCCAGAACTCCTGCCCCACCAAACTTAAAATCCAAGAATGAAGAAAAAAAGAAGAAAACCTTTCTAAACCAACCGGAACCCTGCTGGCCACTGCCTTCCACCCCCAGTCAGGTGAGAGAAGTGGGTGTGTGTGTGTGTGTGTGTGTGTGTGTGTGTGTGTGTGTGGGGGGGGGATGTGGATGTTGGGGGGCGGGCAGTCCATCCCCCACAACCCCCAGCCTCCTTCCTCGCCACACACCCACCACCCCTTTCTGGTGTGGAATCACTTAAGATTTGGGTAAAACTCCCCTCTCTCCCAGGAGACCATATCTGGAAGCTTTTAGGGGGCGGAGGCAGAGGTGGAGAGAGAGGAGGAAAATTCCCCCAACGGCCTAAAAGAGCCATCTCTTCCCTGAAAACTGCTCGTCATCCCACACCCCCTACCATTAACCTCCGATTAAGACCTCCTCGTTATGGCAACTAAACTTTACTTTGCATAATTAAGATTTGCCTCGGAAGAAAGGGGAGGGAGAAGCCGAAGCTAGGCCATTCTCCTTCATCTCACCCCTTCCCACCCCCGCCCCAACCCTCCAGCTCAGGGCCTCAGAGTTCCTGAGTTTTCTCACTTTGAGGTGCCACCGAACACAAAGAACCATAATGGGCTCCTTTGTGCTCGCTACAGGGGCAATTACGCCCCGGAGTCCAGGCCCCTTTAAGAGCCTCTTAAAGAGACAAGCTCTCATTTTTCAGAGGGTTATTTAAGGGTGCACGTAGAGGGAGGCAGAGAAGGCAATGGCACTTCACTCCAGTACTCTTGCCTGGAAAATCCTATAGTCGGAGGAGCCTGGTGGGCTGCAGTCCAAGGGGTCGCTAAGAGTCGGACACGACTGAGCGACTCCACTTTCACTTTTCACTTTCATGCACTGGAGAAGGAAATGGCAACCCACTCAAGTGTTCTTGCTTGGAGAATCCCAGGGACGGGGGAGCCTGGTGGGCTGCTGTCTCTGGGGTCGCACAGAGTCGGACGCGACTGAAGTGACTTAGCAGCAGCAGTAGTAGAGGGAGGAGCGAGGCAAACTTCTAGAGGTCTACATATAGGGCGACGTGAAACTTTTGTCTGGATGCCATGAAAATGGGCTGAGAAAAGCGTCTTTGTAAACTGTTAGCTTAATTTAAAAAAACTCTCCCTTAAACAATTTTTTCAAATTTGAGATTTTTTAATTTACTTGTTCTGAAAAATTGGACTGAAATAAGTGGGGTTCGAGGAGCAGGCGCGGAGGCGTGAATTTAAGAGGCTCTACCCCTAGAGCTCCGTGGCCCCGGGAAGAGTGATCCAGGGCTGAGTGACGCGGACCTCCGCAGTTCTGAGGAACTTGTGTCTCCGAGTCTTGCCGCCGAGACTCCAGAGAAATCCCGTGTTGAGCAGAAAGCCCTTAGTATAATAATAGCTTGTCTCTTTAAAAAGCAAAAGGAGGGGGAAAGTTTTGTTGGCATCTGGTTTCTGATCTCATTATGTTGTGGTTGACCAATCCAGCCCTCGGGGGCTGGTCCTCGGGTTTAAATCTCATTGGTCGAGAGAACATTTTGGGATGGTGCTTAGAGCTCGACGGGGCGGTTTCAAGGATCCCTTTTTTGGGGGGCTGATGAGAGGGCGGGGCCGCCGGCGGGGGCCCCTTGAAACCGACTAATTGGGATCGGAGAGGCCGAAGTGAGGGGGCTGGAGGAAGGCACAAAGGAGTCGCTGGGCGGAGAAGGGAGGGGAGAGGCGAGAGGAGGAGGAAGAGGAGAAGAGAGGGCAAGCCGCGCGCAGTGTCTCCGGCGGCTCAGTCCGACCTCGGCGAGCTAGCGGGCAGGCGCGCCGCCCCCTCCCCCGCCCGGCCTCCCCAACTCGGCAGCCGCGAGCAAAGTTTGCAAAGAGGCGCGGGAGGCGGCGGCCGCGGCGAGGAGGCGGCGGGGAAGGCGCGCGGTCTCCGGGCTGGGGGCGGGGGCGGGGGGGCGCCCGGGAGCCGAGTGGGGGCGGCGGCCAGCATGCGGCCCCGCAGCGCCCTGCCCCGCCTGTTGCTGCCGCTGCTGCTACTGCCCGCCGCCGGGCCGGCCCAATTCCACGGAGAGAAGGGCATATCCATCCCGGACCACGGCTTCTGCCAGCCCATCTCCATCCCGTTGTGCACGGACATCGCCTACAACCAGACCATCATGCCCAACCTTCTGGGCCACACGAACCAAGAGGACGCCGGACTGGAGGTGCACCAGTTCTACCCGTTGGTAAAGGTGCAGTGCTCACCCGAACTACGCTTCTTTCTGTGCTCGATGTACGCGCCCGTGTGCACTGTGCTGGAGCAGGCCATCCCGCCGTGCCGCTCCATCTGCGAGCGCGCGCGCCAGGGCTGCGAGGCGCTCATGAACAAGTTCGGTTTCCAGTGGCCGGAGCGCCTGCGCTGCGAGCACTTCCCTCGCCACGGCGCGGAGCAGATCTGCGTGGGCCAGAACCACTCGGAGGACGGCGCGCCAGCGCTTCTCACCACCGCGCCGCCGCCGGGCCTGCAGCCGGGTGCAGGCGGCACCCCGGGCGGCCCGGGTGGCGGCGGCTCGCCCCCGCGCTATGCTACGCTGGAGCACCCGTTCCACTGTCCGCGCGTCCTCAAGGTGCCGTCCTATCTCAGCTACAAGTTCCTGGGCGAGCGTGACTGCGCGGCTCCCTGCGAGCCGGCGCGGCCGGATGGCTCCATGTTCTTCTCACAGGAGGAGACGCGCTTTGCGCGCCTCTGGATCCTCACCTGGTCTGTGCTGTGCTGCGCCTCCACCTTCTTCACCGTCACCACGTACTTGGTGGACATGCAGCGCTTCCGCTACCCCGAGCGGCCCATCATCTTTCTGTCCGGCTGCTACACTATGGTGTCGGTGGCCTACATCGCGGGCTTCGTGCTCCAGGAGCGCGTGGTGTGTAACGAGCGCTTTTCCGAGGACGGCTACCGCACGGTGGTGCAGGGCACCAAGAAGGAGGGCTGCACCATCCTCTTCATGATGCTCTACTTCTTCAGCATGGCCAGTTCCATCTGGTGGGTCATCTTGTCGCTCACCTGGTTCCTGGCGGCCGGCATGAAGTGGGGCCACGAGGCCATCGAGGCCAACTCGCAGTACTTTCACCTGGCCGCGTGGGCCGTGCCCGCCGTCAAGACCATCACGATCCTGGCTATGGGCCAGATTGACGGCGACCTGCTGAGCGGCGTGTGCTTCGTGGGCCTCAATAGCCTGGATCCGTTGCGGGGCTTCGTGCTGGCGCCGCTCTTCGTGTACCTGTTCATAGGCACGTCCTTCCTCCTGGCCGGCTTCGTGTCCCTCTTCCGCATCCGTACCATCATGAAACACGACGGTACCAAGACGGAGAAGCTGGAGCGGCTGATGGTGCGCATCGGCGTCTTCTCGGTGCTCTACACGGTGCCCGCCACCATCGTCATCGCCTGCTACTTCTACGAGCAGGCCTTCCGAGAGCACTGGGAGCGCTCGTGGGTGAGCCAGCACTGCAAGAGCCTGGCCATCCCTTGCCCGGCGCACTACACGCCGCGCATGTCTCCCGACTTCACCGTCTACATGATCAAATACCTCATGACGCTCATCGTGGGCATCACGTCGGGCTTCTGGATCTGGTCCGGCAAGACGCTGCACTCGTGGAGGAAGTTCTACACCCGTCTCACCAACAGCAGGCACGGCGAGACCACCGTGTGAGCCCGGCGCTCGTGCGCCGCGTCCCCAGCCGGGCCCGCACCGCGCGCTCACCGCCCGCGGGGAGGGGGTGGGGCGGGGGCTCCTACAGACTCCTTATTTTATTTTTTTAAATAAAGAACAATCGAAACCATTTCTTTTTAGGTCGCTTTTTAAAAGAGAAAACTCTGCCCAACAGCCCCACCAGGTTTGTAATTAAAACTGTAAATAGTCTTTGTAAATTTAATTATATATTTTGTATTTAAAAGAAAAAAAAGGGGGGGGGGAGGAGGGCGAGGGCGCTAGGGCCTGAGGAGTAGGGGGTGGGGAGCTGAGGGGTTCTCTCCTTTCTTCAGGGCCCTTTCAAACACCATCCGTAGTTTGACAGGGCCGGGCCTGCTGGAAGAGATGTTGGCTCTGAGGAGTTGGCACATTCAACTTCTCAAGCCAAATTTGTGAGCTTTCTCACTGACGCTGGGCCTATGGAAGCTGTTGGATAGTTTTGAACAAGACTTGGATTCGTTTTGTTTCGTTTTGATTTCCCATTCCCCCTTTCTCTCCTCACATGTGCTGTCTCCTTCACTCCGTCTTTGGAAACCTCCCAACGGAGATGAAGACGTGGAGAAAAAAAAAATCCAACCCGAACCGACGGGTGGGGTGGTGGGGAGAGGGCTGAGATAGAGCGAGGAATGGCCTCCACACCCCCCATCCCAGGCCCACCCCCCTGCTGGTAGGAGGATCTTTCTCTTCTGACTTTTCTTCTTTTCGACTCTCTGCCCTGTGCTCTCGGAGTGGGCAGAAAGTGCTTTGTGTGTGTTTTGAAACAACCCCCACCCCCAGCCCACTACCTTGAGTACGGATCCTGACTGCCTCCATTTTTAGGGGGAGCATCATCAAGTTCGCAGATGTAGAGGTCTGGAGATATCCTGCATCTCTGTCCTTTCCCCTGCTGTCTGCTCCACGTCTGCTCTTCCCCTCCTCCCCACCCCCCAACTGAATATCTCCTCTGGCATCCAGGTTAGCCGTTTGTGGAGTGGTTTGTGTGTTCCGTGTGGGTTTTTTTTTCAAAAGCAATAAAATGGGTTGGGTTGGAGTGAGGGAATGGATGGACCGGCTGGTGGGATTGGACGGTCTGGTGGGATTTTTAGCTTTTCTTTGACAAAAGACTGGTTTCTTTTCAAACTTGCCCAGAAAAGGGAGGGGAGGGGGAGAAGTGGGTATCTTTCCTTTGGACGCAGGCTCTGGGCAGGCTCTTTGTGACTGTGGGGATGGGGTTGAATGTTTACATGACATTCTATATCACAAGATTGATAGAATGTTTATAACAGATGTTTTCTGTCTTCCCCCTACACACCCCCAAATAAAAGTCAAGACTCTTCTTAAAGTATCATTCATGCTGGTATGAGAATTGCAGTTTCCAATACACATCATTTCCCTCAACCAAATATTTGAAGTATTTTAGAATTTTAATTCCAATGGATTGATTTGAAGACCAAGGGGTGAGGTGAAACAAGTTTGCCCCCATAACTCAACTTTTCACCATCTCCTGTGTCTTGATAATAGTGCAAATTAAAAGCTAATAATCATCATAATAAAGTGCATTTAATTATCTTCTAGAGATCTAGCCCTTTAATTGTATTTAACAGGGTTGTAACATTTTATTAGTTTAACCAAACCACACCTCCTCCTTCCATCTCCCCTGACCTGGTTGGTTGGGGCTAGGATGGAGAAAAGGTTCCCAGTTCCCATCTTGCTTTTTTAGCTAAATGGTGGTAGGGAAAATGGTGCCTTAACACCCTTTGTTGGCAGTCTTTGGGACAAGGGAGAAAGTAAGTTAGAACCCCTAGTTCCAAGTGTTGGCATGTGTTAGTTTATGTTGGGGAGGGGATCTGGAAATGTTTGGTGGTAATTGAACACGTATGTGGGGCTTTGTTTGGAATTGAATGAAGCCTGGGGATTTCAGAAAACCCCCTTCCCAAAATGTATAACCCTCCCCTGGATGATTTGTAGCAGGGGCCCATGTTATAAGTTAAAACTAGCTGTTTCTCAAATGATGATATGTTAGAAGACCCAATGGGGAGTCACCTTCCACTATCAAAGAAGCAGGCCAGGGAGGTGGCACCACCCTGTAGCTCCATTTGTTGCAAGATTCTAAAGGAACCCCACAAAGGCTGCAGGAAAGAGTTAAATTACAAACAAATTGTGAGCGCCTCTCCCGGAAAGAATGGCCAAAGCTTGCGAAAGGGAGGATGGGGGAGGGTGGTTTCCAGTGGCTGAGCTGGAGCCCAGTGGGAAGAGGAGTGCTGGTCTTTGCTGAAGATTTGGGAAAAGCCTCCTCTGCCTCCCAGCCCAGAGCCCCCTGTACCCTGGGTACACTTGTCAGTGGGCCCTCACGCTGAGGGCAGGAGGGGATGGTAGACTAGCAACAATTACCTTTTTCTTTCCGGAGCCTGGTGGGAAGGAGGGAATTTTGGTAAAGATCCTTCTCAGCCCTCCGCCCTCAAAGTCTGCCAATGGAGGGAAAAGAACCTGAGAAAATTGGAAAAATAGGTTTTACAGCTAGGGAGAGGATAGATAATAAGATAATTGCCTCGCTAGGAAAGGATACCTCTCTTAGATGCCCTCCCCTTCTCCAGAGGGGTAGCCGAAGACTGAATTACCTTAGGGAAACTGGGGAACTTTCTCTCTGGCTGCTCTCCTTGGTCTAATGAAACAACTCTTACAGTGAGGGTATAGAGCAGGAGTCCCCAACCTCCAGGATCTAATGCCTGATGCTTTGAGATGGAGCTGCTGGAATAAATAGAAATAAAGTGCACCATAAATGTCTTGTGCTCAGATCATCCCCAAATCATCCCCCACCCTACCCTTGTCCATGGAAAACTTGTCTTCATGAAAACTGTTCCCTGGTGCCACAAAGCTTGGGGACTTGCTGGTATACAGGATTTAGGGGACAAAGTGCCATGGAGCAGGGACCTGTAAGTGAACCACTTGAGCTCACTGCCACTGCTGGAGAGGGATCTGTCTCCACTCCTTAGCTGGGAAAACCTAGTTAAACTCATGAGCCCCAGGTCTGCTCTCGTAGATTTCTGGGTTGCCCTCAACCCTTTGTGCGTGGGTTGGTCCCTCCCTCTGGAAGAGGGCGGCTTTGGTGGAGAATCAAGGGCCAAGTAAGAAAGCCCTTCACCCGAGGCCCCCAGGCCTGGGCAGGTGTCAGACCACAGTGGCTTATTACCTGCCCTCCTTCCCGCACCCCCTCCCACTAAGCAGCAACAGTGCTTGGTCCTCCAGGCTCCCCTGCTTCACTGATGAGAATCCTGCCATCACAGACTCCTCTCCTAAAGATGCTTCCTTTCCCTACAAATTCTTTGTCCTTTAAAGTGCCCTAGAAAAGAAAACTTAAGGTTTTCCAAGACAAAATTCTTCTGAACATCCCCAAAGAGTGAGAATCAGTGGAATCTGTAATTTAGATCATTCCGAAAAGCTCTGCAAGAGAGTGTTGAGATCCTAGACCTGGGCTGGATTCAGGAGTTGGAGAGATGCTGACCCAGGGTGCCCTGGGGAACATGTCTGGGGGAGCAGAGCCCAAGTTCCTACCATTTCCAAGGCATTGTCCCTTTGGTAAACACTACTTACTGTAGTAGGTCCCTTCCTTCTCCAGACATAGTCTCCTTACCTTGAAATGAATCTTAAACTTCCAGGGCCACTGACTCCTCTGAGAAACTGCATTATCTTTGGACATTCTCCTGGGAAAAAAATGGCCAGACTTCAGTGAAAACAATTTTGCACGTATCAATAACCTCAGGTATGCAGATGACACCACCCTTATGGCAGAAAGTGAAGAGGAACTAAAAAGCCTCTTGATGGAAGTGAAAGAGGAGAGTGAAAAAGTTGACTTAAAGCTCAACATTCAGAAAACGAAGATCATGGCATCTGGTCCCATCACTTCATGGGACCAGACTTTATCTTCATGGGATGTCAGACTTTATCTTTTTGGGCTCCAAAATCACTGCAGATGGTGACTGCAGCCATGAAATTAAAAGACACTCCTTGGAAGGAAAGTTATGACCAACCTAGATAGTATATTGAAAAGCAGAGACATTACTTTGCCAACAAAGGTCTGTCTAGTCAAGGCTATGGTTTTTCCAGTGGTCATGTATGGATGCGAGAGTTGGACTGTGAAGAAAGCTAAGGCCGAAGAGTTGATGCTTTTGAACTGCGGTGTTGGAGAAGACTCTTGAGAGTCCCTTGGACTGCAAGGAGATCCAACCAGTCCATCCTAAAGGAGATCAGTCCTGGGTGTTCATTGGAAGGCCTGATGCTAAAGCTGAAACTCCGATACTTTGGCCACCTCATGCGAAGAGTTGACTCACTGGAAAAGACCCTGATGCTGGGAAAGATTGAAGGCAGGAGGAGAAAGGGATGACAGAGGATGAGGCGGCTGGATGGCATCACCGACTATATGGACATGAGTTTGAGTGAACTCCGGGAGTTGGTGATGGACAGGGAGGCCTGGTGTGCTGTGATTCATGGGGTCGCAAAGAGTCGGACATGACTGAGCAACTGAACTGAACTGATAGAGGGTGTATGGGCTGTCTATCTGTGCACATCTTCTCCCCCATCTTACTCCCAAGCTGATTTTTCAATCCCTGGTTTAGACATTAGCCAGTCTTTATCACCAGGGCAGCCTTCACCTTCTACGACCCCAGTGTCCCCCTTTCCATCTGTAATTCCCGCTGCTATGGAAAAGAGGGGCTCTGGAGGGCAAATCATCAGACCTACAAAACCAGGAAGGAACACTCCCAAACCAGATTATTCTCTAGATCCTGTCTCTCCTGCAGTATCAAGATGAAACACAGTGTAATAAACATATAAGACTTTTATAGTTGAGGGAGAAAAGGAGAAAGAGACAGACATGTGTGGGGGAGTTACAGGTGCTGGCATGACACAGTGCCAGCTGTGAGCCCTTGTGGATGTCTCCTAACCTCTGAGACTCAGTCCTCATCTGTTAAAAAGGTGATAGTACCTGTCTGGCAAGGTCGTGGTGAAGATTGGGTCAGATGATGCATGTAAAGAGCTAACATTGTAGAAGCTTGATAAATTGTAGCAATCTTCTATACTTGGGATAAATTCCTAAAAATGGAATCACTGGATCAAAGGATGTGCATCTCTTGAGGGCTTTTGGACTTACAGGTAGTTTTAACAAAATAGAATGATTCCTGTGCTCCCACTTGCTCTACCTGACTTGGGGTACCTGCTCACGATCTAGAGGATCCCCAGGGTGGAGGTAGGCAGCGGTTTTCTCCCTCTCTCTTCTTTGATTAGGACAGAAATGTCTTACCCGCCTGAGTGAGCAGGGCACACACACGCGCCGGCTCTCTCTCTGGCCGGCTTTGAAGCTGGCTAATTAGGGTTAGGGCTGTCACAGCTGGCTTCCCCGGCGCCTCCCCCCTTCCCTCTGCTCAGCCCTGTCCCCAAACTCACAGCCTGAGAGCCTCTCCCCAGCTGCCTGGCCTTCCACTGTAAGCTTGTGGCTGGTCCAGGCCACCTGGGAAGGCCCTGGGATTCAGGGCCGGGAAGGACCAAAGTGACAGCAACCAAGAAAGGACAAGATAGAACCTGGGACATGGAACAAGATCACAGGCCACTGATTGGGTTTAGAGAGGACTGCCTATGGCCTGGGACCGTCCTATTCTTTAGCCTGGAGAGGAGCCGGCGTGGGCTGGGGGCTGAGCCCTGGGCCCTTTGTTTGAAAGCCAAGTTTTCTGAAGGCTCCAGCCTCCCAACCTGGCCCTTATAATTAGCCCCAATCAGAGTGTTTATGTCGGAACTCAGAGCCCCGTGATTTCATTCCAGACCTTGGGGGAGAGAGGAAGGGAGGGGAGGGAAGGGGGTTTGTGTGGGGGTGAGCCAAAAGGAGAATAGGGGTAGGAAGTAATGAGAAGGAGACTTGGGGGTGAGGGACAGAGAAGGAGGTCCTAGAGAGGGAGGACCTCTACTCTCCGTCTGACCATTGCAGGGGTCCGGACCCCTCCCAGGGTAGTTGGCGCCCTAGCATCCTGACCCTGGGCCAGGCCCGCACGCCTCTGGGCAGCTCTGTGGGTGGGTGGGCTTGTGCCAATCGGAAATGGCTTGGATATAATTAACCCGGCTAATCACCAACCTCAGCTTGGTGGGAGGAGGAGGGTACAGCCCAGAGCCTTGGCTCCCCCAGGGAGCTCCGGTCTCCCTACTCTCCTTCCTCTGACTGTGGCCTGGAGTGTGCCAGGCTCTGTGGTTGCTGGGAATGGTGGAGTCAGAGGGTGGGCCGCAAAAGGATGTAGGAAGGAAGGATATTTAATTGTCATCTCTGGCCTTACCTGGCATGTGACTGACAGGAGGGCGTGTACCTGAGGTGGCCACAGCAGTGGTGGTTGGGGAGTGGGGGTGACAGCAGGAAACCTGGACAGGAGGGAGACAGGATGCCTGGCCACTGCTCCAGGTGGCCCTGGATGCGTCCCAGAATCAGTTAGCTTCTCCCTCCAGGTCTAGGCCTCCCAGGGAACTCTGGTATGAGATGTGGCTTGTAGGCAATTAAGTGTACTGGGCTTCGTGTCCTGTGGGGTGGGGAGCAGTAAGAGTTCCTTTTTTTTTAATATCTAAAAAATAATTTTATTTATTTATTTTTGGTTGTGCTTGGTCTTCATTGCTGCGTGGATTTTCTCTAGTTAGGGCAAATGGGGTGCCACTCTAGTTGCTGTGAGCTGGGCTTCTCATTGCGATGGCTTCTTTTGTTGTAGAGCATGAACTCTAGGCACATGAGCGTCAGTAGTTGCAGTCCCAGGGCTCTAGGGCACAGGCTTAACAATTGTGGTGCACAGACTTAGTTGCTCCAAGGCATGTGGGATCTTCCCGGATCGGGATTGAACTTGTGTCTACTGCATTAACAGGTGGATTCGTTACCACAGAGCCACCAGCGAAGCCCTTTCTAAAACATTTTTTAAATTAATTAATTAATTTGGCTGCACCAGGTCTTAGTTGTGACCTTCAGGATCTTTAGTTGAGGCACGTGGATCCCTGACCAAGGATTGAACCCTGGCCCTCTGCATTGGGAGTACAGAGTCTTAACCAATGGACCACCAGGGAAGCCTTGGGATCTGAGCTTCTAACTCCCTTGCTTACAATTCTATTAGGCCTCCAAGGAATGTCCCAGCTCCTGCCCTGAGCACATACAGGTTTCGAAGATGTGGGTCTGGCTCCTGTATCGCGAGTCTTACGTCCACTCATTCTTCCCTACACTCTCATATTGCCAGCCTCCAGAGTCTTCATGTCCTCAGACCAGTTGTGCTCTGTGACTTTGCACATGCTGTTTCTGTGACACAAGTGCCCTTCCCTTCCCCTACCCTGGATATTATGAACTCCTAGAGTCTCAGAACTTACCTGAGGTCAGGGGCCCTCCTGCTGAGAGCCAGATTCTAGGCCAGTCCTGTCCCCACACTGTGCTCTCATCTGTCACAGCATAACACATTACTGTTACTTGTCTCCTTTCTTGATTGTGACCTCCTTGAGAGTCTGTGTTTGGTCTTTTATCTCTGTATCCTTGAGCCTAGGAATATGCCTGGCACATGGTAAGTGTCCCAAATCATAGGTTCTGGAGCCAAACTATGTGGGCTTGAATCCTGCCTCAGTCCCTTGCTAGCTGTTGACCTCAGGCAAGTTAATTAACCTCTCTGTGTATTATCTGTAAATGAGGATAGTGGTTATATTTACCATGCGAGGCTGGTTGGAGAATTAAACAAACTAATTCAAGTAAAAGGCTTAAAATAGTGCTTGACACATAGTAAGTGCTTAATCAATGCTAGTTAAGCTTATACATTCCTGTGTTGACTCAGTAGATGTATATTCAGTGGTTACCAGGAGTCAGGCGCTTGCTAAGTCCTAGAAATGCACACATACAGTCCTTGCCCATATGTAGCCTACCATCCAGTTTCTTGAATCAAAGAATGGATAAGTATTAGGTGTGGTACTTGTGAGTTTGGTTGTTACATGTCTTGATAAACAAGCTCACTATATAATTGTTTGAAAATGTGTGCAGGCTCAAATATAGGATCATGATTAATCTACTTGGTTTGTGTAAAACAAGCAATGCAGTTGGGGACAATCCCTTAATAACTTGACATATGCAATCTGGTGTTAGGAGCACATAGGAAAGCTTGCCCAGGACAGAGGGTCCTAGAAGCCTTCTGCTCAATCTTCAGTGCTAATGAGAATGTTTTAAAAATATTTTTCTCCAGGAAGAATAATTACTTATAGAAATATACAATGAACACATCAAAAGTTTCATTTAACTCCTTAGTTAGTGAAGGTGAGACATTCAAACTAGAATCCAAAGAATAGAACAAATACAGGCCATCAAGAAATAAATTCACTTAATGCAAAACTGAGCAGCTTCCAATGGGCAACAGTAAGTTGTATTGCAGACACAGTTTGCATGGACAAAAATCATTTCCCTTACTACCAGTTGTCTTGAGTTGTAAAATAACTGAACGATAGTAAAACTCAGTGATAATCTTCAAGGACATACAGCAATATTTTTGACCACTTCAAAGTCTTCGTTTGCTTTGATAAGAAGTTCTGAACTCAGATACAAGATAACCTGTGCCACCACCCCTTCCAATCAATGAGCTATTGTACCAGTAGGGAGCCCAGTTCCATCCAAAGAGAGCTAGAAATCTCCCAGCCATCCCCGGGCTGGCACAGCCCTTGTCCACCTTTTCTTCTCCACCTTTATGTCTTTGGTCTTCTCTCTCCCTTGACTTCCTCTTTCCCACCCCCACCACTCACAGCCCCTCTAATTGTGCAGCCACTCCATTCATCCTTCTATGTAGAAGCCATCATTTATTGAATACTTTCTATATGGAAGACACTGTGCTAAGTCTGGTACATTCATAATAGCATTTAAAGTTCAAAAGAACTATGAAATGGGTGCTATCTTTACCTCAAATTATAGACAGCGTATTAAAGTACCTGAGATTCATGGAATCAGCTATTCTGAGAGCATCGAGCTAGTCAGAGCAGAGCAAAGGCAATCAGACTCTTAACCACAATACCAGAAATAGCAAATAGAGTTACTTATCTAATTGGTAGTGGCTACCACTTAACCACTCCAGGTACCTGGAGTACCGTGTTGAGATGGATTCTGAGGCATCCTCTTGGTTCAGTGGGTGATAGTGCTGGAATCTACTAGTGATGTCTGTCATGGTCTCAGAATCAGGGAATGTAAAGATTAGCAAGCATGCCAGATGCTTGTCAGGCTGGTTTTATACTACACTGCCTCTTATACCATCTCCTGAATATATATATATGTGAAGTGAAGTGAAGTCACTCAATTGTGTCTGACTCTTTGTGACCCCGTGGACTATAGCCTACCAAGCTCCTCTGTCCATGGGATTCTCCAGGCAAGAACACTGGAGTGGGTTGCCATTTCCTTCTCATATATATATATATATATATATATATATATATATTTTTTTTTTTACATTGCTGATGACAGCCTCTTCCTCTCAGGCCTAAGCCCTGAGCCCTCCCTCTGTGTCTGGATCTCATTGCTACTTTTCAAGGTCTTGTCTACTCAAAGTGTGATTCCATCTGCTTTCTTCCCTGCCCTCCTTAGCCTCCCCCCATGCTGAGCAGTGCCATCATCTAGGAGCTTGTTAGAAAAGAGGAATCTTGGGTCTGATCTCATACCTACTGAATTAGAAGCTGCATTTTAACAAGATTCCCAGGGGATTTGTTTGCACATTCAGATATGAGGAGCACTGCTCCAAGAGACCTCTTTACTCAAAGTCTTCATTTGCTTTGATAAGAAGCTTTTTACCTGCCCCTACCTTAGTAGCTTGGAGAAGGAAATGGCAACCCACTCCAGTATTCTTGCTTAGAGAATCCCATGGACGGAGAGGCTTGGTGGGCTACAGTCCATGGGTCGCAAACAGTCGGACACGACTTCACTTTCACTTTCACTTTCACCTTAGTAGCTAGAATCAGCTTCTAGAAAGGCGTTGGCTCAAGTACAGTTCTACTTATTCCCCATGGACCCTAATACTTAACCCAGCAAGACCAGGTGTGTTTATGGACAATTTCTTTATTTTTATAAAAAAATACTTTAGCAAACCAATGCTTTCTTTATTATTTATTTATTGGCTGCAAGACATGTGGGATCTTAGTTCCCTGACCAGGAATTGAACCTGTACCTCCTGCAGTAGAAGCATGGAGTCTCAACTGCTGGACCACTGGGCAAGTCCCTGGATTATTTCAACCGACATATAAAGGCTTTAGAGCCATGGCAGGAATCTGCCATGGTAAGGAATGGTAAGGAATCTGCCTATCAATGCAGGAGATGTGGGAGATGCAGTTTCAATTCCTGGATCAAGAATATTCCCTGCAGTAGGAAATGGCTACCCACTCCACTATTCTTGTCAGGAAAATCCCATGGACAGAGAGCCTAGTGGGCTACAGTCCATAGGGTCGCAAAGAGTTGGACACATTAGAGTGATTGAACACACACACACACACACACACATACACAAACACTTTAAGACATCGTCCCTTACTTTGGAAAAACTTGCAGGATTCTCTGGTTCTTCCCACTGGGGATGTGGGTGCCTCTGGGTCTGCAGTTCAGCACCATGTCCTTTTCTGTTTTCTGAGATTCTGCAGAGTCTGCCTGGGGCCTCAGGAATCCAGCCTAAACTTTCCCCTCAAAGCTTTGAGACCTTTGCCCCTTCTTACAGGGACCTGAGGAGTTGGGTTGGAGTTGGATGGACTGCACAGAGACATGCAGAAGTGGTTGCTGAATCTGAGAGCAATAGCTGCTCGTTCAGTCTTTGGTTCAATCAGTGTTGTTAAGAACTGTTCTGTGCCAGGCACTGGGGACACAGCAGTCAATAGAGCATAGGTCTCTGCTCTTGAGGAAAGTGGACATGTAAGCAGATAATTGCAATGGCCTGTGATACAAAAAGCAGACCCGGCATCATCAGGAAAAAGACAAGGGTATTCTGTGCAGAGGGAACAACATGGGCAAAGCCATGGAAGAGCATGGATTGATCAGGGAACAGGGAGGAGAGAGGGCCTGGGACATTGGCTGAATGTGGAGGAGAGTGGCAGGGCCCATCTAAGGGAGGATTTGGGCTGATCCCCAGCAAAATGTAAATCTCATGGTGGCTTGGCCCTGTAGCACATGTCTGAGCCATTTCTGCTTGCTCTCAATACCAGATCTCATTTCTTTACCACAGAAGCCAATTAGAATCAGGAGACACTTACACACACGACATTTTAAAAATATTTATTTATTTATTTGGCTGTGCCAGGTCTCTTAGTTGCAGCCCATGGAGACTCTGATCCAGCCTATGGGACCAAGTTTCCTGATCAGGGATTGAATCTGTGCCCTCTGCTTTGGCAGTGTGGAGTCTTAGCCATTGGACCATCAGTTCAGTTCAGTTCAGTCGCTCAGTAGTGTCCGACTCTTTGCGACCCCACGAACCACAGCATTCCAGGCCTCCCTGTCCATCAGCAACTCCCGGAGGCCACCCAAACCCATGTCCATCAAGTCGGTGATGCCATTCAACCATCTCATCTTCTGTCGTCCCCTTCTCCTCCTGCCCCCAATCCCTCCCAGCATCAGAGTCTTTTCCAATGAGTCAACTCTTTGCATGAGGTGGCCAAAGTACTGGAGTTTCAGCTTTAGCATCATTCCTTCCAAAGAATACCCAGGGCTGATCTTCAGAATGGACTGGTTGGATCTCCTTGCAGTCCAAGGGACTCTCAAGAGTCTTCTCCAACACCACAGTTCAAAAGCATTGATTCTTCGGCGCTCAGCTTTCTTCACAGTCCAACTCTCACATCCATACATGACCACAGGAAAAACCATAGCCTTGACTAGATGGACCTTTGTTGGTAAAGGTTGCTTTTGAATATGCTGTTTAGGTTGGTCATAACTTTCCTTCCAAGGAGTAAGTGTCTTTTAATCTCATGGCTGCAATCACCATCTGCGGTGATTTTGGAGCCCCCAAAATAAAGTCTGACACTGTTTTCACTGTTTCCCCATCTATTTGCCATGAAGTGATGGGACCAGATGCCATGATCTTAGACCATCAGGGAAGTCCCTAACAGAGCATGTTAGGGCCAAATGGTAGTGGATTTAGGACCTATGCCCTTCCTCCCATCAATGACTGGCTCTATTCCCACCAGTATCCCCTTTCCACACAAGCAGGAGTAAGAATGGGATTCCCTGATGGCTCTGCTGGTAAAGAATCCTCCTGCAGTTCGGGAAACCTGGGTTTAACCCCTGGGTTGGGAAGATCCCCTGGAAAAGGAAAAGTCTACCCATTCTAGATTCTGGCCTGGAGAATTCCATGGACTGTATAGTCCATGAGATTGCAAAGAATCATACATGACTGAGTGCCTTTTACTTTCAGGAGCAAAAATGGTCAGTGAATTAGGGAAAGAACTTTAGGGCAGGACTTTGGGTCTCATCAGGCTTCCCTCATGGCTCAGACGGTAAAGTGTCTGCCTGCAATGTGGAAGATCCAGGTTCAATTCCTGGGTCAGAAAGATCACCTGCAGAAGGAAATGGCAACCCACTCCAGTACTCTTGCCTGGAAAATTCCATGGACAGAGGAGCCTGGTGGGCTACAGTCCATGAGCGACTTCACTTTTTTTCACTTTTGGGTCTCATCTAGAGATGGGGGTAGGCTTGGCTACATGTATGGACCAGATCTGACTGTGTGACTGTGCCTCTCTGTATGTGTGTGTGTTTGCACGTAAATGTGTCAGTGTACACATGCACACCTCTGGGGTTGGGCAGGAATTCATTCAAAATCTCAAGAGATATCATTCCAATTCCTTGTCAGAGAAAGAAAGATAGACAGTTCCATTGACGCCCGTCTGGCATTTACAGAGGAAATTTCTCTGAGGCTTGAAAAATGAAGTGGCTTTAATACATCATTTCAAATTATTTGACACTCCTCCTAATGAGAGGTGAGGTCTGTGTCTCCTCACTTTGCATCTGGGCTACTTGGACCAATTGAGTATGATGGAAGTGATGCTCTGTGACATCCCAATCTGGGTCAGGAGAGCTCAAGTAGTTTCAGCCATGTTCGTTGGAACCCCTTGAGAAATCAGACTGATGTGAGGCCACCATGCTAGTGAGGCCACACATAGGCACTCTGCTTAATAGTTCTAACTGAGGGACTTTCCTGATAGTACAGTGGATTAGAATCTTCCTGCCAGTGCAGAGGACAAGGGTTCAATCCTTGGTCTGGGGAGATTCCACATGCCTCAGAGCAAGTAAGCGTGTGTACCACAACTACTGAGCCTGCACTCTAAAGCCTGGGAGCCACAACCACTGAAGCTCACACACCCTAGATCCCATGCTCTGCAACAAGAGAAGCCACCGCAATGAGAAGCCGGTGCAGTGAGAAGCCTTTGCACCACAAGAAAGAGTAGCCCCCACACTCGGCACAACTAGAGAAAGCCTGCATGCAACTATGAAGATCTAGCACAAGCAAAAATAAATAAATTATTTAAAAAACTATTCTAGCTGAGCCCAGACTTGTGGGTGAAACCATCTTGAACCCTCCAGACCAGCCTATCTTCTAGTTGAATATCAAGTATCCTCAATGATGCCTTGTGGAACAGAAGAATCACCCAGCCAGGCCCTGCCCAAATTCCTAATCCATTAAATGGTGAGATATAATAAAATGATTGTGGTTTTAAGCTACTAAGTTTTGACATACAGAATTAAGTTTATTAAATACTTACTATGTGTCTGGCACTGTTCTAAGTATTTGATGTATATTAACTCATTGATTCCTAAGAAGAGGATTCCTAACTCAAGGGTATAGCTCATAAGTGGGATCACTTAGAGTTGAACCCAGGTTAAAAAAAAAAAAAGAAAACCCAGGTAATTAGCAAAGTAATGCTCAAAATCTTTCAAGCTAGGCTTCAGCAGTATAGGAACCAAGAACTTCCATATGTACAAGCTGGATTTAGAAAAGGCAGAGGAACCAGATGTAATTTCCAACATCCACTGGATCATAGAAACAATGAGGGAATTCCAGAAAAACATCTACTTCTGCTTCATTGACTACGCTGAAGCCTTTTCCACAACAAACTGTTGAAAATTCTTAAAGTGAAGGGATTACTAGACTACCTTACCTATCTCCTGAGAAATCTGTATGCAGGTCAAGAAGCAACTGGACATAGAACAATGGACTGGTTCAAAATTAGGAAAGGAGTACAACAAGGCTGTATATTGTCATCCTCCTCATTTAACTTATATTCAGAGTACATCATGCGAAGTGCCAGGCTAAATGAATCCCAAGCTGTAATCAAAATTTCCAGGAGAAATATCAACAACCTCAGACATGTAGATAATACCATTCAAATGGCAGAAAGAAAAGAGGAACTAAAGAGCTTCTTGAAGAGGGTGAAAGAGGAGAGTAAAAGAGCTGGCTTAAAACTCAACATTAAAAAACTAAGATCATGGCATCTAGTCCCATCACTTCATGGCAAATAGAAGGGGGAGAAATAGAAGCAGTGTCAGATTTTGTTTTCTTGGGCTCCAAAATCATTGTGGATTCTGATGAAATTAAAAGACACTTACTCCTTGGAAGCAAAGCTATGACAAGCCTAGACAGCATATTAAAAAGCAGAGACACTTTGCTGACAAAGGTTCATATAATCAAAATATCATTTTTCCAGTAGTTGTGTACAGATCTGGACCATAAAGAAGGCTAAACACCAAAGAACTGATGCTTTTGAAATGTGGTGCTTGAGAAGACTCTTGAGAATTTCTTGTACAGCAAGGAGATCAAACCAGTCAATTCTTAATGAAATCAACCCTGAATATTCATTGAAAGGACTGATGCTGACACCCCAATACTTTGGCTACCTGATGTGAAGAGCCAACTCACTAGAAAAGACCCAGATGCTGGAAACGATTGAGAGGGCAAGGGGAGGTGGGGGGAATGTGATGGTTGGATGCCATCACCAACTCAATGGACATGAGTTTTAGCAAACCCTGGGAGATGGTGAAGGACGGGGGAAGCCTGGCGGGCTACAGTCCATAGGGTCGCACAGAGTCAGACAACGACTGAAGTGACTTAGCGTGCACAAAGATCCCATGACTGAACTCCTTTATCACAGATAAAGAAAGGAATACCATTAAATTCACCCTTACTAAGCATAAAACTCAGTGGTTTTAGTTTCTTCACAGAGCTGTGCAACCATCAGCACTATCTCATTTTAGAACATGTTCATCACCCTGCAAAAAAGAAACCTGTATCTATTAGCAGTCACTCCCTAATTCCACTGTCTCCTCAGAGAGTCCACTAACCTACTTTCCATCTCTATAGCATGCATCTATTCTGGATGTTTCATATGAATGATATACAGCATGAGGCCTTTTGTGTCTGGCTTCTTTCACGTAGTGTCTTTTCAAGGTTCATCCATACTGACTTGTGTATCTGTACTTCATTTCTTTTTATTGCCCAATAATATTCTATTGTATGAACATGCTACAGTTTATCTATTTAAAAAGTAGAGCAGCAGGAGAATTAAAAGAAGAACCCCAGGGGACCTCCCTGGTGGTCCAGTGGTTAAGAATTTGCCTTGCAATGTAGGGAACACGGGTTCAATCCCTAGTTGGGGAACTAGATCCCATAAGTGGTGCTTTAGTCACTAAGTCATGTCCAACTCTTGCGACACCATGGACTATAGCCTGCCAGGCTCCTCTATCCATGGGATTTTCTGAGGCAAGATTACTGGAGTGGATTGCCATTTCCTTCTCCAGGGGCTCTTCCTGACCCAGGAATCAAATCTGGGTCTCTTGCATTGCAGGCAGATTATTCACTGACTGAGCTATGAGGGTAGCCCAAAGATCCCATAAGCCAGGGGGCAACTAAGCCTGTGTGCTGCAACCACTGAAGTCTACATGCCACAACTAGAGAGTCTGTGTGCCACAGATCCTGCATAATACAATGATGATCCCACATGCAACGACTAAGACTTGATGCAGTCAAATAAATAAATATTAAAAAAGAAGAACTCCAGGACCCAGCAGTCTCTTTGTGCCAAGTCAGGGCCAGATCCCAAGTTTGCCAACTCTCAAGTTTATGGAAAAAACAGAATAGAACATTCTTCTATCTCTAAACCCCCTTCCTGGAAGAGAAGTGGGCATGAATTGAGAGTATCATTGAAACATATACATTACCATATGTAAAATTAGATAGCCAGCGGAAATTTGTTGTATGACACGGAGCCCAAATCTGGTGCTCTGTGACAACCTAGAGGGGTGGGATGGGGTAGGAGGTGGTGGTGAGTTTCAAGAGGGAGGAGACATATCCATCTATGGCTGATTCATGTTGATGTATAACAGGAGTTGCTAGTGGTAAAAAACCCACCTGCCAATGCAGGAAACATGAGAGATACAGGTTTGATCCCTAGGTCTGGAAGATCTCCTGGAGGAAGACGTAGCAATACACTCCAGGATTCTTGCCTGGAGAAGCTCATGGACATAGGAGCTTGGAGGGCTATAGTCCATGGAGTTGCAAAGAGCTGGATATAATTGAAACAACTTGGCTCACAAGCATGGCAGAAACCAACACAATATTGTAAAGCAATTAACCCTCCAATTAAAAATAAATAAGTTTAAATGAAAAACCCTTTCCTTTTGGACCATAGCAACTGCCTCTTGTCCCAGGATCACCTTACCAAAAATCTTGGTTTCAATCTCTGCCGTTGACTGTAGATGTACAAAAATCTAGCTCCTTCTCAGGACTTCTGGGTGCACACACACACATACTTTCATCAGAGGAAGGTAAAATTTATGTTGATACTGTCTCAGTGGTTGGGAATTTTTTTCTCAAAGGCATTAACCTGGCTCTAGGTCCTGCACTAAGGAAGTTCTCTTGTCTTCTTTTTTGTCATTTTTTCCTCATGTCATCTAAAGTGGACCGCACATGGTGAGCAACTTCTAAGTTAGTTCCATTGATGCCTGCTTCCTGGGGTTCCTTTCCTTGTGTAATCTCCTTCCAAAAGGAACTAGAGCCTGATCACCTCCATGTGAGTGAACTCGAAAGCAGATTCTTGTCCCCCAGCCCTGCCCCAGTCAAGTCTTTTAGTAAGACCACAGCCTCAGCTGGCATCTTAAGTGCCACCCCATGATGTTGCCCCAAAGTCACACACCTAAGCTGTGCCCAACTTTGTGACCCACAGAAACTGCAAGAGAATACACGCTTGTTATTTTATTTTAAATTTTATTTTTTAACTGTGCCTCTGGTATGTGAGATCTCATTTCCCTGACTAGGGATAGAACCTTTGACCTTGCATTGGAAGCACAGAGTTTTAACCACTGAACTGCCAGTGAAGTTCCTGTTTGTTGTTAACTACTAAGTTTGGGGTGATTATCTACATAGCAATAGATGATATACTACATGTTGAAGAAACTCAGGGGTACAAATAACATATATGTTAAGTAAGAGAATTGTTTCCTCAATCCACCCATCCATTCCTTCACTCTTTCTTTCAACTTGCTTTGCCTCTAGGGACATGAAAATGAATTATACCATTTCTGCTCCCAAGGAAATTCCAACCTCGTGGGGGAGGCAGTCTTGTAAATGAATTACTGAAGTTTTAGTGAAAAATACTGATAGGTTCCAGTTACCTGGACATCACAAAAGAAGAAGAAAATAATTCTGCCTAGAGACATGAATAAAGCTTCAAGGATCATTTGATTTGGGTTTTGAAGAATGAGTAAGAGTTTTTCAGACAGGCAATGGGAGGAAGGGCATTCCAGATAGCAAGAGCTATAGGTACATAGACTGAGAGGCAAAAAAGTCCATTATGTTTGAGGACTCACAGGTCATCCCATGCTGCTAGATCTTAGACCACTAGGTGACAAGAGGACACTGACCAGGCAGATAGGGGGCTTGGTACCACATCAGGTTTTTGGCTTTTGTCCTATAGAAACTGAAGAACATGTGGAGGTTTTAAGCCAGTGCATGTTGTGATCAGATTTGTGTTTTAGAAAGAGAATTCTGAAAGATATGGAAGATGGTTGGAGAGAGGATGCTGAAGTCAGAGAGGTCAAGTAAGATGGTGATTCTAATCCAAGGGGGTTCTCCCTTGTAGCTCAGTTGGTAAAGAATCTGCCTGCAGTGCAGGAGACCTAGGTTTGATCCCTGAGTCAGGAAGATCCCCTGAAGAAGGAAATGACAACCCACGCCAGTATCCTTGCCTGGGAAACCCCATGGACAGAGGAACCTGGCGAGCTGCTGCCCATGGGGTTGCAAAGAGTTGGGTAGACTGAGCGACTAACATTTCTAATCCAAAGGAAAGGTGATGAGACGTAGACCAAGCGTTGTCTGTCAAATCAAGAGGAAGGTGAAGAAGAAAGGAGCAAGGAACTGAAGGTGGTTTCTAGCTGGGATAATAAGACATTTACCATTGAAAAAAATAAATACAACACTGGGAGAGTGGAGAATCTATTAGTCAGGATCAGGTATCGATAGATTATGCTGCAGTAACAAGTAACCTGAAAATCTCACTGACTTAACAAAGGTCTCGTTTTCTCACTCATTACAGATCCACGTGGTCAGCAGGGGTCTCTACTCCATGCAATCATTCAGAGACCCGAAGCTAACAGGGGCTCCACCATCTTGTAGCTACATTGTCTAGAACTCATGGCTTCTTCAGACACCTCTTCAGTTACATGGCAAGAGAAGAGAGAGATACTAGAAAATCATGTATGGGTTTCTTTTGCTACTCCAGTCCTCACATTTAATTTGCCAGAACCAGTCTTGTGGCCTGTCCTAACTATAAAGACTTGGAAAGTGTAGGGGAGCATATGGGATACCTGGTGAGCATGATTATCTCAGCCACGTGGAGATAATGAACTCAGTTTTGAACAGATTTACTTTAAAAAAATATTTATTTGTTTATCTATTTATTTGGCTGTGCCAGGTCTTATTTGTGGTACTCAGGATCCTCAGTTGCGGCATGTAGGATGTAGTTCTTTGACTAGATCGAACCCAGGATCGAACCTGGGCCCCCTGCATTCAGAGTTTTGAATCCTAGCCACTGGACAACCAGGTAAGTCCCTGAACAACATTTACTTTAAGGAAGAGATATCCAGTAGGCAATTGGAAATATGATTCTGATGCTCAGACAAGATTTGGGAGCTTGAGGTTTGAGCTTGTAGGTTTGAGCTTACTAGCATTGTCCCTGCCTTCTAGAAAGCTTACATTCTAGACAGGAACGGAAACATACAAAAATAGCTGTACCTATAAGAAGTCAAGTTACATGCTATCTGGCTATGAACAAATAGCTATGAAACGAAAGATGGAGGAGGAGTGAATTCTATGATGGTGAGTAAAAGTCTCTTAAGCAAACAGCAATGATCGCTGACCTCCCAGTAGACTGACAGACCTAGGAAGGTAAGGAGTTTGTGGAAGCAGCATAGTACGGTGGATACTGGAGAAGGAGCACAAGGCAAAGGAGATAAGCATAGAAGGGCAAGGAGTGGAAGTGAAGTGAAATGAAGTCGCGTAGCTGTGTCCGACTTTTTGCAACCCCATGACTGTAGCCTACTGGGCTCCCCTGTCCATGGGATTTTCCAGGCAAGAGTATTGGAGTGGGTTGCCATCACCTTCTCCAGAGGATCTTCCCGACCCAGGGATCGAATCTGGGTCTCCTGCAGTGTAGGCGGATGCTTTACCATCTGAGCCACAAGAGAAGCCCTGCAAGGAGTGGACAGTGAACTATTTCAAAGCCAACTCAAGGAGCCCAGGCTCTATGCTGTAGTTACAGAATAACAGGAAGGCTCTGGGAGCAGACAGGTTGATGTGTGAAGAAAAGTTTTTGCATTACTGTTCTCCTTTTAGTATAAACCAGCTCCCTTTCTCACTTCCATGCACACATGTATACACTGCCCACCCCACCACACCTTTTCTGCCCAGATCCCAGTTCTATATCTTAGATTATAATTGATTCATCACTGTTACCAGCTAGGCAGTTTACCTGAATTTCTGGCCAGATAATTCCTTCATTCCTTCCATCCTTCCTTCCTTTCTTATTGAGATATAACAGAGTAAAATGCATAAATTACATTTTAACTTTAAGTGGAGATTAATGAATTTTTACATGTGTCTACACTCATGTAAACACAACTTAAATCAAGATATAGGACATTTTCCTCCTGCCGTGTTCCAGTGAGTCCTGGTCTAGAGATAACCACTATTCTGACTTCTATCACTATAGGTTAGTTTTGCCTATTCCAGAATGTCTAGAAATGGGATAATATGACGTCTTTTGTATCTAATGTCTATGAGATCCATCCTTATGGGGGCTCCTGACCACATTCTGAGCCACTCCACCTTTTAAACCCACTTGCCTTTCTTCTCTTCCACTTTTTTCCTTTTCTTTCTTCCTCCCTTCCTTTTCCACTTCCACCAATGTGTAGTATTATAAGTACCTTTGCACAGGTGATCAGGAAACAACAGTGAGCAAGGCAGACTTGGTTCCTGCCCTATTAGAAGCATGTGCCTTAGTAGGAAGGACAAGGTGAAGCACCAGATCATTATAATACAATACCGCATGATGAGCACAGTGCTTGTCAAGTCCAGGGCGCCATGTATATTCATAGAATAGGCGTCCAACCCCAACTTTAGGGACCATAGAAGACTTGCTTGGTCTTCCGTGATGGAGGAAACATCTATGCTGAGGCCTGAAGGATGATTACAGTGTTGTGAGCAGTCACCTGTGTAAAAGCTACAAAGCAAGAGAAAAAAATGCTGCTTTCAAGGAACTACAGGAAGTTCAAAGTACTAGTTTTGCTTGGCTGGAGCATAGAGTGCAAAGTAGGTGATAAGGCTGCAAGCCAGGTGGAGCAGATCATGAAGGGCTTTCTAAGCTCCATGAAGAAGTCCAAATTTTATCTGGGAGCCCTGGGCCATCACTGAGGGTCTTTCATTAGAATAGTGAAAGAGAGCTTGGTTTATTTTATCTATTATTAAATTTGATTTTGATTGTGAAGCATTTTTTAAAAAGGTATTTTAGTTTTTAGTTTTAGGGTAGTTATACACATGGTAAAAAGGCCACATAATGTTTAGAAATGCAACAGATTTCTGTATATTAATTTTGTATCTGCTGCTTTACTCACTTCATTGATGAGTAATTTTTTGGTGACATCTTTAGGATGTTCTTTGTATAGTATCATGTCATCTACAAACAGTGAGTTTTACTTCTTCCTTTTCAGTTTGGATTCATTTTATTTCGTTTTCTTATCTGATTGCTGTGGCTGGGATTTCCAATACTACGTTGAATAAAAGTGATACGAGTAGGCATCTTGGTCTTAATCTTGCTTTTAGAGAAAATACCAAAAGGGCATATAATGAAGCACGGGTCTCCCTAGCTCCCCTGTCCCCTGCTCCCCAGACATGTGACTTTTAGAATGATTGTTCCAGCTGCAGTGTGCTAAGCAATATAGCAACAAAGCAAGAGTGAAAACAGGAGAATTTTTAGGAAACTGAGCATTCCAGGTAAGAGAGGATGGTAGCAACCATGGGAATGTTTAAAGAGACTCCGAGGAAGCAAAAATAACAGAACGTAGGCATTGATTAGACATGGGATATGAAAGAGGAAGGGGTTAAAGATGACATGTCAGGGAGGAGGAGAATGCCCTTCAGTGAGTCAAGGGGGAACCAGAGGGGGTATATTAAGGGAATGTGGCAGATAGTCTGCAAAATGGCCACCAGAAATGCCTTTCCTGTACTTTCATCTGTGTTTCTCTCTCCTTGAATCTGAGTGGCCTTGTGACTTTCTTCGACCAAAAGGATGTAGCAAAATTGATGCCCTGACAGCTCAGGTCTAAGTCTTAAAAGGCTTGGCACAGCTTCCTCTTTTGCTTTCTTGGAAGCCAGTCACCATGTCAAGAAGTCCAAATACCCTGCAGAAGAGAGAGAGGTTACATAGAAAGAGAGGGAGAAAGACACTCTTTGGAGGATGAGAAACAATAAAAAGAAAGAGGGAGGTCCAGCCCGCCCCCATGTCTTCCAGCCACAGCAGCCCAGGCTTCAGTCAATACATGGAGTCGAGATGAGCTGTCCACACTAAATCCTGCCCAAATTGCAGAGTTGTAGGCAAATAAAAGATTGCTCTTGTTTTAAGCCAGTCAGTTTTGGGGTGTATTGCTATTCAGTAGACAGTTGAAAGAGGTAGAAAGGGGTGGGAGAGAGAAAGAATATGAGTTCTTACCTGTTCTTGCTGTTGTTCAGTTGCTAACTCATGTCTAAATCTTTGCAACCCCTGGACTGCAGCATGCCAGATTATCTCCCAGAGTTTGCTTAGATTCATATTCATTGAATTGGTGATCCCATTCAACCATCTCATCCTCTGCGGCGCCCTTCTTTTGCCTTCAATCTTTCCAAAGCATCAGGGTCTTTTCCAATAAGTTGGCTCTTTGCATCAGGTGGCCAAAGTATTGGAGCTTCAGCTTCAGCACCAGTCCTTCCAAGGAGAATTCAGGGTTGATTTCCTTTAGGATTAACTGGTTTGATCTCCTTGTGGTCCAGGGGACTCTCAAGAGTCTTCTCTAGCACCACAGTTTGAAAGCATCAATTCTACAGTGCTCAGCCTTCTTTATGGTCCAGCTTTCACATCTGTACATAACTACTGGACAAACCATAGCTTTGACTATATGGACCTTTGTCACCAAAGTGATGTCACTGCTTTTTAATATGCTGTCTAGGTTTGTCATAGCTTTCCTTCCAAGGAGCAAGCATCTTTTAATTTCATGGCTGTAGTCAGTGTCTGCAGTGATTTTGGAGCCCAAGATAACAAAATTTGTCACTGCTTCCACTTTTTCCTCTATTTGCCATGAAGTAATGGGACTGGATACTATGATCTTAGTTTTTTGAATGTTGAGTTTTAAGTTAGCGTTTTTCACTCTCCTCTTTCACCCTCATCAAGAGGCTCTTTAGTTCCTCTTCACTTTCTGCCATTAGAGCGATTTCATCTGTATATCTGAGGTTGTTGATATTTCTCCCAACAGTCTTGATGCCAGTTTGTGATTCATCCAGCCCAGCATTTCGCATGATGTACTCTGCATATAAGTTAAATAAGCAGGGTGACAATATACAGTCTTGTCATACTCCTTTCCCAATTTTGAACCAATTTTGAATCTGTACCTTGGAGTTCCATTACCATAGTCAGCCGCTTTCTTCTTTTCATTGTTAAGATCCCCAATATCTCTGCTAGTTTACCTGCAGCTTTATAGTCTGCAGACTTGATCTAGGAGGTTCAGGTGTCCTGGACTCTTGTTTCTCCCCTGTCTACGCCAAGAGCTCTGACATCCATTGTGGACTGATAACTGTTTTCTTAAGTCAGCCTAGTATTGGTTCCAACTCCACCTTTGATTTGTGGGAAGGAATTTTTTTCTGACATCATACCCTTGGGGGAAATGTGATTTCTTTGTATTCTTCATTTTCTAATGCAGGCCTGAATACAAAGTGGCTGTTCTCTCAATGCTAAATGAATGGCTAATGAGGTTTTACTAGGAGAGCATCCTATGTGTACACGTTTGTTAGTTGCTCAGTTGTGTCTGATTCTTTGCCATGCCATGGACTGTAGCCCACCAGTCTCCTCTGTCCATGGAATTCTCCAGGCAAGAACACTGGAGTGGGTTGATACACCCTTCTCTAGGGGATCTTCCTGACCCAGGGATCAAACCCGAGTCTCCCGCATTGCAGGCAGATTCTTTATCATCTGAACCACCAGGGAAGCCTGGAAAGCATCCTAAATGAGGTCCAATTCCTGAGTTTCAGTCCCCAAATTAAACTTTCCAGTTTCTCTTTTTATACCAGGAGGAAGGTCTCATCTCACTCTCTCCATCTCAGGAAGGAGCTGGAGGTGGAGATGAGTAAGGAAGAGTTAAATGGCTCAGATACTGTCCCCTCTGTGCCTCCAAGACATTTCTTCCTTGTGGCAGGGGCCACAAGGAAGCAGGTGATGTGACGTGGGCAGGTGATTGATGGGGACAAAGACTTGAGAGGTCTGTCTGCATTCCTCAGCAGGGGCTGGGTGAGGAGGGCATATGTGTTTGCTGCATGTCCATGACTAACCGCAGGCTTTCTGTCTCAGTGACCCTCTTCTCTTCTAACACAGGACTGCCACCAAGAGCTCAGCCTGCTGGGAGAGTGTCTGCCATTATCTGCCTCCCTGTCTAGTGGATTAGAGGTGTGTAGTGGTTCCCAGGGCAGGGACTACCCCCTTCCTCTGAATTGCCCCTCCTCTAGATCCTCCATGAGGTCCCTGTTGATTCTTCTCTGGGCCCTGCCTTAGAGCCCATTTCTCCAAGCCCCATGGGGATGGAGCTTCTTTCCTGTGCCCCTAAACTCAGCTCTAGTTACCATAGAATCTAAGCAGGGACTCAGAAGAGACTAGTCCAACCTTCTCATATTCAAGATAAGGAAACAAAGTCCCAGCTCAGGGAAGTCACTTGTCCAAAGTTTCCAGCTGGTTCATGGAAGAGCTGAGGCCAGAAGCCAAATTTCTAAACTCCCAAGTTGGTGCTCTCGGCCTCCAGTTCTGCCCTCTCTGAGTTCCCTTTTCTTTTTAAAACATGTGCAATTGAGTGTCTCATGACACCGAGCTGTTTTGTTTTTTTTTTAATACATATATAATCATTTACTTGACTGCACCAGGTCTTAGTTGTGGCATGTGGGCTCTTCATTACTGGCAGGTGAACTCTTAGTTGCAGCATGTGGGATCTAGTTCCTTGACCCAGGATGGAACCGAGGCCCCCTGCACTGGGGGTGTGAAGTCTTAGCCACTGGACCACCAGGGAAGTCCCTCCCTTTTCTCTTTACCATTCTCTCTTCTCTGCTTCTCTCCAGCCCATGGCCCAGGGTAGGGCACTTCCCCCGGGGGGGGGGCGGGGGCGGGTGTGTGGGGGGTGTTGGCCAGCAGGCAGTCTTTCCTAATCAGTGAGGAACTCACAAAGCCCACTTCTGCACACTGAGAGGTGGACGTGCACAGGCACACGCACTCCTCCACCTGCAAACACCGTCAAGTGGCGCCACTTAACACAGCTGTTCACGCACTGTGCACACCCAGAAAGGTACACATATGTCTCCACGGGGGTCGCCTGTGCTCTCCACAGTCACCACCCCCCCATGCACTCAAACCCTGGCACAAACACAAGTCACAAGGCTCCTCACCTGGCCTCAGCCCTTGGTGTCCCCCACAGCGGCCCTAATTGGTGGCGCCTGAGCCAGGACAGCTGAATGACCAGCCTTGGCCCCAGACCCAGGGGTGGGATCAAGAAAAGAGACAGGTGTACGGCGGTCATCAGTACAGGCGCAGCTTTGTCCAGCCAGGACTCCTGCCACCAGGTCCCTGAATGTCCCTCCCTAGGCAGGCAATGAGAGAGTAAGCCCCTCACTTTCCTCCTGCTTCCTGTTGCTTTTTGCCACCGCCTCCCACTTCTTGATAAGAATCTGAGTGAAGCTCCTGCCAGGACACGGCTGGATCTTAAAACACAAGGGGAAATGTTTCTGTTTCCCCTCTACCCTGCCGGGTCAACTCCTGCGGGGTACTGCCAGCCAAAGGCACTGCCTGGTGAGACGAATCAGGTGAGACAGAGTCGGGGCCCCTGGAACCCAGGACTCAGAATGTGAGCGCCGTTGAGGGGGGAGGGTGGGCAGCAGAGCGGGAGGGGTGCGGGGCAGGTAGGGCAGGAACTGCTGAGGCGTCCCTTCGGGTGTGTTCCCCTCTTCCCTTCTCTCCGCCTCAACGCTCCTCTCCGCAACCCCCGCCCCCCGCCCCTGCCGGCCCGGCCCCGCCCCGCCCCGCCCCAGCCATTCCAATGCCCCCACCTCTGGAAAAGCCGAATTGGGATTCGATCCCCAGGCAGTTGCCGGAGTTCCGGAGCAGCTGTCCCAGACTTGGGGGGGAGGGGGCCAGGAATGCTGGGGCTGAGGCCTGGTCCGCCCCAGACAGAGCCGGCTCTGAATTCTGGGAATGTTTGTGCAGCTGGAGCCCATTAGGGGAGGGAGCTGGGCCGCTTATTAATCCCAGCCTTGTTCCCCGGGAGGGGCCAGGGCCCCCACACACGAGTGGAGGGGTACAAGGCTCTTCTACAAGAAGGGAGGGGTGGGCCTAGGCCAGCCCCCAGTCCTCAGCCCCCCTGCTCCAGCTGAGTCTCAGACAGGAGCTTGGAGATTTGGACCCCCACACCTCCCTTGCGAGGTGTCCATGTGCCTGTGTGGATGGAGTGTGGGCACTTAGAGGGGGACCCGTGGGGGCCATGGTGAGGTTTGACAGAAGTGCTCCTACCTGGGGAGGTGGGAGGCACCCAAGGGTCCTGGGATGGGGTGCTGTGTCCTCCTCAGGGATCCTCACACAGCCCTGCGGGAGCTCCCGCTGGCTGGCACCCTGGCAGTGAGAGAGGAGGAGTAGGAGCTGATGAACCGCTGTTGCCCCAAATGCTTGGATGTGTGCACAGAGTGGGCTGAGGTGAGAGTGTGGAGGCAGCCACATGGGTCACAACCTGCCACAACTACCAAGGAGACAGACGTCCGGAGGGAGGGGCTCAGCCCCGTGTGACCTGCTCAGCCGAGTGCGGTGCCCAGCATGTGGGCATCCTGGGCCCTGGTTTTGAGTATCTAGCACTGCTATAGGGTACAGTACCCCAAAGACCTGGCACGGTGTTCCATCTCCACTACTTAGCTATGAGGCCTTGGATGCATTTCTTACCTCTCTCAGCCTTACTTTCTTTACCCTCAAGTTGGGCTATGGTCTGTCCTAAAAACCTTTTTATTATTGTTGCTTAGTCACTAAGTCACGTCTGACTCTGCGACGGCATGGACTGTGGCCTGCCAAGCTCCTCCAGCCACGGGATTTCCCAGGCAAGAAAGCTGAAGTGGGTTGCCATCTCCTTCTCCAGGGGATCTTCCCCACCCAGGGATCGAACACAAGTCTCCTGTACTGGCAGGTGGATTCTTTACCACTGAGCCACCAGGGAAGCCCTCAGGAACCTTGCAGGGTTATCTATATAGGTCATGTTCCTTTACTTGTCCATGTATCCATCCATCCATCCCACAGACTTGATGACTGCTATATGTCACGTGCTCTGCTGGTTACCAGGGCCACAAAAGTGAATAAGGACCCTGACTATTAGGAGCTCATCCTTTAGGCTTCCCAGTGGCTCAGTGGTAAAGAATTTGCTTGCCAATGCAGGAGGCACAGGTTCAATCCTTGATCTGGGAAGATCGCACATGCCGTGGGGTAAGCCTGTGCACCACTCCACAGCTACTTAGGCTGTGCTCTAGAGCTGCAACTACTGAGCCCTCATGCCGCAACTACTAAAGCCCCAGAGCCCTAGAGCCTATGCTCTGCAATAAGAGATGTCACCTCAACATTCTCTGCAACTAGAGAATAGTCCCCGCTCCCCACAACTAGAGAAAAGTCTTCATAGCACTGAAGACCCTGCACAACCAATGAATAAATATTTTTAAAAAATAGAAATGAAAGGATTTTAAAAGCTCATCCTTAATAGTATGGAGTGGGGTGGGGTTAGTCACACACACACACACACACACACACACACACACACACACGTGTGAATGTGGACAGTGCTCTAACTCTGTGCAGAAGGGAGTGGAGGAGGAAGCACTGCTAGCCAGCCTGTTGCCTGTATGTTCTCAGGGTGACATCTGCAGAGGCGCCCGGTGCGCTGTGAGGCCTGGCACAGTGTGGGGAGAGACTGTAGGAGGATCCCCTGTGGGAGGACCGAGGTATCCTGTTTTGACTGTGTCACTCAGATCCCGCCACATCACATCGCTGGCTGGGGGCTTGGGGTCATTAGATGCGCAGGATGATAACACCAGAAAGATTCCGGAACGAACTCTACTCGAACTTTGGTAGGTTGGGAGCTGACAAAAATTTCAGCACCCTCTTTAGCGAGCAGAGAGGAAGTTTCTGTGACCGATTCCTTAGAGGGTGGGTTAGCTTTGATGTCTTTGCCGAACCATCATCGCAACTTGTCATGGGATGGTAGGGAGGGGCTGGGACAAATGAGTGAGGGAAGGTCACTGGGGACAGGGGCCTGGGGAGCTTTGGGGGAGGGGTTATCTGCCTTAGCCATCCCCAGGCGGGCCTCGGCCAAGGGAGGAAGGTAGGCCTCTCCTCTCCCTCTTCTTCCCCACAGGACTTGCTCGGTTCACAGGATCTGCAGCTTAGGGAGAGAGGCTCCCTTCAAAACTGAGAATTTCTTGGGAGGGCCAGTGGGACAGGAACCACCTAACATCAAGGCTGGTTTATGAGTGTGACAAAAATTTGGAATCTGGGGATGGGCAAGGAGTGGAAACAGCTGTCACAGTTCCCGAGTCCCAAAGCCATGGCCCAGTGACTCCAAATGCCACTAGCCATTCTGGTCAGAGATAGTCTCCAAACTGAGTGCTCCTTATTCAAGGGCCTCTGTGCTCTTAAGTCCCAGACCACATAGCTAAGGGACTAATAGCAGGCTGTGTCTGCTGAAGAGAATCATGAAGGTGAAAGGAGGCCCACAGAATTCTGGAGAATCATTTCCTGCTTTCAGGAAACCCCAGTCTAATAGGGAGATGGCCCCCGCCTTCGGGGAACTTCTGTTCTTGTGAAAGGGAGACATCATTTGTCCCCTAGGAATGCCTAGACCGATGGTAGAGACAGATCATCTGTCCTTGGGAAGCCCCCAGTCTGATGGTGGAGGCAGTTCTTATATATATTGCCTGGAAAATTCCATAGAGAAGCAAGGCAGGCTACAACCCCTTCCATAGGGTTGCAGCGTCGGACACGACTGAGCGCGCGCGCACACACACACACACTCCTCAGACACAAAAAGTTATAAACATGGAGTGAATAGGAGACGACCTAATGATCTCTGCATTATTCGTGGGCAGTAAGGAATAGTAGAATGAGTGATGGAGGAGAAGAAATGTGCCATTAATTCAGGGAAGACCCCATGGAATGAAGTGCCCTTGGGTTGCTTAGGGATGGCACTTTTCGATGCCCAGACTCTGCTTCTGGGAGAGGGTTGTAAATTGTCTAGACTGAACCAGTTGATCCCTGAGATCCCTTCCAGCTTAACAGCCTAGGCTTCCTGACCCCAGCCCTCTCACCCCAGCTTCCTCTCCCTCAGAGCCTCCCCCGTCCCTGCCCTTCCTCCCCGCCTTCCATTTGGTCTCTCCTGAGGCAGGTGGCCCAGCCAGCTGCTTGGCCTGTGTGGAGATGCAATCCCACCCACAGTGTGGGGTGGCGTTCAGTGGGGGTGGGCTGTGACCTGAGGGGCTGACAGCTGGGTCTAGGGGCTCAGGCTGGAGGCACAGCAGGCGAGGATGTGGCTCCTGACAGTTTTCCCCAATACCCTCAGGAAGGGGAGGTCTGTGGGGAAGGAGAGGAGGGTTTAGGAGATGTCATGGGTCCAGGCTGTGGTAGGTCCGGGAGCATCACTGGGGAAGAACAGGCTGAACTCCACTTCTCCGGAGCTGGAGCTGGGGGACGGTGGGGAGAGTTGGGCCAGGCTGGGCAGTTCTGCAGCTGCTGGGTGTGCTCGCTGTGAGGGAGCTGGGGTGTGGGGGTGCTGTGTGGATTGGAAAGGACAGCTGGATCTGCCAGGAAGCCCCGCCTGACACCCCTCCTGAGACGCTTCCCTCCCCCCCCCCCCTCTTGATACACTTCCCTTCCCCTACCCCACCCCCACACAGACTGGGATGGGGCCCCCACCCAGAACAAGAGGCCAGACATGGGCTGGAGAGAGACTGGGGGTAGGGGTTGGGCCTAAAACAGCCATGTTATTTCCATCTCTGTGTCTTTCCTTCAGAAAGGCTTCCATGAAAAGAGTACCCAGCCATAGGTGACGGTTGGATGGCTGACTGGATGGTCAAATGAGGATTCAACTTCTCACTTCCTGCCCCTCTACACCGCTGGTTCCTAAACATTAGCCTGAGTGTCACCTGGTGGGCCTGTTAAAATACAAGGCCATAGCAGTCATTTCCTGGTGAATCAGTGGCTGAAACTGCATGCTCCCAATTCAGGGGCCTGGGGTTCAATCCCTGGTCGGGGATCTAGATCTGGTGTGCCACAACTAAGAGTTTGAATGCCACAACTAAGACCTGGTGCAGCCAAATAAATAAATATTAAAACCAAAACAAAACATGATGCTGTAGAGGCCACCTCACTTCAAGATTTTGATTCATGAGGTCAGGCGGTCAAGGGTGGGGGCTGGGAATTTCCAACAAGTCCCTGGGCCCTGCTTTGAGTAGCACTCTGTTCCTTCTCCTCCCACCCCCACCCCTGCCCCCCAACTGCTCAGCTGTCTCATCCCTTTCCCAGCCCTGCTGGCTGGCTCCGCCCACCCCCAGCACAAGCCATCTCAGCTGTTAGGGGCTAAGCACATGGCTAGGGTGGCAGAGGGGCAGAGTCAGATCTTGCGGGAGGAGAGTGTATAGAGCTGAGCTCAGCCTGGCCTTTTCCGTCTGACCCAGACCCTAGCAACACACAGAGGGGATTCTCTATCCCCTCCTTTCTGCTCTTCCCCAGCACAGTGACCCTCCACCTGTGGGGGCCCTGGACCAAACATCACCTCTAGATTGCACAGTTTCCACTGTCTCCCAGATCCATGCACTCAGTTCAGTTCAGTTGCTCAGTCGTGTCCGGATCTTTGTGAACCCATGGACTGCAGCATGCCAGGCCTCCTTGTCCATCACCAACTCCCGGAGTTTACTCAAACTCATGTCCACTGAGTCGGTGATGCCATCCAATCATCTCATCCTCTGTCGTCCCCTTCTCCTCCTGCCTTCAATCTTTCCCAGCATCACAATCTTTTCAAATAAGTCAGTTCTTTGCATCAGGTAGCCAAAGTATTGGAGCTTCAGCTTCAAAATCAGTCCTTCCAATGAATATTCAGGACTGATTTCCTTTAGGATGGACTGATTGGATCTCCTTGCAGTCCAAGGGACTCTCAAGAGTCTTCTCCAACACCACAGTTCAAAAGCATCAATTCTTTGGCGCTCAGCTTCCTTTATGGTCCAACTCTCACATCTATACATGACTACTGGAAAAAAAATAGCTTTGACTAGACAGACCTTTGTTCGCAAATTCATGCACTATTGTTCTTCAAATATGTGTGGTTGCTGTCGTGGTGAAAAAACATAAAATCATTTAAGAGTCTTAATGAATTTTTGTTTTCTTAAATTAAAAAAATTATTCATATTTATAGACCATATTGGCATTTTGTCAAGATGAATGATCCTTAACACAGCCTAGGAGAGCATGTGTGGCTTGCTCCAGCCTCATCTAAGTTCCCTCTCTCTCCCTCACCACTCAAGAGTTTCTTCAGTTATAGGAAAGTACCTCCTTCCCTCTGGCACCAGGGCCTTTGCTTACACTGTTCGCTTTATCTACAACAATACAATAATGTCTTACATCATACCCACTCCCTCTGATCCTTGGTCTGGTTAACTCTTACTTTTCTCTCAAACCTAGACTAATCACTTTCTTAGTGAATCTTTCCCATCACTGACCAAGTTAATTCTCCCATTAGAGGCTCTCACCACACATATGTATGTTCCTTTGAAGCCTTCAGTGATGTTTTTCTTTTTTTTGCCATGTGGCTTGTAGGATCCTAGTTCTCCTACTAGGAATTGAACCTGGGCCACAGCAGTGAAAACACAAAGTGCTAATGACTGGACCACCAGGGAACTCCCTTGTTTTAATTTTTACATTATGTATGTGATTTTGATTAATTTCTGACTCACCTATCAGTCTGAAATTTTCATGAGGCAGAGACTGTTTGTTGTAGTTCTAGAGCCAACCATCAGAGAAGGCAATGGCACCCCACTCCAGTACTCTTGCCTGGAAAATCCCATGGACAGAAGAGCCTGGTTGGCTGCAGTCCATGGGGTCATTGAGGGTAGGACACAACTGAGCGACTTCACTTTCACTTTTCACTTTCATGCATTGGAGAAGGAAATGGCAACCCACTCCAGTGTTCTTGCCTGGAGAATCCCAGGGATAGGGGAGCCTGGTGGGCTGCCATCTATGGGGTCGCAGAGAGTCGGACACGACTGAAGCGACTTAGCAGCAGCAGCAGCAGAGCCAACCATGGTACCTGGCACGAACCACGTGTTTAATAAGCATCTGATAAGTGATGTAGTCAGTTATCAACAGATAAAAAGCCCCTCCATTGCTGGAGGCACCAGCCAGGGGCTTCTTAAAAACAACTGGTACACCTGTACTGCTGCTTATCAGGATTTTCTGACCACCTGTTCTCATAGGTGGACCCTGGTCCTGACTCCTGCAGTGGAGGTGAGAGAACAGCAGAGGTGATTGGCAGGCAGCCAGAGTAGTAGGAGCTGGGAGGAAAAGAGGAAATTGGAGGGAGAAGGGCAGAGGCGGGAGAGAAGAGAGATGGAAAGGAGAAAAGAGATCTGAAGAGAAGCAAGAGGACAAAGCCCTCTTAGGACAAAGTGAAAGGAACAGAATTTCCAGAGATCAGGATGGGGTCACGAAGTGGGGTCAAAGGGGTGTCATTTGACTGCCTGGCTCTGTGACCTCCTCCACCCTGCTCAGTCACCCTCTCTCTTTCCTCATCCCCTGCTCCCTCCCCCTTTGCCCCAGGAGCTGGGCTAGTTTATTTTGCTTGGGAAGGCTTCCTGAAAGGGGAGCCTAGTTTTCCTGACACATGAAAAGTGTCTCAGACTGCCATCTGACCCTTCCTGCAGAGTTTCAGCTCCAGGGAGTTTGTCTGACATGCAGTCACACACGTGGACACACATATATCCTGGCACACGGTATGCATAGGCACCCAGGGACCCCAGGGTAAGTCTGGAAGTTGTGTGACCACAAATGTGTACGCACACAGCATATAGGTAAGAAGTAATGTACATAAACCCAAAGCATATCCCCTACATGGGTGCCTGATATCTGTGTTTGCATGCTCAGCTTGTAGCCTCACTCGTGAGTGTGTGCATGCATACTCAGTAGTTTCAGTCATGTCTGACTCTTCACAACCCCGTGGACTGTAGCCCACCAGGCTCCTCTGTCCATGGGATTCTCCAGGCAAGAATATTGGAGTGGGTTGCCATGCCCTTCTCCAGGGGATCTTCCTGACCCAGGGATCAAACCTGTGTTTGCTGCAACTCCTGTATTGCAGGCAGATTCTTTACCACTGAGCCACCAGGGAAATGTTAGCCCAGATACCCAGTGTGCCCGTTTCCACTCTTTGCTGTACTATTGATGGTGAGAAGAGTTAGAGTGATGGACACATGTGGTGTGGCTGGCGCATGAGTGGCTGGTGTGGCCCAGGGCCAGCTGCTGCCTCTCCCTGAGTCAGAGGAGGAGCTGGCCCAAGAGACCACACACTGTGTTGGCATGGGTCCTTCCTCCGCCTGTGGGTGGGAGGGGGGATGTTTGTGTCCTCAGGGTTCCCTGACTTCAGGCTTTTTTGGTGTCCTTACACCATCTGTACTTCCATAGAGGGTCCCTGGGGATTGGAAGGGAGTTCTCTCTTCGGTGTGTGTATGTGTGACACACACACACACACACACTTACGCTTGCTTGCTGCCTCTCCCTAGCCTCATTCTCCTCTCCTCCTCTGGGCACCTAGCCCCAGGGCTCCTGGCATCTGAGAAGAGCCTTTTCCGGGAGTGGAAAGCTGAGGGTTTGCTCTGCCCTCTACCAGATATGGGACGTTGCAAAAATAACCTTAGCATCTACTATATCCCACTTGCCAGGAATTAATATTTCATGCACCATATTTCATTTAATACTTCCAAAAAGCCCGTGAAGAGTCTTATCTTCTTTCTATAGGGATGGGAAACAGGTTTTGGGGGATAAAAGTATTGACCTCTTCATTACAGCTCAGGAGGCCAAGAGCAGGGATTGTTCCCAGGTCTGTCTGCCACCCAAATCCCTGGTCTTGAACCCTGGGCCATACTGCCTCCAACTTTGCTTGCCTCACCCTGTCTTTGGCTGAGAAATACCTACTTCAAAGGCTTTTCAGGAAGGCAATGTAAAGTGGGCTAGCACACTGTCTGGCACTTGAAAACTCAGTTTTCTTTCTCCTTTGGGTTCCTATTTGGAGGAAAGGGGCATGTGAAACACTCCCCTGACCTGAGGGAGGATCTTTGGCAGCAAGGAGTGAGGTGGACAGAGTAAGTAAAGAGGTAGATTAGAAGTGAAGTCCTCCCACCCACCTCTCTGAGCTCTGGAACCTGGCCCTCGTGGAAAGCTAAAGAAACCAGATTTTTGTTTTTGTTTTATTGACTGCACCCTGCCAAATGTGAGATCTTGGTTCCTTGACCAGGGATCGAACCTGCAGCCTTTGGATTGGAAGTGCAGAGTCTTATCCACTGGTCCGCCAGGAAGGTCCCCAAAGAAACCAGTGATCACCATCCCATGGCCCCAGCACTCATCCACACCTACCCAGCCTCCACCGCGTGGGGGACACAGCTAGAGAGGGCAGGGAACCTCCCCATCCACAGCCGGTCCACCTTCTCTCTGACACCCCCAGGAAAAGGAGGCATTCCCAGATTCTCAGACAGAAGGAGGAAGGGAGGGCAGGAGGGGAGGGGAGGGAGGGGCTGCCACACACTGAAGCCTTTGTGGGATTCCCAAGCGTGGAGGTGGAAACACTTCATATATCAAGTGTGTTTGTCCCTCCCTGGGGAAGGTGGAAGCAAGAGGGAGGGAGGAGGGGGTGGAGGCCAGAATTGCCTAGGGCTTAGGGCCTGAAATAGGAAACACCAGCGTGTAACTCGAGTCGGTGGAGAGGGGTCAGCCCAGAACCTTTCTGGAGGAACGGACCTGTTCTTGGCTCCTAGGATTCCCATTGGAGGCTTTCCCTCCCTTTCTCCAGGCCTCTACTCTTACTGAGCAGAAACTCAAACACCCGTCACTCCGTCCAGATCCTGTGCTCATCTTGCCAGGCTCGGTAGCTCCCTTCCCTGCATCCCATCCCTGGCCTGCCCCTTGATCCTGCCAGAACTAGCTCCACCCTCCTTCTGCATCTCTCACTACCCTAAGCCGGGATCCCCTCCCCTTCCTCTGGTCTTCCACACCCTGCTCTGCTTGAGCCTCTGAGACCCCTGTCCATCTCACCTGGATCTCCCTCACCTGCTATTCAAACACGGCCTGACCTCCTTCTGCCCCCAACCAGTCCAGGACCCTCAGTCAGTCTCCTCTCTAACTCTCAACACGTTCCCTGCCTCTGTGCCTCGACTCATGGCCCTGACCCACAGGGTGATGATAACAAGGTGCTGGGGCTGCACTGAGAGCCTCTGTCCCAGGAACCTTGTGATGAGTCTCACTGTGATGACTATTCATCTGCTTATTCAAAAAGTACTTATTGAGCACCTGCTACATGCTAGATCCTCTGCTAGATGCTGGACGCCCTTCAAGGAGCTCACAGTTAGTATGCGTCACTCCTCAGCTCTGGACAAGAGGGTCCTTTGTTCTGGGAGCCTCCAGGGGCTTTACACTCCACAGAGCAGAGTCCATGAGAAGCACATACCCAGAGTCTACAGGGCTCCCTCTACTCTCTCTTCTAGACCATTCTCTGGGTTTCTAGCCAAACACGGTGTGGAACCATATTGAAATCTGAGTCAAAAAGAAATCAGTAATACTGAACCCATCTTTACTAAGATTTTTGATATTTTGTTTATTATGGGTCATTTATATCAATTTTTAAAAAATATTGCCGTAAAATATTTTAAAAATGTATCCTCAGGGGCTTCCCTTTTATAACTGTATTGATTAATTTTTGGCTGTGCTGGGTCTTCATTGCTGCGCGTGGGCTTTCCCTAGTTGTGGTGAGTGGAGGCTACTCTCCCTTGAGGTGAACAGGGCTTCTAATCGTGATGGTTTCTCTTCTTGCAGCGCACCGGCTCTGGGCGCACAGGCTTCAATAGTTGCAGCACACAGGCTCAGCAGCTGTGGTGCACAGGCTTAGTTGCTCCACAGCCTGTGGAATCTTCCTGACTGGGGATCGAACCTGTGTTCCCTGCATTGGCAGGTGGATTCTTATCCATTGCACTAGCAAGGAAGTCCATAGTAAAAGATTACTTATCGTTAGTGAGTTTTACGGCATCCCTTAAATTTCTGTATCTGAGCTGAGGGCCTCACTGATCCTCACAATTTCCTGTCTAAGGAAATTTCCCAGACTGCTTCCAAAGCCTGTGGACCTGTTTCTCCATCCATCCTACCCACTGAGGACAGGCCAAGTGCAAATGCCCATACACTCAGGGCTGACAGTGGTCAAGGACAGTCTGGCTTTGGGAGTGGATGGGGTTTGCACATGGGGGCTGGGGAGGTGTCCTCACCTGAGTGGAGCAGAAAGGAACTGCTGGCAGGAAGAGAAAGTGGGTAGATGGGGAAGGGGTGGTGCTGCCACACTCCAGCCCTAAACTCCAGTGATTTTGAAAGCAGATTTGTCAAAGTAAGAGATAGATCTTTTTAAACATTTGATGTATAACTTTTATTTCTTTATATTTAATTAACTTATTTATTAGTTTTATTTAGTTAATTTATAATTATATAATTATAATGATATATACTATCAGTTCATTTCAGTTACTCAGTCCTGTCCGACTCTTTGCAACCCAATGGACTACAGCATGCCAGGCCTCCCTGTCCATCACCAACTCCCGGAGTTTATTCAAACTCATCTTCATCGAGTTGGTGATGCCATCCAACCATCTCATCCTCTGTCATCACCTTCTCCTCCTGCCCTCAATCTTGCCCAGAATCAGGCTCTTTTCAAATGAGTCAGCTCTTTGCATCAGGTGGCCAAAGTATTGGAGTTTCAGCTTCAACATCAGTCTTTCCAATGAACACTCAGGACTGATCTCCTTTAGGATGGACTGATTGGATCTCCTTGCAGTCCAAGGGACTCTCAAGAGTCTTCTCCAATACCACAGTTCAAAAGCATCAATTCTTTGGCACTTAGCTTTCTTTATAGTCCAACTCTCACATCCATACATGACCACTGGAAAAACCATAGCCTTGACTAGACGGACCTTTGTTGACAAAGCAATGTCTCTGCTTTTGAATATGCTGTCTAGGTTGGTCATAACTTTCCTTCCAAGGAGTAAGTGTCTTTTAATTTCATGGCTGCAGTCACCATCTGCAGTGATTTTGGAGACCCCCAAAATCAAGTCAGCCGCTGTTTCCACTGTTTCCCCATCTATTTCCCACGAAGTGATGGGACCCTGATGCCATGATCTTAGTTTTCTGAATGTTGAGCTGCTATAATTATATATATAATGTAAATTATAATTATACAATTTATAATGTGTTAGGTATACAGCAAAGTGCTTCAGTTACACATCTACATATATCTATTCTTTCTCCAGTTCTTTTCTTATTTCGGTTACATAATATCGAGCAGAGTCCCCTGTGCTTTGCAGTGGGTCCTCATTATAACTTTTAAATATTTAGGAATTTTTTGTTCACGGCTTTAAAAAAAATTATTTATTTATTTATTTATTTATTTATTTATTTTTGGCTTGCTGGGTCTTTGTTACTGTCTGGGCTTTTCTCTGGCTGCGGTGAGCAGGGCAACGCTCTAGCTGTGGTGCGTGGGCTTCTCGTTTTGGAGGCTTCCCTTGTTGCAGAGCAGGGGCTCTAGGGCACACGGGCTCAGTAGTTGTGGTTCCCGGGCTCAGGAGCGGTGGTGCACCTGCTTAGTTGCTCCACTGCATATGGGATCCTCCCAGACCAGGGATCAAACCCGTGTCTCCTGCATTGGCAGGCAGACTCTTTACCACTGAGCCACAAGGGAAGCCCCTGTTCTTGGCTTTTTATTGTTTCTCTAGCCCTAAGCCCCACAGATGTTAAGGGCAGGCCTGCTTACAGGGAGGGCGAGTGGCCAGACAAAAGTTATCAGGATGAAGTAGACCAGCCTGATCTCACTTCTGCTCAATGCCCACCTGTGTACCTTTACTCTTGTCCTTCCCACCACCAACTCCTACGTACCCTTCAAATCCCTCTCCTCCCTCTGCAGAATCTTCAGTGATTCCTGCTGTCCTTGGTGGCTTCTCCCTCCTCCCAACTGTGTTATTTACTCCCCGTACCACTCCCTGAGTCATCCTTGCCCATCCTGCCTGATATCAGTCCTCCAGAAGCTATTTCGTGCATCTAATTGTTAGTGTGTGTGTATGTGTGTGTGTGTGTGTGTGTATGATGTCCTGGGTTATCAGTGTTTTAATGGTGCTGACAATGTACTGTTATACTGTTTAAGTTCCCTACAGTGTTAGGCTTTGGAAAAAATGGGTTTGGAATTAACCAGAGACCTAGGGTTGATACTGGCCTTACCCCTTATTAGCTATATGACCTTAAGCAAATTAACTTTCCTGAGTCTCAGATTTCTCCATATAAAAAACAGGATAATAAAACTTGCTTGGCAGGGTGTTATGAATACAAGAGGTAATCTATATAAAGGGCCTGATAAAGTAAGCAGTCAATAAAACGTTAACCATAATAATTATACTATTATACTTAATATATTATTATATAGTTTACATATATTATATGCCTACTATTATATTGTTCATAGGACAATTATAATGATATATTATTAAAGGCCTTACACAAACTCGATGACTGAATGGGATGATCAGGAGATGCAAGAAACCTAAGGGGACAGAAATGGAGCTCTTCTAACTTGAGGCTTTTCTGCCTGGGAGAGACTAAGGATGTCATCTGGAACTGGGTTCCTTTGGTAAGGGGGATCCTTGGGACCCATGATTCCTCTCTGGGCATCTGGCATAGAAGTGAGACATCCAGGGCTCAGAATTAATCCTTCCACGTGGCTAAAGCCTCTTGACTCCACACATTTAGTTACACAAGCCACACCCTTGGCACAAGCCTGTCCCTGCCCTGTTAGCAGAGGCAGCTGAGTACCAGGCACCACCTCCATCTGCCGCAGAGTTGGCCAGTCTTCCCAAGTGAGTCCTCTGCCCCAACATACCCCAGAGTGCCTGCCTAGGAGTAACCGCGGGAACCAGGGGCTGGGGGAGCAGGAGCTGGGGAACCAGGGGCTGGGGGAGCAGTAACCGCGGGAACCAGGGGCTGGGGGAGCAGGACCACCCACCCTGACCTCCTCCCCTGTGATTATTAAAACCATATTTCCAAGGGATTAGCAACTATGCCAGGGATGTTGATCGCTAACCCTCTGTCCAACCAATGGTTTTAATCACTAACTGCAGCCACATTAACATTACTAACTAATGAGAAGTCTGCAAGGCGGGGTGGGCACAGGGTGGGGTGGAGAGGGAGACACCTGCTAGATGGCTGAGCCAAGGGGCCACCCTGGAAGAGAGTGGCTCAAAATGGAATTTCGTGCCCCTACCCCAGTCAGAAGACCAGCTCCTTAGAACATTAAAGACACTGGTTTGGGGAGCGGGCATCTATCTCCAGGCATTCTGTATTACCACATCTTGGGGAACCACGAATTAGGTTCCCTGTGGGAGGGTCCACAGGGCAGAGCGCTCACCTGTGGTCAGCCAAGTTCTTAACCGGGGCCCCTGTAAAGACCTAGCTCTTGGCTCACAAGTGTGTACAGAATGCAGGAGCTTCAGACCCAGAGACTTTGCCATTGTCCCATGACGGGATCCTAGTCCACTCCTAGTCTTACCTCCACCCCTCCCAGAGCTGGGATCCCATTTTTAGCACGTGATTGTGATGGTGAAGAATTTGTCCAATGTGGGGGTGAGAGTGTGGGGGTGTGGGGGTGGGGGTGGGGATGGTGTGTGAGGGTGGGGTGGTGGTGGTGGTGGCTAAAGGTGAGCATTGGTGCACTCAAGATAAATTCTTTTGAGACAGCAGAGAGGAAGTTAAGAAGGCAAGAAGGGCATAGCCTAGGTTGATGAAAGGAGAAAAAAAACAAGTCAGTGAGGTGGTGGAGTGAGAGTAGACAGGTTAAGGAGGGTATGGAGATGCCTCCAGCTCTTAGGAACACCCTAGGAAAAAGGTATTTGACTCAAAGAGGACTGTCCTTGTAGCTCATGGTTGTACATTTTTTTTTAATAGAGGTAGTTGGTTTTGTTTGTTTGTTTGTTTGTTTGTTTTTTGCTACAAAAACATCTTACTTCTTTCTCTCTTTTTTCTGTGGGATGTGGGATCTTAGGTCCCCAACCAAGGACTGAACCCAAGCCCTCCAAAATGAGAGCTCAGAAGCCTAACCATTGGACCTGCCAGGGAATGCCCCCGCTTGGAAACTTTTATGTTCAACAACTGCTTACCAAACACCTGGCCCTCTTACTGTCTGTTGTCTTCTCTTCCTCCCTCTTCTTTGTTCATGCTCTAGCAAACAGCTAAGGCCTGGAGTTGGCTTCCTCTTCACTTGGTGCAGATTTTCTCACAGGGCAAGTCCTTGGAGCTCTACCTCCATCCCAGCCACCAGCCTTGCATCCTTTGCTATCAGCTTCCCTGAAGGCAGCGCCTCCATCCACCACCCGGACAGAGCATCCCTCTTCTCTGTGTGCACACACCATGCCAGGCACTGAAGAATGGACCCCAGGAAGAAAGGGTCCTACTAGAACTGGCAGGAACTCAGTGCAGAGTCCAGAGCCAAATGGAGCCAGTGTCAGTCAAACTGCTGAGCACAGGTTCAACCAATCAGATTAAAAGAAAAATCAGAGAGATTCTTTAGAAGATGGCAAGGAGGTGTAGAGGGAGCTGGGGTCCAGCCCCAGGCCCAGAAGGACTAAGACGGGGAGGCACAGAGTAGAGAACTTGTTGGCTTGGAGAGAGTCTGTGGGTTCTGAGCTGAGGGCAGGGCTGGGATGGGGGTTGTGGGAGGTGGCATAGACTTGACCCCTAGAAGGCCAGACTCAAATGTCTGGCATAAATTTGAAGGGAAGGGAGGCTTCTCTGTGGGGCCCTAGGCAGGTGAGAAGGCAGCTTGCCTTTGTGCTCTCCCCAGGCAGAGGCAGGCAGGCTTATGGGGGATGGCGTCCGGGGAACAGTTGTTGTAGACAGGGTAGCCCTCCACCCAGGCCAACCTGCTGTCTCTATAATCAAGAGCCCCAGCAACCCCTTCTGTGCCACCCCGCACAGCCAGTAACAGAAGAACCATCTCTGAAATAAACACCATATAAGAACAACAACCCCCAGAAACTCCAAAGGGACTTTGATGTTGGGGCCAAGGGTTTGACTAAACAAACTGGAAGCGATTTAGGCCAGAGAATGCTGGCGGCAGCTCTGAGGCGGCAGCACTAGGGTATTGAATCAGGTCGCCAGGAGCTAGTAGTGGACTCTACCTTCCCCACCCCCAACCAGCCACCCTGGAACCTCAGAGACCAGTGCAGAAAGGCGAGGGTGTGTACGTCTCCCATCTTCCCTCCTTCCTACTGCCTGAGGGGCTGGACCATTTAAGAACATCATCTCCACCCAGCGAATGCTGGGCTGTGAAGCTGACCCCATGAAGTCCTCCCCTCCCCCCCCTCCAGCCCCAGCACACACAGTCACTGCCCTCCACTTCCCCCACGTTCTCTCCTCCTCAGCCAGTCCTTATCTTAAATGTCTTTATAAGGAACAACTGATTCCAGGAACAAATCTTGTCCCAGTCTGAAAAGTCCCTGATTCCATAACAGCCACGTCGCTCTGGCATTGAAGGGGGTCAAATCCCAAAGAGTTGGCAGTTCAGTCCTTGGACAATCAGCAATCCCCTGGAGGGCAGAAACTTCAGGAGGGCAGAAACTGCATCTGGTTCATCTCTGTGTCCCCCATGCCTAAAAAGAGAGAGGGGTTCAGTGCCTGTTTGTTGAATGAACAAATGAACAATCCCTTGGGGAACCACAGAAGGTTAAAGTCCTGGTTCTATCATAAGCTTCAGCGTCCTCTGCCAAGAGGTATTACCCAGCTCATAAGTGGTTTTATGAAACCATACATGCACACACACATCCATATACATACATACAGACATACTATTGATACAAGAACTATGTAGAATGTGCAGCCCAGTGTCCAACATGCAGCAGGTACACAATGGTGGGGTGAATGGGTCATGATTTAGGTTACTTCCCTACTGGTCTGTGTCTCATTTGTAGCCAAAAGAACCTACATTTGTGAATCTGCGCAGCAGGGCTCAGAAGACTGGGGCTGAAAATCTTTCCGGGGTGGTGATTCCAGCAGGAAGACAATAGCAGCTCCCTCCCCTGCCCAACCGTGGAAACGTGGAGAAAGCCGAACCTTTCTGGACTTGTGTGGTGACCTTCTCTATTAGAGAGGTGAGGGGGAGGGGTTGGGGTTTCATCTGTGCCCCTTAAACGAGACCCTCTGCTCTGTAAGATGGTCCCCCTCTGGTCTCCTCTCTAACTGTACTCTGGCTGTTTCTCTCCCTCATATCCTCTCCCTGAAGGCCATCTGCCTTCCTGCCTTTTTTTTTTTAAATCTTAATTATTGTTTTACATTTAATCACCAAGTCTTGAGTAATAGGATCCTAAAGAGCTAGTGAGATATCCCCAGGCTGGATTGACTCTCACAAAGGAACAAAACAAAACAAGGAGCCACTCACAGAGAGCCAGGCACGTGCTTACACACTTTCTCTCTCTCTCACACACGTACCCAGAGAGTCCTATGCACGAAAACAAAAAGTACAGGGAACATGGGCGTGCCACACAAATACACAGGCACATACGCTGAGATATGTACACACGCTGTCTCAAACACACGCCTACACACATACATTCACTACTGACAAAGAAACTCCAAAAAGCAGCGGATACACATGCACACACACACACACACACACACACACACACACACCGCGGACTTACAGGAGGCCCGATGACTGTACTTCAAGCTTCACCTCCCAACCCAAGCCCAAAAATCTGTCTCCAATTATCTGGCCCGTGTTGGGAGCAACAGGAAATCCAGAGCTGCCTCTGTCTTCTGGGGAGATGCCGGGATTTCAGCCATTTCTCCATCTTTGGAAAACAAAAGCCTTCTAGTCTTGCCTCCTTCTCCCTGCTTCCAAGGCAGCTGGGGCTAGAAGGGTGTGCATGTGGGTGGGAGGGAGGGTGTAAAACTGAGCCTAAGAACCTCTTGGGAAAGAACAACCTGGGAGAGTGGCCAGGGCTCTCTGAGCTCTGAACATGAGCCTTTCCAACTTCCCCCAAAACACTGAACAGGGAAGTTGCTTGGGTCAAGGATAAGGGTCTACAGTGAGGACCTCGGAATCAGCAATGACCCCAGGCACTAGCCTCATGGAGTGACCAGCACAAGAGTGTAACAACCAGCAGACTTCCAATCAGAAGACCTCGGCTCAAGTCCCAGATCTGTAGCGAGCCAGCTGCCAGCGACTTCACGCCTCAGAATCTCACTTAGAAAATGGGGGTAAGACAGCAGCATGCCTTACTGGGTGGTTGTGAGCAATCAGTGAGCTGGTCCAAGTGCTTGTGTAGCTGTGGGCTATGAGATGATGCCCCAACCTGTGTGAGTGGCATCTCCTCCCCAGATAGAAAGCTGTCCTTGTCTCCTCCAGATACATTTGGCTAGTCCCACAGAAGAGAAAATATGGTTTTAAGAAACCAAAGATTGAGACTTCCCTGGCGGTCCAGTGGCTAAGACTCTGTGCTCCCAATGCAAGGGCCTGAGTTCTATCCCTGGTGGGGGAACTAGATCCCACATGGTGCAACTAAGAGTTTGCATGCTGAAAGATCCCGAATGCTGCAACAAAAATCTAAGATCCCACTTGCTGCAGTCAAATAAATAAGATTAAATATTTTTTAAAACTCTGGATCAGCTTCTTTATCTCTCTCATTAGTTTCCCCATCTTGCAACTTTCTTACTTGACTACACAACCCACCCCACTGGATTTGTTTGGATATCTTGTTTTTAAAGACACCTAATCTAGGGGCCCCTGGAGGAGGGCATGGCAACCCACTCCAGTGTTCTTAACTTGGAGATTCCCCATAGACAGAGGAGGTTGGCAGGCTACAGTCCATGGGCTTACAAAGATTTGGACAAGACTGAGCACAATCCAGCAGTGCCTTCCCCTAATTCAGCCCAGGGTTAATTTCCCCCAATAATGGACACTCTACCTGGCTTTGCTCAGGGGAGGGTTAGAAATCATGACTGCATAAAGGCAATAGTTCCCTCAATGGCTTTAAGGAAGGAACTTTTGAAAGTATTTGTTTGTTTATTTGATTGTGCCAGGTCTTAGTTGCAGTGTACGCGATCTTTTGTTTTGGCATTTGAACTCTTAGTTGCAGCATGTGGGATCTAGTTGCCTGACCAGGGATCGAACCCAGGCCCCCCCGCATTGAGAGCACAGAGTCTTAATCACTGGACCACTAGGGAAGTCCCAGGAAGGAACTTTTGAAAGACTCTGGCCACCATCCCCACCACGCTCTGGAACTTCAGGGCTTTGTAGGATTTATACTGCTTTGTAGGATTGAAACATGCAATGGCACCCCACTCCAGTACTCTTGCCTGGAAAATCCCATGGACGGAGGAGCCTGGAAGACTGCAGTCCATGGGGTCGCTAACAGTTGGACATAACTGAGTGACTTCACTTTCACTTTTCACTTTCATGCATTGGAGAAGGAAATGGCAACCCACTCCAATGTTCTTGCCTGGAGAATCCCAGGGATAGGGGAGCCTGGTGGGCTGCCATCTATGGGGTTGCACAGAGTCGGACACGACTGAAGCGACTTAGCAACAGCAGCAACAGTTCTGGGAAATACGATTTCATTGTTTTCATCTAAGTTTCTCCACCAGACAGGGAGTTCTGGGTCACCTTCTCAACACTCCAAGCATGCCAGGAGAGTGGACGTGTGATATGCTAGACTTGCACTGGGAAATGGTTCAGAGGCCCCTCCCTGGGCTCCTGGGATGGGACAATCTTGTTAGAGACCCAGACTCCAACGGGTGCTCAAATAGAGGGAATCCAAAACCAATAGAGTAAGGTATAGAAGGAAGACTTTTCTCACCTCTCTTCTTTATATCATGAACTATCTTCCCTGCTAGCTCAGCTGGTAAAGAATCCACCTGAAATGCAGGAGACCCTGGTTCTATTCCTGGGTTGGGAAGATCCCTTGGCAAAAGGATAGGCTACCCTATCCTGGGTTTTCCTCCTGGCTCAGCAGTTAAAGAATCTGCCCGCAGTGTGGGAGACCTGGGTCTGATCTCTGGGTTGGGCAGATCCCCTGGAGGAGGGCATGGCAACCCACTCCAGTATTCTTACCTGAAGAATCCCATGGACAGAGGAGCCTGGTGGGCGACAGTCCACAGAGTCACGAAGAGTCAGACATGACTGAGTGACTTTCACTTTCTTTCTCCCCTCTCTTCTTTATATCATAACAATCCAATGGGCTGATTTAGTGTTTAAGAAACAGTCAGATGATGGGAAAGAGAATGTGGGGGAAAGAGAGGAATGAGAAGAAAGGAGTACCACAAGGTCAAGGAACAGTCTTGAACATGGAGAAGAAAATGAGGAGAGCGTCCCTTGGGGATTTGGGGTGGAGCTGCTTGATTCTCACTAACTCCAGAGCTGGGGTTTGGGTCCCCCGAGCCAGGCAACAGAGCCCAAATCTTTGGGAGGGGAGGGGTCAGGAGCTCAGATACGTCCCCTTCAGCTCTTGAAAAGCACAGACAAGACACCTTTCCTTGCCTCCTGCAGGCTCCCACCACATGACCTTTGAACATGTAGGGTCAAGGGGTGTGAAATAGTCCAGCTCAGGAGTGAGGAGATCCCAACCCTGCCCACCCAGCCTGGCCCTCCAAGGCTGGCTCAGGGAGTCCACCCACAGTCCGAGCGGCCCTCCTTTGAAGGCTGGGCCTAGAGGTTCAGCTTTCCAGACTCTGGCGGCGGGAGTGAGTCACAGTCTAACAATGTGATCTGTCAAGTGCTGCAGCTCCCTGGGCTGCTTGTACCCACAGCCTCCCGCCGCCGGGATCCTCCCTGGGCGTTCCTCAGTCTGAAAAACTCAGAGATCGTGCCTCGGCTTTTCTGTGCCCCCCACCCTCCCTCGTCCCAGCTCTAGTTATTACTTTCCGCAGAGCCCATCTGACAGGGACACCAGCCAAAGAGATGGGTCAGGGTGGAAAATGCTGGAAATATGGGGCAACTTTTCCAAAATTTGGGTCCAGACTCTTAGGGAGTTAAGAATTAGGATGATGGACCTGGAGTCTGTCATACAGTGTGAAGTAAGTCAGAAAGAGAAAAATCAATATCATTGATTAATGGATATATGGAATCTAGAAAAATGGTGCCCAGGAGCCTGTTTGAAGGGCAGGAATAGAAATGCAGCTGTAGACAATGGACTTGTAGACACAGAGGGGCACGCAGAGGGTGGGGCAAATTGGGAGATTGGAATTGACATGTACCCTACCATGTGTAAAACAGTACACATTTTATCTAATTGCTAGTGAGAAGCTACTGTATAGCACAGGGAGCTCAACCCGATGCGGGTGGGATGGAGTGAGGAGGCAGGTCCAAGAATGAAGGGATCTATGTATGGATATAGCTGATTCATGTTGCTGTGTAGCAGAAACTGAGACAACATTGTAGAGCAATCATACTCAAAAAAAAAAGAAGGATTAGGGTGAGGGGAGTGCAAAGGAAAAAGAACGGAGTTAGTCTGGGTGGCAAAAAAGGCTCAATCAGTCTGCTGCTTGACATGAGAGGTTGAGTGTCTTATATACCAAAGCCCACTGAACGGGACACTTGAAAAGGGTGAACTCATGGTATGTGTCAATAGATTACATATATCAACAAAGCTGGTTTGTTGTTGTTTCCGAAGAGTGTCTGAGTGGGAGGCAGGTGAGTCTGTCTCCAGAAGGAGGTAATTCTGTCTGTGCAGGGTAGGTGGTGGTGAGGGAAATGGACAAGATGGTTAGGAGGACGTGGCTGCCTCCAGCTTCAAGTGGATCTGGGCTGGACTAAAGCAGTAGCATCTATGCTGAGAGCATAGTTGGGACCAGTCCCTGCCCACGGGGATCCAGGGCCCATCCAGAATGTGTCAGCCCTGCTATGAGCCTTCAGTCTCCATGCCAAACATCCTGAAACACCACCACCCCAGGGACCCCTTCCACAGACTCAGATAACACTTTAGTTTCCCAGCAAACCTTGAGATCCACCTGTAGCAAACAAAGGGTACCTTTTACCCCGTTTGGGGCTCATTATGTTATTACTTTTTTTTCTTCTGCTTTATTCTCACTTTTAATTTATGCTAGCTTACATCTTCTGTATCATTTTAAAAAAATTATTTATTTTTGACAGTACCGCATGGCTGGTGGGATTTTTAGTTCCCTGACCAGGTATGGACCCCAGGCGCTGTGAGCACACAGTCCCAAGCACTAGGCCACCAGGGAAGTCCCCTCTGTATCTCTCAAGCCTCTTGGAAATCCATTACCCCCAACAAGGCAGAGCACACATAACATTTTTAAAAGTACAATTTGCAAAACACTCTCAGGTACATTTTCTGTTTTAGGGTTGAGAATAGCCTAGGTGGAAGGCATTAATAGAAAAAGTGAAGCTATTTCTATTTTTAGGTTAAGAGAAATGAGAGACTTGGTCAGGGGCATCTGGCTATTGGATGTGGAGTGAGAGCTAAAACTGGGGTCTTGGAACTCCAAGGTACCACTCTTTCTTCTGTGGAAGGCACCAGAAGCAAGCCCAGGAGAAGGCCCAGGTTGTCTTCCTCCAGCCTGGCCAAGGCACACACCTCCTCCCAGGCACACTGACAGGACGTTTAATAGGAAAGTGCCCCAGCCCATCTGCTCAGGGAGGGAGGCCAGGGCTGAAGGGAAAGGGGAAGATGACTTTCCAATTCCTGGCCTCATCCCTCCCACGGACTTGAAGTGAATAGATGTTCCTCCTTTCGGTCACTTACACGTGTAACCATGGTACTGTCCCTCAGGACAAGGGCAGACAGGACAGTTTTCCCCCAAGTCCTGGGCATAGGTGCCCACTGTTCTGTCTGGAGTTCATTTTGGAAGATATGGTATGACATTATCTCCTGACACCAGTGGGGCAACTCTGAGCCAAGAGGAGACCTCTCCTATTAAAATTTTTTTTTAATTTTTGACATAGCAGCCTTTATTTATTTATTATTCATTTATTTATTTAAATATTTATTTGGCTGTGGTGTGTCTTTGTTTGGAGGGGAAGCTTGCATTTGAAAATGTTGACTTATTTACTTTTCACTGTGCTGGGTCTCCATTGTGGCACATGGGATTTCTCCAGCTGGTGCACCGGCTTAGTTGCCTCAGGGCATGTGGGATCTCAGTTCCCAGACCTGGGATCGAACCCTTGACCCCTACATTGGCAGGCGGATTCTTAATCCACTAGACCACCAGGGAAGCCCTGCGTGGAGTCTTTTAGTTTAGACATGCTGGATCTCCCATCCTTGGGGCATGCAGGATCTTTAGATGTGGCGTGTGTGATCTAGTTTCCTGACCAGGGGTGAACCCAGAGACCCTGCATTGGGAGCACAGAATCTTAGCCATTGGACCACCAGGCAAGTCCTGAGACCCCTTTTAGAGGAGAGGCTGAAGGAATGACTGTGAAGATCACCAGGACAGCAGCCAGACTCTTCCCATTTCTCATACTCAAAAGTGGAAAAAGAGAACCCGCAGCCTCGAGAAGGGGCTCCTCCCATTTCAGCGCAACTCAATATACTTGGCAGTTCACAAAAGGGCCACACCCAGCTCTGCTTTCCAGCACTTGCTCTGGAGGTGGGGTGGGAATGAAGGTGCAAGATAGAGCATCATCAGGGACACATAAACAGTCTGACTGGGGAGCTAAGAGAAGGAGGGAGTAGCTTATTACAGATTTGAACAGGAGTCTGCGGGCAGTTACATCTGAGAGGGAACTGTGTGGTTATGTAAGCTTTATTTTTTTTCAACTTTTTAAAACTTGATAACGCCTACTTTTTGTTTGTCATTTAAGTTTTAAAATATTCTTTCTTTTTATTTTATTGAAGTAAAATTGATATGTAACATTATATAAGCCTCAGGTGTGAAAGTGAAAGTCGCTCAGTTGTATCTAACCCTTTGTGACCCCATGGACTGTAACCCACCAGGTTCCTCTGTCCATGGGATTCTCCCAGGCAAGAATATTGGAGTGGGTCGCCATTCCCTTCTCCAGGGGATCCTCCCAATGCAAGGAGCGAACACTGGTTTTCCTAATTGCAGGCAAATTCTTTACTGTCTGAGCCAACAGGGAAGCCCCTTCAGGTATGCAACACACACAATTTGACATCAGTACGTACTACAAAGCAATCAGCGCTAAAGGTCTAGTTACCCCACCCCACGTCACCATCATACAGTTTATCTGCTTCACTCATTTCATCCTCCCCACTCCATTCCCTTTGGGCAACTACCAATCTACTTTTGTATCTCTGAATTTGATGTTTTTGTTTTTTGTGCATTTGGGTTTTTGTTTGTTTGTTTTGGGGGTTTTGCTTTGGCCACACTGCAGCACATGGGATCTTAGTTCCCCAACCAATGATTGAATACCTGCCCTTTGGGGATGGAAGAGTGGAGTTCTAATCCCTAGACCACCAGAGAATTTCCTGTTCATTTGTTTTGTTTTTTCAGATTCCTCGTAGGAGTGAAATCCTATTAAATTTGTCTCTCTTCGTCTGACATGCCTCACTTAACAATACCCTCAAGGTCCATCCATGTTTTCCCAAATGGCAGGGTTTTGTTCTTTTTATGGCCAAGTAGTATTCCATTGAGTCAGACATGACTGAGTGGCTTCACTTTCACTTTTCACTTTTATGCACTGGAGAAGGAAATGGCAACCCACTCCAATGTTCTTCCCTGGAGAATCCCAGGGACGGGGGAGCCTGGTGGGCTGCCATCTATGGGGTCGCACTGAGTCGGACACGACTGAAGCGACTTAGCAGCAGCAGCAGTGGTCCATTGTGTGTGTATATGTGTGACAACCGCTTTATTCATCCATCCGTAGACACTTGTGGTTGTTTCCGTATCTTAGCTATTGTAAACAGTGCTACAATGAACATAGGGGTGCATATGTCTTTTCAAATTAGTGTTTTTGTGCTCTTTGGATGAATACCCAGAAGTGGAATATTACATCATACAGTAGTTCTATCTCTAATTATAATGTTTTGAGGAATCTCCATGCTGTTTTCCATAGTTGCTGCACCAATTTATAATTCAACCAACAGTGCATCCTCTCAAAAACATATCATTTCTTGTCTTTTTAAAATAACAGTCATTCTGACAAGTGTGAGGTGATATCTCACTATGGTTTTGATTTGCATTTCTCTAATAAATGTGAACTGTGAATCTGAGCTGTTCAAGCTGGTTTTAGAAAAGGCAGAGGAACCAGAGATCAAACTGCCAACATCCACTGGATCATTGAAAAAGCAAGACAGTTCCAGAAAAACATCTATTTCTGCTTTAGTGACTGTGCCAAAGCCTTTGACTGTGTGGATCACAATAAACTACGGAAAATTCTGAAAGAGATGGGAATACCAGACCACCTGACCTGCCTCTTGAGAAACCTGTATGCAGGTCAGGAAGCAACAGTTAGAACTGGACATGGAACAACAGACTGGTTCCAAGGCTGTATATTGTCACCCTGCTTATTTAATTTATATGCAGAGTACATCATGAGAAACCCTGGGCTGCAAGAAGCACAAGATGGAATCAATATCGCCAGGAGAAATATCAATAACCTCAGATATACAGATGACATCACCCTTATGGCAGAAAGTGAAGAGGAACTAAAAACCTCTTGATGAAAGTGAAAGAGGAGAGTGAAAAAGTTGGCTTAAAGCTCAACATTCAGAAAACGAAGATCATGGCATCCGGTCCCATCACTTCATGGGAAATAGATGGGGAAACAGTGGAAACAGTGTCAGACTTTATTTTTTGAGGCTCCAAAATCACTGCAGATGGTGACTGCAGCCATGAAATTAAAAGACACTTGCTCCTTGGAAGAAAAGTTATGACCAACCTAGATAGCATATTCAAAAGCAGAGACATTGCTTCGCCAACAAAGGTCTGTCTAGTCAAGGCTATGGTTTTTTCCAGTGGTCATGTATGGATGCGAGAGTTGGACTGTGAAGAAAGCTGAGTGCCGAAGAGTTGATGCTTTTGAACTGTGGTGTTGGAGAAGACTCTTGAGAGTCCCTTGGACTGCAAGGAAATCCAACCAGTCCATTCTGAAGGAGATCAGCCCTGGGTGTTCTTTGGAAGGAATGATGCTAAAGCTGAAACTCCAGTACTTTGGCCACCTCATGCGAAGAGTTGACTCATTGGAAAAGACTCTGATGCTGGGAGGGATTGGGGGCAGGAGGAGAAGGGGACGACCGAGGATGAGATGGCTGGATGGCATCACCGACTCGATGGACATGATTTGAGTGAACTCCGGGAGATGGTGATGGACAGGGAGGCCTGGCGTGCTGTGATTCATGGGGTCATAAGGAGTCAGACATGACTGAACGGCTGAACTAAACTGAACTGAATAATTAATAATTATGATGTTTTCATGTATTTTGTTGCCTATCTATATTTCTTCTTTGGAAAAATGTTTATTCAGATCCTCTGCCCATTTTTAAAATCAAGTTGTTTGGGTTTCTTTCCTTCTTTTTTGCTATTGTTGAGATATATGAGTTCTTTATATATTTTGGATAGTAATCCTTTATCAGATATATGATTTGTAAATATATTCTGCCATTCAGTAGGCTTCCTTCTGTTTTTTTGATGATTTCCTTTACTGCACAGTTTTTACTTCAATGTAGATTTAACCTTATGTTTGTTTTCCCTTGCCTTTGTAGTCAGATCCATGAATATATTGCTAAGATCAACATCAACAAGCTTCACTTCTGTTTTCTTCTAGGAATTTTATGGTTTCGGGTCTTACATTCAAGTTTTTAATCCATGTTGAGTTGACTTTTGTGTATGGTGTAAGATAGTGGTCTAGTTTTATTCTTTTGCATATGTCTGTCCAGTTTCCCCAACATCATTAATTAGACTGTCCTTTCTCAATAGTACATTCTTTGCTCTTTCATTATAAATTCATTGATCATATATGCATGGATTTCTTTCTGGGCTCTCTGTTCATTTCCATTGATCTGTATGTCTGTTTTTAATCCCAGTACTATGCCATTTTGACAACTATAGCTTTGTAGTATAGTTTGAAATCAGGGAGTGTGATACCTCCAGCTTTCTTCATCTTTCTCAAGATTACCATGCCCATTTGGGATCCTTTGTGGTTCCATACAAATCTGAGAATTATTTGTTCTAGTTCTGTAAAAAATGCCATTGGAATTTTGATAATGATGACTTATACTTTTTAAACAAAGGGTGGAGTGCGAAGAGAGAAAGAAGAAGCATCAGAGATGGAAGGAAAACAAAGAGGAAAGTGTTCCAGGCAGAGGAAGACTGCCAAAGGCACAGGCAATGCAGTGGAATGTGGGCACACTTGAGAAACATTGAGTAATTCTGCTTGATTGCAGCATGAGGTAGTGGAAAAAGGACTGGAAAGGTAGACTGGAGCCGTATCAAAACAGAGGCCCTTAAATTCCAAGCTAAGGAATTTGCATTTCATTTAGTAGGCCATAGGGAACCCCTACAAGTGACTGGCTTAGAGAATGGTTTGGGAGGAAAATTCTGGCAGCTGAACGTCTCTTGAGGTCTCTCTAGTTAAGTTCCTAGAGAATGATTCAGGTTTTTGTGAGGTTGCTGTTCTTGGGAACTGGAAGGCCGGAAGATATTCATTTTAAATGCCTATGTGATGATTCCGCCTTTATTCTAACGAGAGATACAAAGATGAACAAAGACACAGACTCTAAGTTGATTCCTAGCCTTGTGGAGAAAGCCAGCAAAGGAGCAGCTACCCTGCGATGAGGTCAAGTGTGCTGGGTCCCCAACAGAAAGAAGATGGAAACAGTTCAGAGATTTCTCTCCAAGAAGAGAACAGTGATCCTAATGTCTTATCTTCCCACTGTCATCTAAATAGCCCTATTCCTGGGCTTCCCTGGTGACTCAGCGGTAAAGAATCTGCCTGCCAGTACAGGAGACACAAGTTCTGTCCTCGGTCCAAGAAGATCCCACATGCCGCGGTGCGACTAGGCCTGTGAGACATAACCACTGAGCCTGTGCTCTGGACCCCGGGGCCCCAACTACTAAGCCCATGTGCCAAAACTACTGAAGCCTGCGGGCCCTAGAGCCCGAGCTCTGCAACAAGAGAAGCCACCACAATGAGAAGCCTGTGCACTCCAACTAGAGAGTAGCCCCACTTGCCACAACAAGAGAAAGCCCATGTACAGCAATAAAGATGCAGCATAGCCAAAAATAAATAAATAAAATTATAAAAATAAGTAACTAAATAGTCCTGCTCCTAAACATATTTTACATTTGCTGCTACTGCTAAGTCACTTCAGTCGTGTCCGACTCTGTGCGACCCCATAGACGGCAGCCCACCTGGCTCCGCCGTCCCTGGGATTCTCCAGGCAAGAACACTGGAGTGGGTTGCCATTTCCTTCTCCAATTTAGGGGGCACCTAGTCTGAGTCTGGAGAAGGCAATGGCACCCCACTCCAGTACTCCTGCCTGGAAAATCCCATGGACGGAGGAGCCTGGTGGGCTGCAGTCCATGGGGTCGCTAAGACTCGGACACTACTGAGCGACTTCACTTTCACTTTTCACTTTTATGCATTGGAAAAGGAAATGGCAACCCACTCCAGTGTTCTTGCCTGGAGAATCGCAGGGACGGGGAGCCTGGTGGGCTGCTGTCTCTGGGGTCACACAGAGTTGGACACGGCTGAAGCGACTCAGCAGCAGCAGCAGTAGTCTGAGTCGTGAAGCAAATAACGTCAGCTGAACGAACACAGACAAGTGTCCAGGTACCTGCTCTCTGTCTTCCTTTCTAACCCCAAAGTGTTAGACATTGACTAACCCACTAGACTGGGGGGGTCTGAGAAGCCCAAGGATTCAGGGTTAACTCTGACCTCAAGACACATGTCCCCCACCTCTCAGCTTTGCTTAATTGGGTTACAGGAATTAGTCTTGAGAAACAGAGAAACTACATTCTCCTCACTCCTAAGCCTCTAAAGAAGAGGTCAAGCGAGGTCGCCCCTGCTTGACCTGGTGAGGATGGCCAAGCAAGGGAAATAGCTTCTTGGAGGATGTGGTAGGGCAGGCCAGTGCAGGGCAGGCAGGAAAAAAACAGTGAAAGTCGGACCAGGGAGAGCTGGAGGAGCATGCTCCAACTCGGTGCCTACCACACAGGAGGCACCTGCTGATTATTTATGGATTGCATGAATGAATCTCAGAAGTCAGATGGCACTCAGTTTCAGAGAAATGCAATTAAATTGCGGTGAGAAACCATCTTTCACCAATGGGACAGGCAAAGATGAGAAAGCTTGAGAAGATCCTGTGTTAGTAAGAGTGTAGGAAACAGACCTTCGCATGGCCTGCCCATGCAGCCGTAAATGGATAGTTTCTGTGCAAGGTGAGCTAACAATATAGATCAACATCAAATGCATGTAATTTGCAAGCAAGCAATTTCACTTCTGGAGATTTATCCTGCAGACGTACAAAGTGTGCAAAGTGATCTGTGTACAGTTGCTTCTAATTTCAGAAGATAAAAAATAACAAAGAGCTGACAAAACTGATGATGGCTTACCCATCCAATTAAATACTGTGAATTATGATATGGACTGATTTGCAAGATAAATTACTGCAAAAAACTAGAGGATGAATAGCAGATGTAGTAGGGTAACATTTGTGTGAACAATAAAAAAACAATGTGTATATGTTTGTATGCTCTCATTTGTGAGGGAAGAAAAATACATATTTGGTTATATAAATATAGAATACTTTGAGAAGGGAACAGGAGAAAACTTCCTTGGTTTGCCTCCAGCGTGGTGATCTGGGTAGTTGGGGAGCAGGTACATCGTACACATACTCATTTTTACCTTTAAAATTGTATGCTATGTGCAAGTAGTACTTACGAAAACATTTTTAATATAAACAAATTAAAAGAAGAGAGGGAGGCTTGTGACTGTTTCCTTCAACAGGGTCTCCCGGGGCAGCACCGTCCCTGTGAGTTGGTCTACAGCGCCCCCTGCTGCTGTTTGTAAGTAATGCAAAGTGGGTGTGGGGATGACCCGCGGGGAATTCTGAGGGAACATAGAGACCTCTTTCAGTCAGTCAATTCAGTCTCTCAGTCGTGTCCGACTCTTTGCGACCCCATGAATTGCAGCACGCCAGGCCTCCCTGTCCATCACCAACTCCCGGAGTTCACTCAGACTCCTGTCCATCGAGTCGGTGATGCCATCCAGCCGCCTCATCCTCTGTCATCCCTTTCTCCTCCTGCCTTCAATCTTTCCCAGCATCAGGGTCTTTTCCAATGAGTCAGCTCTTCGCATAAGGTGGCCAAAGTATCGGAGTTTCAGCTTTAGCATCAGGCCTTCCAATGAACACCCAGGACTGATCTCCTTGCAGTCTAATGGACTCTCAAGAGTCTTCTTCAACTCCACAGTTCAAAGGCATCAATTCTTCGGTGCTCAGCCTTCTTCACAGTCCAGCTCTCACATCCATACATGACCACAGGAAAAACCATAGCCTTCTTGTTGGCAAAGTAATGTTTCTGCTTTTTAATTATACTATCTAGGTTGGTCATAACTTTCCTTCCAAGGAGTAAGTGTCTTTTAACTTCATGGCTGCAATCACCATCCGCAGTGATTTTGGAGCCCCCAAAATAAAATTTGACACTGTTTCCACTGTTTCCCCATCTATTTCCCATGAAGTGATGGCACCAGATGCCATGATCTTCTTTTTCTGAATGTTGAGCTTTAAGCCAACTTTTTCACTCCCCTCTTTCACTTTCATCAAGAGGCTTTTTAGTTCCTCTTCACTTTCTGCCATAAGAGTGGTGTCATCTGCATATCTGAGGTTATTGATATTTCTCCTGGCAATCTTGATTCCAGCTTGTGCTTCTTCCAGCCCAATGTTTCTCATGGTGTACTCTGCATATAAGTTAAATAAGCAGGGTGACAATATACAGCCTTGACGTACTCCTTTTCCTATTTGAAACCAGTCTGTTGTTCCATGTCCAGTTCTAACTGTTGCTTCCTGACCTGCATATAGGTTTCTCAAGAGACCTCTTTAGAGAAACACAAAGAAGAAAGAATAGTGTACGATGTTGAAGCTGCAGGAGGTGAGAAAGGACAGGCTATGCCCTTTGGCATCTGACATATAATAGGAGGGGCACCGGGAATGAGCAGTACTGGGTTCAAGTCCTGAGTCTGCCCTCGCTGGCTGTGTGCCCTGGGACACGCGACCTTTTAAGAAGTCTTAGCTCTTTCCCCATAAATTGGGCTACTAATGTCTACCCCTAGGGTTATTGTGAAGATCAAATAGGTACGGAATGTGAGCTGAGGTTTAGAATTGGAGAAGCGCTATAAAAATGCTAAGGGATTATATTTAATTAGCCCTATTTGTTTTATGAGAAAATAGAGGCAGTTTAGGGCAGTGGTCAAGACAAAGGACTCTGGAGCTAGAACTGTCTGAGTTGTAAGCCCAGCTCCACCATACCCCAACTGGGATGATCTAGGATAAATTACTGACTTTAAAGACCTCCTGTTTCTCCATCTGTGAAATAGTGTTAAAATAACATTTTTGGATGGTTGTTGTGACAATTAAGCGAAGAGGTATATCATTTGGTATCGTGCCTGGCACACAGTGAGTGCCAGTTAAGCCTCTGATGTTACCTATTTCTTGTACTATATACAGTGCTTATACACTTTCAGTTATTGTTTATAGTTGTTAAGTTGTATTCGACTCTTTTGTGAGCCCATGGACTCTAGCCCACCAGTTTCCTCTGTCCATGAGATTTTCAGGCAGTGGGTTGCCATTTCCTCCTCCAGGGGAATCTTCCCCACCCAGGAATTGAGCCTGTGTCTCCTGCATTGGCAGGTGGATTGTTTACCGCCGAGCCACCAAAGAAGCCCGTGTACTTTATGTAAGTGCTTAATAAATGTTAGCTAGTCTTACCATTTTTTATGCGAAGAGCCTGAGGCTTGGAGAGGGGAAGTGACTTGCCCAAGCCACTCAACTAATGAATAGTAATGATTCCAGAACCTTCCAGACAGAAGTACTCTAGTTTAGAGGGCATTTTCAGGTGGGGCTATATTTAATCCCAGCGACCTGAGTTAGAGCCAGACTGGAGAGGGGATGGAGCTTGGGGGACCGTGAAGAAGAGAAGCTTTAGTGGGGGGAAAACGTGGAGGAGAGGAGGACTTGTGAGGAGACCCAGGGACATGTTGTGGCAGGGTGTGTAAGAATTCAGCAAAGAGATGTAGCACTAATAGGAAACGGAGTGGAATCAGGAATACAGAACTGGAAGAACTTTAAAAGAGAAGATCAAGGATGAGGGCTTTTAAGCTAAGTTCCTGGAGGCGGGGTGGGAACTGAGAACATGATGATACTCATCCTCACTGGGAATAAGTATTTCAGAGAAAGGCAACATGGTGCAGTAGAAAGACCACTAATAAGTATTTGTTCCTCATCTTCTCTGCCATGCTATCAACCAGAGAGAAAAAGACTGTTGTTTGCTAACTGGATGCCCTTAGGCAGATTATTAAGCTTTCTGAGCCTCTGTTCTCACAACAGGCATCATTACTTGACTGGTAGGATTCTCATGAAAATTGAAGCTGACAAAAAAATAGAGTTCTGTATGATCCAGTAGTCCTACTCCTGGGCACATATCCAGACAAAATTATAACTCAAAAAATTACTTGCACCCCTGTGTTCATAGTGGCACTATTCACAAAAGCCAAGGCATGGAAAAACCTAAATGTCCATCAACAGATGAAGGGATAAAAAAATGTGGTATATATATAATATAATGGAATACTACTCAGTCATAAAAAAGGATGAGATAATGCCATTTACAACATAAATGGACCTAAAGATTATCATACTAACTGAAGTAAGTCAGAAAGAGAAAGATAAATAGCATATGATGTCACTCATGTGGAATCTAAAACACGATGCAAGTGAACGTATCTATGAAACGGAAACAGACTCATAGACACAGAGCAGACTTGTGGTTACCAAAGTGGAGAGGAGGTGAGGGCGGGATGGACTGGGAGTCTGGAATAAGCAGATGGAAACTATCACATATACAGTGGATACACAACAAGGTTCTACTGATTAGGAAGCCTGGCATGCTGCAGTTCCTGGGGTTGCAGCCTGGCGTGCTGCGATTCATGGGGGTCGCAAAGAGTCGGACACGACTGAGCGACTGAACTGAACTGAAAGTGTCAGACATGACTTAGCTACTGAACAACAACAACAACAATAACTGTATAGGAACTCTATTCAATATCCTGAGATAGACCATAATGTAAACGATTATGAAAAAGAATGCATATATACATACAGCTGAATCACTGCGCTGTAAGCAGAAATTAACACACCATTGTAGATACTTCAACAAAATTAATTTTTAAAATATTAAGTCAGGCAATAATGAACATGAAAGCCACTCACAGTGTCTAGTAGCCTGTGGGTACTCACAGGTGTTAGCTGTATTCAAATTGAGCAACTCTATGCAGGAGACGAAAATGGCAACCCACTCCAGTACTCTTGCCTGGAGAATCCCATGGAGGGAGGAGCCTGATAGGCTACAGTCCACGGGGTCGCAAAGAGTCGGACACGACTGAGCGACTTCACTTTCATGCAGGAGGCTGAGCCAGGCGCTGTGAGGTGCACAAGAAGCCTGAGGTAGGAACTTTTTGGCCAAAGAGCTTAGAGTCCAGTTGGAGAAACAGGACAGACACATAAAAGATTTTAAAACAAAACAGAAAAACTGTCAGCATCGTACATTTCAAAGACTGGAAAGGAGCAGCCTCCACCAAGGGCAGGGCTGCTGAAGGGGGGCTCCCTAAAGACATGTAAGGGAGACCTTGAGGGACCTAGTCAGGTAGAGAAGGAGGTGGGACGGCCCAGATGGAGGAGAGCAGGGTAAGGTGAGGGACAGGCAAGCAATGAGCGGAAGTGTTTCCTGAGCATCTGCTCCATGTCAGTTGCCACACCAGGGGCTTTCCTGGATCTAATCGTGTTGGATTCTCACAGCAACTTGTAAGGTACTCATCTGTCTTATTTCATAAATGAGAAATGCTGAGAATCAACAATAATATCACTTGCTAATGGTCACCCTTAGTATATGGAAGAATCAACACTCAAAGTCAGAACCCTGACTTTGATCCCTGGTCAGAGAACTCAAGATCTTGCATGCCATAACTAAAAAGATCTTGCATGCTCCAACTAAGACCTTGTGCAGCCAAATAAATAATTTTATTTTTAATTTTTTGAAAAAGAATCAAAGACTGGTGTATGTATGAGGGAGACAGAGTCTTGAGCAAGGGTGTGTGGGGGTGCATTCCAGGTAAAATTGAAAGCACCCAGGCCCTAAGGAAGAAACCTAAGATCATGTGAGGGAGCCTTGTGAAGGCAAGAGGGTGTCAAGATGAGGTTGGAGAAGCAGAACAATCCTGCCATCACACCCTTGTATATTACATTCAGAACTGGAGCTTGATCCTAACTTAAGGAGAAGCCAGTTTAAGCAGGGGAGTTATATGATTCAGCTGATTTCTCAGAAAGTTCATTCTGGGATATTGTATGGAACAGAGCTAAAGTGACCAGGATGGAGCAAATTGCAATTGTCTTAGAAGGCTGGTGACGATTTGGATGGGGCTGGAAGTGTGCCTTCCTTGGGGCATGACAGCCCATTCCACTATTCCTGCATGGAGAATCCCCATGGACAGAGGAGCTGGGCAGGCTGCAGTCCATGGGGTTGCACAGAATCAGACACAAGCGATTCGATTTAGCACAAAAGCACACAGAAGTGTTTCTTAGGAGTAGCAGTGTGAGGTCAGTCTTGATGACGAAATTGGCTATGAGAAGGGTAAGGAGAACACGTTGTCAAGGTTGATAGGAAATGTCATTTCTGAGATGGAAGAAGACTGAAGGAGGAGGAGATTTGGGGCAGCAGGGGATAGATTGGGGTTTATAGCAATGTGGGCCAAGAGAAGGCTATAATATCAATTTACTTTGAGACTGTTCAATCCTGTTATGAAAGATAACTGTGTAGTATGTAAAACACGAGTGAAATATCTTAAGATGTTCTAAGGATAGATAATTAGCTAGTAAGCAAAATGTTTGTTAGAGGGATGTAGACATCATCATTAGCACATAGTTAAACAGCAAGTAAAACGTGTGTGTGTGCGTGTAAAACGTAGATAGGAATTACTTGTTCTTTCTTTGAATTACTCAACTATAAGAACCTGAGGGCAGAAACATGTTCTTTTAGAGTGTCAGTTTTTTAGACTTTTGAAAACCATAACCTGGACTTCCCTGACAGTCCAGTGGTTAAGTCTCCGTGCTTCCATTGCAGATAGTGGGTTCAATCCTTGGTTGGAGAATTAAGATACCACATGCTAGATGGCAAGGTAAAAAAAAATAAAATGGATAAACAAAAGCTGTAACCCACAGCAAGAAATAAATCTTACGTATGTCCCAGGTAACATATATTTATAAAAATATATAAGTGCACTGGGCTTCCCTGGTGGCTCAGACAGTAAAAATATATGTGTGTCAAAAGTCTCTCAAGGCAATATGTACTTACTCTTCCTCCTGGTTATGCACTCTTATCTTTCCTATTTGATTCTCTTCTATTTATTTTTCCCAACAAAATATCTCACATATTTATTACTGGGCCAAAGTGCTAGTGCAGAAATACTAACACAAAGAGAAAAATCATTTTCCCAATAAAACATGTCCAGCTGTTCAGAAAGTAGTGATGTTCTCAGAGTAATATGGTAAGATCTAAGTGACCTTGTGTGTGTGCTCAGACACTCAGTCGTGTCCCACTCTTTGCAGCCCTATGGACTGTAGCCCACCAGGCTCCTCTGTCCATGGGATTTCCCAGGCAAGAATACTGGAGTGGGTTCCCATGTCCTTCTCCAGGGGATCTTCCCAACCCAGGGATCAAACCCACATCTCTTACCTCTCCTGCATAGGTAAGCAGATTCTTTACCACTAGTGCCACCTGGGAAGCCCCAAGTGACCTTGACACAAGCATAAATATGTGTGCCACCTCATGTGCAAAGCTCCTTAGAGACACAGCTTGGTTCTTTTTCAATGTCTTCCCTTGAGTTGTACCTGATTCTGTTACCAGTTTTGATTCCAATTCATTGGGGAAAGCGACGACTCTGCTTTTATTTCTTGCCCAGGAATCACTTGATCCTGAACATCTTGTGAGAAGACATGGTGAGGAGCAAATTCAACCACACATAGGATGGCAAGGACGAGAGGAGGAAGCAGGTAGGAGGATGTGTGTAGAACCTATTCTTTTCAGCACTGAATACACCTCTAACTGATTCTACAACTCACTAATGGGTTGTATCTTGCGGTTTGGGAAACTGCCAACAAGTGTGTGGGGCTTCCTCGTGGCTCAGTGGTAAAGAATCTGCCTGCCAATGCAGGAGATGAAGGTTTGATCCCTGGGATGGGAAGACTCCCTGGAGAAGGGAATGACAACCCACTCCAGTATTCTTGCCTGGGAAATCCCAGGGTCAGAGGAGTCTGGCAGGCTATAGTCCATGGGGTCGAAAAAGAGTCAGATGCAACTTAGCAACTGAACAATAACAAGTGTGTGAAAAGAATGAAAAGGTGAGTCTAAACCCTACTTCAGCCATTTGCTGTATGACCTCAAGCAAATTACTTTGTCCCTCTGGGCTTCATTTTTCTGACCTGGAAAATAAGAAAATTGGACTTAATGATTTTTTATCTTCCTTCCAGTATTAAGGTCTTTTAGCTCATTAGTTCAGTTCAGTTCAGTCACTCAGTCGTGTCCGACCCTTTGCGACCCCATGAATCACAGTACACCAGACCTCTCTGTCCATCACCAACTCCCGGAGTTCACTCAGACTCGCATCCATCGAGTCAGTGATGCCATCCAGCCAGCTCATCCTCAGTCGTCCCCTTCTCCTCCTGCCCCCAATGCCTCCCAGCATCAAAGTCTTTCCAATGAGTCAACTCTTCGCATGAGGTGGCCAAATTACTGGAGTTTCAGCTTTAGCATCATTCCTTCCAAAGAAATCCCAGGGCTGATCTCCTTCAGAATGGACTGGTTGGATCTCCTTGCAGTCCAAGGGACTCTCAAGAGTCTTCTCCAACACCAGTACTACACACATACTCCCACCCACCAAACACACTCATACATAGCCCCCAGGATTGGATTCCCATTATTATTGGCAGAGTATGTCACCTCGGAGGCCAGTATGATGAAGGGTCATCTAATAAAAATAGTTATTGAAATTAGTGTTTATCTAAATTCTCCATGAAGGAAAAATCTTATAGCCATTTTACAAATTGTCAGCACATTTTTTCTTATTTTTTGGCCATGCTGCTTCCCTGACTATGGATTGAATCCCTGCTCTCTGCAATGGAAGCGTGATCGGTGTCTTAACCAATAGACCATCAAGGAAGCCTCCAATTGTCAGTGCATTTGACCAAATTTGGTCATTATCATTACTCATTATCTCTCCAAAGTCTTTATCATGCACCTAAATAATAATGACTTAATAATTTACAGCAAATTGTAACCTTTGTTGACAAAGATCTGTCTAGTCAAAGCTATGGTTTTTCCAGTAGTCATATATGGATGTGAGAGTTGGACTATAAAGAAAGCTGAGCGCTGAAGAACTGATGTTTTTGAACTGTAGTGTTGGAGAAGTCTCTTGAGAGTCCCTGGGACTGCAAGAAGATCAAACCAGTCAATCCTAAAGGAAATCAGTTGGAAGGACTGATGCTGAAGCTGAAACTCCGCTACTTTGGCCACCTGATTCGAGCAACTGACTCACTGGAGTCGACCCTGATCCTGGGAAAGACTGAAGGCAGGAGGAGAGGGGGGTGACAGAGGATGAGATGGTTGAATGGCATCACCAATGCAATGGACATGGGTTTGAGCAAGCTCCAGGATTTGGTGATGGATAGGGAAGCCTGGCGTGCTGCAGTCCATGGAGTGGCATGGCTGAGCTACTAAGCTCTGAGCAATAGACATGACTGAGCTCTGACACGACTGAGCAACTAAACTGAACTAAACTGTAACCATAATGTCATAAAAACTTCATCAGGTAAGAAAGATCCTGTCATCATAAACCTCTTCTTTGTTTAACAGACAAGGAAATGTACTAGGACCAGGTATATTGCAGGTCACAAAGGTCATATGGGGTGCTAAGTGGTGTTGCTGCACCACGAACCCACGCTTCCTGCTTTCACATCTGGGGCTTCTGTCTCCTGAGAACGCAGACCCAGGGACCATACCAGCCCAGAGGTGGGCTGTCTTTCTGCCCCTGTGGGGATGGGAGGCCGGGGCTGTGTGATTAGGATTTGCTGATGTACTATAATCCTGCCTTGCAATACTCCAAGCCCAGCTGATTGTTGTCCCATTTGTTTCTCTTTCCACTTTAAAATGTGAATTTCTTCTGAGGGAAGCCAATCCACATGTTTCTGATTTGTTTACACTTAATGTCTCCTAATAGTGCTCTCTGACATCCCTGAGCTTCACACCTTTCCTAGAGGATGCTGGGTGAGCAGATTGAGAAGAGATGGCACTCCAAACATCCCTTTAGGCTAATGATGTCTCCCAGGCTTGCAGTTGAGGCTTCAGCTGCGGATAGCAGCTCCAGCTCTAGCCAAGGAGACAGTTAAAACAGCTGGGCCAGGGACTTTCTGGTGGTGCAGTGGCTAAGACTCTGTGCTCCCGATGCAGGGGCCTGAGTTCCAACCCTGGTGAGGGAAGTAGATCCCACATGCCATAACCAACGTTCCCCATGTCACAACCGAGACCCAGTACAGCCAAATACATAGAAAACAAAGCAAGCAAACAAAAAACAGCCGGGTCAGCCAGCATGGGATTCCATTCAGAACACAGAATATTATGAAGCAAGGGTGACACTGATCCCTGCTAGCTTAGCCAGAGCATGAAGTAAAGTCCTGTATGAGGAAAGGGGCGTTTTTTGGTACTCCTTGGCTGTCCTAATCATATACCTCAGGAGGAGTGCTTAGATGTTTCCTCTAAGCAAACTTGACTATAACAGTGGAAGTGAACTAGGATGGGTAGCCATTCCCTCGAAGGAGGGTTGATCTGTGGGGACAACACAGCATGCTAGAAAGTGCTAGATAGTCAGAGGAACCTGACATCCAAGCTTGAATCTGACATTCAGCCCAGGGACTTTAGGGAAGTTACTTTACCTCTGTGGATATATATCATCAGTAAACTCCCACTGCAGATTGTTGTAAGGATTAAACGAGAATTTGAAGAATAGATACATATGTGTGTGTGTGTATATATATACGTATATATATATGTATATATATGTATATATATATAGCTGAATCACTGTGCTGTATGACAGGAGAGTAAATAGGCACTTATAAGGCACTTATAAATGGCAGTTAATAGTTTCATATTATCTGAAAGTAAAAGACTGTATGTTTAATTCCCTCTTAATTCTAATTTAAATCATGCTCTGGACAGCCTCCAGGCACCCTGCTGAGTCCAATATGGAAAATTTTATAACAATTAATGAATAATAATTTAAAGAGAATGTGACTGTAAATCCAGGGCTGGATGCTCCAAGGGTGGACTGGAGAAGAGAAAAAAGTGGGTTTACAAGATTATTGAGGAGTTGCTTGAGAAAAATGTCATAGATGCTTTAGGAAAATCACAAAGCAGTTTAATAGACAAAAGAATCCAAGTTGAGTTTGGGAGGCTGCGGATGAAGAGGCAAGCTGGGGGATGCAGAGGCATGCTGAAGTAAGGCCTTAATCAGGGAAGTCTTCTCCATGATCCTGAACTTGGACTTAAATTTTAAGCTTCCTTAATACACAGTAGACAGGAAATCTGAGGTTGTATAGTAAATGATCAGTTTTTTGTGTTAAGAATTTATGGATGGGGGAAGGAGGGAAAACTGCTTAGTAGGATGGGGTTTCCTTTTAGGGTGATGAAAATGTTTGGGACCTATTTAGGAGTGTTGTTTACTCAACAATGGGAATCTACTAAATGCCACTGAATTTTTACTTTAAATTGGTTAATTTTATGTCATATGAATTTCACTTCAATTAAAAACTTACGGAGTTATAACCTAAATGAGAAAAGAATTTGAAGAATAGATACATATGTGTGTGTGTGTATATATATGTATATATATATAGCTGAATCACTGTGCTGTACATCTAAAACTAACACAGCATGGTTAATCAACTATACTTCAACATAAAATAAATTTTTTAAAACTAGCAGAAATAAAAACTAGTATTTTTAAAGGAGTATCCCTACCAGATGCTAGACTTTTTTTTTGGCCACACCACACAGCTTGTGACATCTCATTCCCCCTACAAAGGATTGAACCTATGCTCCTGGAAGTGGAAGCCTGGAGACCTAACCACTGAACTGCCTGGAAATCCCCTAGAAAATATTTTTAAGCTACAGAAATTAAAACAGAGTGTTACTGGCACAGGAATTAAACAGTAGATAAAACAAGGGAACACGATGGAGTCCAAAGCAGACTCAAGTGGCTCCCTTGTCCGTGCAATTCTCCACTCAATAATACTGGAGTGGGTTGCCATTTCCTTCTCCAGGGGATCTTCCCAATCCAGGGATCAAAACTGGGTCTCCTATTTTGCAGGCAGATTCTTTACTAATTAAGCCACCAGCAAAGCCTATTTGGGAAATTAGTATTTGCTAAATAAGACAATAAAAATCAGGGCAGAAAATATGGATTATTCAACTGTTCAATAAATGTTGTTGGGACAAGTGCTAACCATTTGGGAAAAAAATTAAAGCTAGACTCATACCTCACAGTTTATGCCAAAATGAATTTCAGATGAATTAAAAGATTAAATGCAGAAGAATGGAAGTGTGAGAGTTCTGGAAGGAAAATATGGTAGCACTTTGTATAATTCTGGGGTGAGGGGTCTCTTTTTATAGGCTTGACATGAAGCCCTGGAACAACAACAACAAAAAGACTGATCAATTTGACCAAACACATAAAAAAACACAGAAACGAAGGCAATTTCTATATGTTCTATATGGCAAAAATTACTATAAACAAGTTGGAAAGACAAATGACAAATTGGAAGAATATTTGCAGCTCATATGATAGGTAACTAATTTCTCTGATATAGAAGGAACTTTTACAAGTTAATAAGAGAAAGCCAATCATTTCTATTGAAATGAGTGTAAGAGTGAAATGAGTGTAAGAAAAACTGAATAGTCACGACATATAAGAATATGTTTAACCTTATTAGTAATCACAGAAATAGAAATAAAATCAACAAGGAAAGAATATTTATTGCTGACCAAATTGATGAAGAAAAAAATTATTCCCAGACAATAGATCCTCTCTGCATTTTTGTAAAGATGTGAAATAGTATATAGAACTTTCCTGGAGGGCATTTTGGCTTATCAGTATATTAAATGAACTTGCTCTTCAACTCAGAAATTCCACTATTATGACTTTATCATTGAGTTAATCAGTCAAGTGAACAAAAATAAAATGTAAAAATTGGAGGGAAAACCTAAATGTTAAATCAATAAAAGGCTGACCATACTAATGGATTACTATGAAGTCATTTAAAAAGACTATGTACCCTGATATAAGTTATACCATGATACTGGCTGGAAAAAGTAAGCTGCAGAATCATCTTACACCTTACAATGGCCTTATTTTTCTAAAAATAAATTAAAAACTGTATATTGCTTGCTTTTTTTTTGTATCAAAAGTTAAAAAGTCTGGAAGGATACATACCGAACTATTAACAGTGGACACTCCTAGAAGGGAGTGGGGAGGACTGGGGGAAGAAACTTACCTTGTATATTTCTGTAGTGTCCCAAAATGTTTTACTTTTATAATCAAACAAACTTGAGGGTTAATTATAAATTATAGAACATTTGTGTAAGGGAATGCTTCAAAGGACTATAGATCTCTACAGGTAGCTAGATAGAGACATAGGAAGATAGACAGATATCCTTCTAAGTCTATAGATAGAAAGATATCCATAAATTATTGTCTGGTGAAAATGGGATGCATGCTCAGTCACTAAGTCATGTCTGACTCTTTTTGATCCCATGGATTATAGCCCACCAGGCTCCTCTGTCCTTGAGATTTTCCAGGCAAGAATACTGAAGTGGGTTGTCATTTAGATCATAGTGTGTCCTGATCTGTTATATTTTTCGAAAAGGTAGGATAAATTTTTATAAATTCTGAATCTAATGAAACACACGTACACAAAGATGTATATGAATGTGATAGCGTATGAACTCACCTACATAAATTGTGAATTGTAATTTCACAATTGTCAGAACAGAAACTAAAAATAAAAATAATCTTTAAGCACCATCTCATGGAGATAGTACCACTACCATTTTCAAATATGCCCCAGTGTTTCTAATTTTATGATCTGGGGAAGAAAATTAGCATACATGCTTGTGTGTGTGTGTGTGTGTGTGTGTGTGTGTGTGTGTGTGTGTGTACACATATGCATGAAAGAGAGAGACTGATGGCTCTGATAATATGATGGAATTTCTAGGGATGTTTTTCCTTTTTCTTTAACCTATTTGTCTAACTTCTTTACACCAAGCAGTGTTATCTTTGTAAATCAAAAATAAACATTTTAAGAAAGAAGTGAAAATTAAGGTAAAATGTATATATTTCTTCAGGTTTTTTTTGCTTGTTCAATAAGTTCATTATTGTCTTATCTGAAAAATCTTGATAGAAAATCGTGGTTTGGTTTAATTCTCAGCAGCTCGTTCCTAAGCTCTAAGGAAGCTTGCCTTCTTCTGAGCTACCCGATCTTTCTTCTGGGCAAGTGACATTTTGGGATAGTTCCATGTCTTCTTTTTAACTTCTTTCTTAGGCTTCTTCTCATACACTGTATTTTCTCGTATTGCAGCATGAGCTTTCTTATGCATCTCCTCCACCGTGTCTGGAGTTACGTTGTTCTTTATGTACTGAGAGAATTGTTTCTTGTAAGCATCTTCATCTTCTTCAGTCAGGTAACACATGTAATCTGCAATGTTTTGCACCATGATGTGCTTTCAGTGTACCTCATCACTGAATTCTTTGCTTTCTAAATCATAACCAGGGAACCGTTTGGTACTGTGAGGCATAGACAAGCCTCCATCGACAGCTCCCTTTTAGGTCCCCCAAAACTTTATTCCCAGTAGTAGCTCTAGCAAGTCCTGCATCCAAGTAACAGGTGAAGGCACCAGGTTGACCATCAATGCTTTCCACATTGTATTCATCTCCAGTCACCTCGACTTGGCCTTCATAAATTTTGTCCATGCCAAACCTATTAAGAAGCCTGCGGGCAAGCAGCAGGCCAGAACAATATGCTGCAGCATAATTTGTCAGGCCAACTTTCACACCATATTTTGGGAGTTCATGAGCATAAGCTGCTCAAACTATCATATCTCCTTCTATACGGGCATAAGCAATCTGACAAATGATACCTCTGTTCGTTACATGAACAATCATTCTGTATTTAGGTGTGTTGTACTTATTTTTATCTTGGATTACCCATCGTTTCCGAGCTAAGTAGTCAGTTTTGCCTTCTCGCCTTCTAAATTTCACTAGGTATCTTTTGAAGTAGGCCTGTTCTTGACAACTTTAACAAACCCCATCCTGCAGAACAGAACCACGACTCCGACTCCGTGGCTTGACACAGAGCTGCAGAACCAGCATGGCTCCATGGTGGGGGGCGGGGCGCGGAAGGGGTGTGGCGGGGGGAAGAGGGGTGGCGGGGGAAAGCTTCAGTTTTTAGTAACTACTCCCAGCATGGGCAGTTCCTGAAAATGTTTTCTAGTAGTGCACTGGTCAAACAATACATCAAGGTCATGATCCATACAACTCCCTTCTCTCTGCCCAGTGTTTGATATTTCCCTAGAGCCAAAAAGAAAGCTCAACAAACAAAAATAAATAATCAAGATGAGGGGTATGTGAGGCTCGGCGTACTGGGTAAACAAAAGCAGCTGAACTCTCCAGGCGCAGTTTGATCTTAATATCCAGTGGGGGTGACCTGCAAACCACATCACCACAATCTGCTTAACTCCCTTTGAAGATCATTGAGCAGCGCTCACTAGTACAGAAAATAGCTTCCCACCGGTGCTAATCACCGGGAGCCCTCCTTTCTCCTAAATCAGAACAGATGACCAGACAAAACCACATCATACGTGGGCAAGTCCCACCCAAGTACTGTTTATTTGAGGATTTTATCTGTACACCAAAACTGCTCCAAAATTGGTGGAATTTACTCCACTCACAAAAATAAAGTTAGTTAGGCATAAAGTTAGTAAGTAAAATATCAGGATGATCCATTAAAAAGTGGGAAATTTTCAGGAACAATGGAGAGAGGGAAAGAGAGAATTTTTTTTTTAAATATAATACTTATTTGGCTGTGTCGAGTCTTAGTTGTGGCATGCAGGGTCTTCCTTGCGTCTTGCAGCACATCAACTCTAGTTGTGGCACACAGGCTTAGCTGCTCTGAGGCAAGTGGGATCTTAGTTCTCTGACCAGGGATTGAACTTGTGTTCCCTGCATTGCAAAACAGATTCTTAACCACTGGACCACTAAGGACGTCCCTAAGGTAGAAATTTACTTTTACCAGAGTCTTGATTTTTTTTTAAGATGGAAAAAATTTTTAAGGTGGAAATCTTTTATACCAGAGTCTTGATTTACTCTACATAATACCAAATAATTGACTTTGATTTTCAGTTCAAGAGATCATTGCTTCTCTTTTCTTCTAGTAACTGTAACTAGGTTTCCTAAATCAATCAGCTGTTTTTATATTGTATGCACATTAATTTAGTGGGCATAAAAGCTCCCAAAAATGTAGTTTGCAGGAAAAATTATTGTCTCAGAGTCATACTTATGTTAGCAACTGCAACTGGCTCTTGTGAGCACTGATGTAAAATCCCCACCATTGATCTGTATCCCATTAAAAAGTATGATCTTCAGCAAATCTTTTTTTTTAAATAATTTATTCATTTATCTGGGGCTTCCTAGGTGGTGCTAGTGGTAAAGAATCTGCCTGCCAAAGCAGGAGATGCATGAGACATGGGTTCGATCCCTGTGTCAGGAAGATTTCCTGGAGGAGGTCATGGCAATCCACTCCCATATTCTTGCCTGGAGAATCCCATGGACAGAGAAGCCTGATGGGCTACAGTCCAGAGGGTGGAAAACAGTCAGACACAACTGAAGTGACTTTACACTCACACTTTCCCTTACTTATCTTAGGTTGCTCTTCGTGGGCCCTCTCCAGCTGGGGCTAGTTGGGGGCTCCTCTTTGCTGCAGTGCACAGGTTTCTCACTGTGGTAGCGCCTCCTGGTGTGGAGCACAGGCTCCAGGGAGTACTAGGCTCAGCAGTTGCCTCCCAGGGGTTCACTAATTGTGGCTCGCAGGCCCTAGGGCACAGGCTCAGCAGTTGTGGCCCATGGACTTTAGTTGCCTGCAGCATGTGGAATCCTCTTGGATCAGGGACCAAACCCATGTCCTCCGTTTTAGTAGGCAGACTCTTATCCACAGTACCACCAGGGAAGTCCAAACCTTTTTTAAAAAAATTTGTTTTTATTTGTTTATTTGGCTGTACCAGGTCTTAGTTGTAGTTGTGGCAAGTGGGATCTAGTTCCCTGCTCATGGATTGAATGCAGGCCCCCTGCACTGGGAGCAAAAGTCATAATCACTGGACCACCAGTGGAGAAGGAAATGGCAATCCATTCCAGCACTCTTGCCTGGAAAATCCCATGGACAGAGAGCCTGATAGGCTACAGTTTATCAGGTCGAAAAGAGTCGGATGCGACTGAGCGATTTGACTTTCACTTTCACTTTCACCAGTGATTTGGAAGTCCCTCCAGCAAATCTTTAAGGAAAAAAAAACAACCCGTGGAAGATTTCATTCTTAACCACATTGTCTCCACACACGAAGTTTTTACTTTCCATCCTTATTCCACATCCAGTTTCATGCAGCCTCAAAGCTATGCCATCTTTTTTCAGGAGTGGAGAAATTGCAGAAAGGGCTGCTAAAACATTTATTTCACAGCACAGTTATTATGAGTTAGTTAAGTTTCTGGTTATATAGTTACCATGACTACTGTGAGAATGGCCATGATCTCTCCCTCTTACTTGAAAGGTTGTGTAAGACCTCACGGCCTTTTCTCGGGAAGCGTCGCCACAAAGACCACAGTGACTCGAATTCGATGCAATCAGCAGGAGGATTTATTTAGCCAGCGCGCTGGGGTTCGAGCTCCCGTTTCCAGGAGTGAACCCCGAACACTCACCGAAAGGGATTTTTATGCAGAAAGATCAAAGACAACTGGGAATGAGATCGGAATGTAGGGAACAATGCGATAAGGGGGTCTTAGGATGAAGTGGAGACATTTGATTGGTGGGGATGATTTACAGGTAATTTAGTAGAGATAGTTGACTGACCACCCGGCGGTGCCTGGTACGGGGAAATGCATTTTTGAGGAAAGGTCAGTTACACAGTGGAAACTAAGTCACAAGTTATCAGTTAAGAATAGGGAGCAGTCAGGAGGCTCTGAGTCATCAAGATAAGGGGGAAAGCTATGCGGCGCATTCTGCCTTCCAGGTTTAACTCTTAACCTAGGAGTTTTCCAGTGCCCTTTTCAGAAAGCACTAAATGAAGTTACATTTTTACAGAAAGACGAATACAATGATTTACAACAAAGAGAAATTCATTATCCCAAAAAGCCTTGTTTTGCTAACATCAAAACTACTATAATTCCTCAATCTAAAAGTTCTTCAGTTGCAGGAAGCCAGGCTTGTCTATCTTTAAGATGCAGAAGCTAAGAAGTATGGGGTTTTATTTCCAGCTAGGATTCCTGCACAACTGAAGTGAAATCTGTGGTGGGATCAAAGTCATAATTATCTCAACTATTAGGTTAGCAACTTCCATCAGGATATTTCCTAGTTTTTCATCCTTAGACCAGAAGAGGTAAAATTGCATAATGGTTAGCCTTTTGTATATGATGATAGTGTTTAGTGCAATAGACACTTGTTTTCTAAAGGGTAGACAGATTGCATTGCTATGTCCACATTCTCTCATCTACTAACACTTTGAATATATTTGAAAAACAGCTGGCTGGCATTACGAGGACACATTGTGGTTGAAGAGCAGTGATGTTAAGGGAAAGTTCTAGTCCTCTCAGCCAAATGAACACTGAAGAATATCCATCGTTTGAAATCAAGCAGACTTTTGCTGAGAAGATTGTTCTAAGAGCAAGAAGGATACAATCACTAGCAAATCATGTTGATTTCATTGTCATGGAAAGCATTGGGAGGCTGGAGGTCAAAGTTCTCGTCCTGGGACTGTTGTTAACAGCTATGTGGTCATGGACAAAGCAAATCACCTCTCTGAGTCTTGGAATAAGAGGAGAATAATATCTTTTCTGATCTCAAAATTCCCTGTCCAAGCTCTGGGAAGCCCTGTTCTCAGCTGAGGTAGTGTTTACTGTGATAATAGGATGGCGAAATTCTTCTTGATCTGGCTAACAGGGAGCAAAAATAACAGCAATCAAATACATCCCATCTGTAGAGAAAACGGAACTCTTTTACACTGTTGGTGGGAATGTAAGTTGGTGCAGCCACTATGGAAAACAGTATGGCGGTTTCTCAGAAAACTAAAAAAGAACTACCATATGATCCAGCAATCCCACTCCTGAGCATATATCCAGGGGGAAAAAATGTACCCCTATGTTCATAGCAGCACTGCTCACAAGAGCCAAGTTGTGGAAACAACCCAAATGTCCATCAACAGATGAATGGATAAAGAGGATGTGGTGCATATGTACAATGGAATATTTCTCAGCCATAAAAGAGAAAAAATAATGCCATTTGCAGCAACATGGATGGACCTAGAGATTATCACACTAAGGGAAGTAAGTCAGAAAGAGAAAAACAAATACCATATGATATCATTTATATGTGAAATCTAAAATATTACCCAGGGACTTCCCTGGCGGTCCAGTGGTTAAGACTCCATGCTTTCACTGCAGAGGGCACAGGTTCCATCCCTGGGTAGGGAACTTAGATCCTGCACTCTATCAGTGTGGCTAATAAAAAAAATAAATAAACAAAATATGACACAAATGAACTTAGATCTATGATACAGAAACAGACTTTTGGTTGTGGGAGAATGGTAGGGATGGACTAGGAATTTGAGGTTAATAGATGCAAACTTTTGCATATAGAATGAACTAACAATAAAGTCCTACTATATAGCATGGGGAACTATATTCAATATCCTGGGATAAACCATAATGGAAAGGGATCTACATGATGCTAAAACATCTAGGTAAAAGATGAAATTGTATGCAAATGAAATATTTGGTACCATGTATGTTTTAAAATTTTGGTTTCAAAAACTTAAATTTTATATCTTAAAACAAAAAAAAGTACTGTGAATTCCCTGGTGGTCTAGTTATTAAGGTTCTGGGCTTTCACTCCTGTGGCCCGGATTCAACTTCTGTCTGGTCAGGGAACTGAGATCTTACAATTCTTGAGGCACAGTCAAATAAATAAATACATTTCAAAAAATAAAAATAACAACAACAACAAAACTGCACTAATGTAGTCCCATCTGACTCACATTTTACTGATCACTTCCAAAAGATAGGAGCACTCTGCTTCATCAGTTCAGTTCAGTAGCTCTCTGCGACCCCAGGGATTGCAGCACACCAGGCCTCCTGTCCATCACCAACTCCTGGAGTTCACTCAAACTCACTTCCACTGAGTTGATGATGCCATCCAGCCATCTCATCCTCTGTCATCCCCTTCTCCTCCTGCCCCCAATCCCTCCCAGCATCAGTCTCTTCTAATGAGTCAACTCTTCACATGAGGTGGCCAAAGTACTAGAGTTTCAGCTTTAGCATCATTCCTTCCAAAGAACACCCAGGGCTGATCTCCTTTAGAATGGACTGGTTGGATTTCCTTGCAGTCCAAGGGACTGAAGTTCAAATAAACGTGAGCTCTAGAGGCAGCTCTGGTACCACTTGCTCTGTGATTTAGACTTCTCACCCATACATTTGCTGCTGGAGAAGACTCTTGAGAGTCCCCTGAACTGCAAGGAGACCAAACCAGTCAATTCTAAGGGAAATCAACCCTGAATATTCACTGGAAGGACTGATGCTGAAGCTGAAGCTCCAGTACTTTGGCCATCTGATGTGAAGAGCCAACTTATTGGAAAAGACCCTGATGTTGGGAAAGTTTGAAGTAGAAGGGGATGATAGAGGATGAGATGGTTAGATGGCATCACCGACTCAATGGCCATGAATTTGTGCAAGCTCCAGGAGTTGGTGATGGACAGGGAAGCCTGGTGTGCTGCAGTCCATGGGGTGGCAAAGAGTTGGACATTACTGAGTGGCTGAACAACCTGTACATTTGAGGATTTAGTGAAATGATCTTCAAGGGCACTTACAGATCTAAAATTCTGTGATTCTCTGGTTCTAGTAACTTGAATTGTTCTATGTTCTAATTTTATGAAAAATAAAAATTGTTAACAAAGCTTTCAAGAAGTAATTTTAATTATATATTCTTAACTCTCTCCAATCTTATCTATAACTCCAGTGTTGTGCAATGATTATAAGAATTTGGAATCTATTCTGAAGGCATTATAAGAGGGCAAACCAAAACCTTATTTTATGGTTATTGTAATTCCATTGTTGGGCATTCTAATTGTATAAATATTTGTTAATGCATAAATGGTATATAACTATTTCCATTTAACTACCATATGGAAAATAAGTATAACACTCTATTACCTACTCACTCTGATTAAATGAATCTCTCCTGGAGAATTCAACAAGTTTTTATTTCTGGCAGTTCATTAACATTACTCAGTCTTTGAATGACAAGGACAGAAATTATTGTTTCTAGGTTAAAGAGGGTAATGTGGAGTCAGGATAACTCAAGAGTTGGAAAGAAGTTTAAAGGTTATCTAACTAGACCCTTTATTTTACAGATGAGAAAAAGTGAAACCAAGAAAAGGTAAAAGCCAGAAATTTGGTGATCATCTTGGACAAGAGCTGGAATAAAACACTAGACTAGGAACTTCCCTGGTGATCTGGTAGTTACGAATCTACTTTGCGAGGCAGGGGATATGGGTTCCGTCCTTTGTCAGGGAACTAACATCCCACATGTTGTGGAGCAACTAAGTCCAAGAGCAACTAAGTCCAAGAATCCATACACCACAACAAAAGATCGCAAGTCCCACACCTAAGACGAGACACAGCCAGATAAATAATAAATAAGTAAATAAAATTAAACACTAGACCACTTGATCCTCCAGCTTATTTTCCAACAGAAACCCTTGATAGACTTCCCTCTTGGTGCCCAATATTTAAGATGAGTTAGATAAGAAAAGCCAGGTTTTTTTAGGGTTCATCTCACACACTAGTAAAGTAATGCTCAAAATTCTCCAAGCCAGGCTTCAGCAATATGTGAACATGAACTATCAGATGTTCAAGCTGGTTTTAGAAAAGGCAGAGGAACCAGAGATCAAATTGCCAACATCCGCTGGATCATGGAAAAAGCAAGAGAGTTCCAGAAAAACATCTATTTCTGCTTTATTGACTATGCCAAAGCCTTTGACTGTGTGGATCACAATAAACTGGGGAAAATTCTGAAAGACATGGGAATACCAGACCATCTGACCTGCCTCTTGAGAAACTTGTATACAGGTCAGGAAGCAACAGTTAGAACGGGACATGGAACAACAGAATGGCTCCAAATAGGAAAAGGAGTATGTCAAGGCTGTATGTTGTCACCCTGCTTATTTAACTTATATGCAGAGTACATCATGAGAAAGGCTGGGCTGGAAGAAACACAAGCTGGAATCAAGATGGCCGGGAGAAATATCAATAACCTCAGATATGCAGATGACACCACCCTTATAGCAGAAAGTGAAGAAGAACTAAAGAGCCTTTTGATGAAATGAAAGAGGAGAGTGAAAAAGTTGGTTTAAAGCTCAACATTCAGAAAACGAAGATCATGGCATCTGGTGCCATCACTTCATGGGAAATAGATGGGGAAACAGTGGAAACAGTGTCAGACTTTATTTTGAGGTGCTCCAAAATCACTGTGGATGGTGACTGTAGCCATGAAATTAAAAGACGCTTACTCCTTGGAAGGAAAGTTATGACCAACCTGGATAATATATTAAAAAGCAGATACATTACTTTACCAACAAAGGTCCGTCTAATCAAGGCTATGGATTTTCCAGTAGTCATGTATGGATGTGAGAGTTGGATTATAAAGAAAGCTGAGTGCACAACACCAAGGATGAACCCTCATGTAAACTGTGGACTTTGGTTGACAATGATGTGTCCAGTGTAGGCTCATTGATTGTAACAAATGGTCCACTTTGGTATGGATGCTGCTAGGGAGAACATTGTGCATGTATGGGGGCAGGGAATATTTGGGAACTCTCTATACGTTACATGCAATTTTGCTGTGAACCTCAAACCATTTTTTTTTAAAATAACGTCTAGGACTTCCCTGGTGGTCCAGTGGTTAAAAATCTGCCTGTCAGTGCAGGGGGCACAGGTTTGATCTCCAGTCCCAGGAGATCCCACATGCAGCGGGGCAACTAAGCCCAGGGACCACAGCTACTGAATCCAAGGGCCCTACAGCAACAAGAGAAGCTGCCACGAGAAGCCTGAGTACTGCAACTGGAGAATGCCCCCACTTGCTGTTCCTAGAGAAAAGCCTGTGTGCAGCAATGAAAACCCAGCACAGCCAATAAATAAACAAACAAATATTTAAAAAAATAATATCTATTAAAAAGAGAGGGGAAGAGAGAGAATCAAATCATCAAGCCAGATAAGCAGTGGGACTCCAGATCAGAGATAAAATTCTTGAAACGGAGGTAGAGCCTTACAAGTAGGGGAACCTCCCTTACTCCGCCCTCCAAAGCAGGAGTCAAGGAAGTAGCTTTTCTAGGTTTTAATTTTGCAGGTGCCCTAAGAAAGGACAGGTTGGAGAACTCTACCTACTTAGGAATCAGTTCAGAACCTGAGCAGAATTTAAAAGCTTTTGCAGTAAAACAATTGAATATTTCCAGGCTCTGACAGATTTTGGTAAGGACCCTCAACTTCATTATTTAATACAATGGTTTGCAAAACATCTAGCTTTCAGGTTGACCTGTCAGTAAGTATGTCCTCTCATGGTATTTTAGACTGCACAAATAGAAAGCAAGACAGATAAAATAATACAGGAAATTCAGCTGCTGAAAAATTGCAACAAGGAGGTGGGCTGTGTGTTTTCAGTAAGATTCTATATATTCAGAATCTATTTCCCACCTCAATAGTACATAATCATCCAATTGGAAAACCACGTCTTTCAGGATTTTTTGCCTTTTGGAAGGAAGCTTGCTTGCAGCAGTATATCACAACACAAAGCTTTAATGGATCTTTAAATGCCCAGATTAAGAGAGAATGACCTGGAACCCTATCTAACTGAAAGGGGAAAGGCAGAACAACGAATCTTTTTAAAGTTCTCAAACTCTGTGGTCTAAATTAAAACTGTGGATCTTCCACCTCCCAGAATACTGGAAATAAAAGCAAAAATAAACAAATGGGATCTAATTAAAATTAAAAGCTTCTGCACAACAAAGGAAACTATAAGTAAGGTGAAAAGACAGCCTTCTGAGTGGGAGAAAAAAATAGCAAATGAAGCAACTGACAAACAACTAATCTCAAAAATATATAAGCAACTTATGCAGCTCAACTCCAGAAAAATAAACGATCCAATCAACAAATGGACCAAAAGAGCTAAATAGGCATTTCTCCAAAGAAGACATACGGATGGCTAACAAACACATGAAAAGATGCTCAACATCACTCATTATCAGAGAAATGAAAATCAAGACCACAATGAGGTACCATTTCACACCAGTCAGAATGGCTGTGATCCAAAAGTCTACAAGCAATAAATGCTAGAGAGGATGTGGAGAAAAGGGAACCCTTTTACACTGTTGGTGGGAATGCAAACTAGTACAGCCACTATGGAAAACAGTGTGGAGATTCCTTAAAAAATTGCAAATAGAACTGCCTTATGACCCAGCAATCCCACTGCTGGGCATACACACCGAGGAAACCAGAATTGAAAGAGACACATGTACCCCAATGTTCATTGCAGCATTGTTTATAATAGCCAGGACATGGAAACAACCTAGATGTCCATCAGCAGATGAATGGATAAGAAAGCTGTGGTAAATATACACAACGGAGTATTACTCAGCCCTTAAAAGAATAAATTTGAATCAGTTCTAATGAGATGGATGAAACTGGAGCCGATTATACAGAGTGAAGTAAGCCAGAAAGAAAAACACCAATACAGTATACTGACACATATATATGGAATTTAGAAAGATAGTAATGATGACCCTGTATGTGAGACAACAAAAGAGACACAGATGTATAGAACGGACTTTTGGACTCGGTGGGAGAGGGAGAGGGGGGAATGATTTGGGAGAATGGCATTGAAACATGTATACTATCATGTAAGAAACAAAGTGCCAGTTTATGGTCGATACAGGCTACAGGATACTTGGGGCTTGTGCACAGGGATGATCCAGAGAGATGATATGGGGTGAGAGGTGGGAGGGGTTTCATGATTGGGAGCTCGTGAACACCTGTAGCTGATTCATATCAATGTATGGCAAAACCAATACAGTATTGTGAAGTAGAATAAAGTAAAAATAAAATTTTTAAAAAACCCATGGATCTTTATTAAAAAAAAAAAAAAAAAGAAGAAGAAACAGCTGTTTTCCAGTCCATGGTGTCAAGAGATCCTTCATTCTATATCTGGGGATCCCTCAAATTTGGGATTTTCCATGTTCCAGAAAAATATCTACATCTGCTTTATTGACTACACGAAAGCCTTTGACTGTGTGGATCACAACAAACTGTGAAAGCAGAGGAGACATAAAAAAATTATTTGAGTATTTCTAAGTAATGCTCAAAATTCTCCAAGCCAAGCTTCAGCAATATGTGAACCGTGAACTCCTTGATGTTCAAGCCAGTTTTAGAAAAGGCAGAGGAACCAGAGATCAAATTCCCAACATCCGCTGGATTATCAAAAAAGCAAGAGAGTTCCAGAAAAACATCTATTTCTGCTTTATTGACTATGCCAAAGCCTTTGACTGTGTGGGTCACAATAAACTGTGGAAAATTCTGAAAGACATGGGAATACCAGACCACCTGACCTGCCTCTTGAGAAACTTGTATACAGGTCAGGAAGCAACAGTTAGAACTGGACATGGAACAACAGACTGGCTTCAAATAGGAAAAGGAGTACGTCAAGGCTGAATATTGTCACCCTGCTTATTTAACTTATATGCAGAGTACATCATGAGAAAGGCTGGGCTGGAAGAAACACAAGCTGGAATCAAGATTGCTGGGAGAAATATCAATAACCTCAGATATGCAGATGACACCACCCTTATGGCAGAAAATGAAGAGGAGCTAAAAAGCCTCTTGATGAAGGTGAAAGAGGAGAGTGAAAAAGTTGGCTTAAAGCTCAACATTCAGAAAACGAAGATCATGGCATCTGGTGCCATCACTTCATGGGAAATAGATGGGGAAACAGTGGAAACAGTGTCAAACTTTATTTTGGGGGGCTCCAACATCACTGCAGATGGTGATTGCAGCCATGAAATTAAAAGACACTTACTCTTTGGAAGGAAAGTTATGACCAACCTAGATAGCATATTCAAAAGCAGAGACATTACTTTGCCGACAAAGGTCCGTCTAGTCAAGGCTATGGTTTTTCCAGTGGTCCTGTATGGATGCGAGAGTTGGACTGTGAAGAAGGCTGAGCACTGAAGAATTGATGCTTTTGAACTGTGGTGTTGGAGAAGACTCTTGAGAGTCCCTTGGACTGCAAGGAGATCCAACCAGTCCATTCTGAAGGAGATCAGCCCTGGGATTTCTTTGGAAGGAATGATGCTAAAGCTGAAACTCCAGTACTTTGGCCACCTCATGCGAAGAGTTGACTCATTGGAAAAGACTCTGATGCTGGGAGGGATTGGGGGCAGGAGGAGAAGGGGGACGACCGAGGATGAGCTGGCTGGATGGCATCACGGACTCTATGGACGTGAGTCTGAGTGACCTCCGAGAGATGGCGATGAACAGGGAGGCCTGGTGTGCTGCGATTCATGGGGTTGCAAAAAGTCAGACACGACTGAGTGACTGAACTGAACTGAACTGCTTTCTGTAGTCTGAGGTTTGTATCTATCTTTAGGCAGTTGTGAAAACAATCCCATCTGCCTCTTGACATATGCATTCAGAATGAGATCTTCCAAAATAGAAATGCAAGAGATGAAAGAAAGAACTAATTATACACTAAATACTTGTTTTTACTCCATAACCAAAATGATCCCTTTTCTAATGCATTCACTTGAGTTCAATGGGGTGTTCCATTTTCCTGTAAACTTCATTTCCAAAACAAACCATATCAATACTAAACAAGACAATACAATCTCAAAAAAATGAGCAAAGGATTTAAATAAATATTTTTCCAAAGAACATACACAGATGTTCAATAAGCACATGAAAAGATGCTTAATATCATTAGTCACAAGGGAAATGAAAATCAAAACCACAGTGATATACCATATCACAACTTCTGAAAGGCTATTTTTAAAAGAAAGAAATAAAAATAACAACTGTTGGCAAGGATGTGAATAAACTGGAACCCTGTTGTATTGCTGTAGGGATGCAAAATGGTTCAGCTTCAGTAGGATAGTTTGGAGTGGAAAATGTTAACAGAATTACCATACGACAGCAATTCCACTCTTAGTTAAACATATATCCAAAAGAATTGAAAAGGGAAATCAAATAGACATTTGTACACTAATGCTCATTATACCATTCTTCATTGCAAAGATAAGGTGAACACAAGTCAAGTGTCCATCAACTGATTAATATTATTCAGCCATAAAATGGAGTGAAGTTCTGACATTATCTTGACATTATGCTAATGAATGAGTCACGAAAGGACCAATATTGTATGATTTCACTTATATGAAGTACCTAGAATAGGTGAGTTCGCAGTAACATAAAGTAGAATAGAGGTTCCCAGAGAGTGGAAGGGGAAATGGGAGTTATTTCTTTTATTGGGTACAAAATTTCTGTTTGGGATAATGAAATATTTCTAGATATGGATAGTGGTGATGGTTGCATAACACTGAGTATAATGTCATTGAATTATACATTCGAAGGTGCTTAAAATGGCAAATCTTTTGTATATCTTATTACAATAAAAAGATACATAAGAGGATTCATAGTTTTGCAAAATCATTCTGGGTTTTATGGGAGAGACAAAACAATATGCTCTGAATATAAGGATGGAGTAAACTCCAGGTTAGCAATTTTAAGAGTGAGGTAGGGAAATAAATATAATGAATTGGTACAGCCAGGTCAGCTAACAAGCTTTCTTAACTCAAAGCTGAGTTGGGATCCAAAATAACCATCAGGGCAATATGGGCCAGAAAGACATGTCCCCTATCCTATTTCCATTTATGCTTGAGTTAAAAAACACCTCCCACTTTATTGCTTCTCAAATTTTGATTTTAAATATGCCTTAAAGGTGGTAACTGTGCTTACTTTGATCGTCTTCAATATTTCAATGTACACAAAATTGTTTAGCATTTTCTGGGGACAAAATCTTGATATCACATCCTCGAATGGGACCATCTATGTGAATGGCCTATGTGTTACAGGTCAGAGTGCAATTTGTTCAGGGGTTCCATAAGCACCAATATGCCTTCACTCCCACTGAAGCGTGGGGCCTGGGACAGAGAGCAGCTCTCTTCCTTCTCAGAAGGGACTTTCCCAACCCCCAACTCCTTAACGGGTTCCTCACGCTCCGTAAGTGTAAGCAAGCCCAAGTCTATCACTCTCTGAGGCAGCTCCAAAGGATTCTGGGAGTTAGGGGCACGACCAGGGGCAAAATGAAATGTTGGAGCAAGGTGCTGCTGCTGCTAAGTCACTTCAGTCGTGTCCGACTCTGTGCGACCCCATAGACGGCAGCCCACTAGGCTCCTCTGTAATAGCCGGTAAATTTAGGATTATCCGCCTGGTTGCTGAGCGACTTCTCAAATCTTCCTGACCACTTCTCCCAACTGGTAGGCCCGAGCGCCTAATCCTCCTTCCACGCCCCGCCCTCAGATGCTCTATTAGCCAATCATCAGGCGGGTGCTTGCCGGACTGGGCCAATCCTGAACACGTTCACTTTGAGCGGGAAAGTCTCAGAAACGCAGAGAGAGCGAGGTCGCCTTAACGGCTGGTTTTTGGCCTTGTCTCTAGTGGGTAACAGGCCTCGGAGGCCGCCGCCCATTGGCCAGGCAGCGGGCCAATGAGGGGTGCGAAGCCGGAGACGGGCCTCCCAGGAGGGGGCGGGGCGTGCCCGTGCCGGGTCGCGTGCCGGGTCGCGAGCCCCTGGTGGGCAATGTAACGGCCTCTCCCCAGCCTCTCCATCCCGGCTCCTGTCCCCGCACCCACAGACCGCTCCAGGCAGCGCCCGGGGCGGAGGCGGCAACGGCGGGGTGCGGGTTGAGGGAGCTGGGCCTCGACGCCCCGCCCCATCCCCGTACCCCAGGAGCTGTGCCTAGTCCAGGAGGGGCTGGGAGGCCCATGGAGGTGAGCTGCGGAGACCCCCCGTCCGCCCCCCTCACCCCCAGGCCTGAGGGAGGGACTTGAGGTAACTGGCGGCGACTGTCAGGGGTTTGGGTGGCTGCCGGGCTAGGGAGGAAGGCGACCGTGAGGAGACAGAATGGGCGCGTCCCTGGACGCGGGTCTCTGAAGCGGCCGGGCGGGGGAGAGGCCGGGTCGCCGGCGAGGAGCCCCGACGGGGCGGCCGTGCTGCGCCGCGGTGGTGAGCCTGGGGGCTTGGCGACCGGTGGGCTCGGGGCCTGGGGACTCGCCGCGGGAGGACGAAACTGGCGGCGGGGCGGAGCAGGTGACTGGCCGCGACGCGCAGGTTGCCGCTGCCTCCCCAACGTCGGGCCTTGGCAGCGCTGAGGCGGAGGCCGGCGCGGAGGGCCGGTCATGCGCACCTTGGGGTCCAGCCGGAAAAAGGAGAGGGAACCCGGGGGGCGGAAGCGCGAGGTCCCCACATGAGTGTTCTGGGAACGGATTCCGGGTGCAGCTAGGCGCACAGCCGACGTAGAACCGTGGAAGCCGTCGTCCAGCCGTATCGGGCCGGCTCTGCCCTGCGTGACGTGTCTCCTGTTTCCTATCCCCGTTTCGTGCAGCCGAAAGTCGGGTTCCGTGGAGGTGCGAATCGCTGCTGGAACCTCAGTGCGGACGCCAGCAGTCGACTAACAGATGTCTTCAACAGCGTGATGTTGACGGGCTCCCCTTCCTTCTATGATTGCTACAAATCGCAGGTCCATTTCTCCGCTCTTCCCTTTGTTAGAGGATTTATTCTCCTTCAGATTCGACCCTACCACCAGCACCCAGCCCATTCACGTTGGCGTTTAAATTGCTCCACGTTTAGGAGCAGACAATATTTAAATACAGAGTTTGTAGAATACAAACTGGTTTTGAAAGCAAGTTAAGGAATAAGATTTTTCATTGATTCTTGCTTTTGCTTTGTCCTCAGCGTGACATGATGCCAGAAATGTAACAAAATCCGTATTTGCTTATACCATAAGATGATTTTCCCTTCCAGCATTTATTGGAACTCGGTGCAAACATACGTTTGATCATTTCAAAGGGAAATTTTTCTATACTGCTTTATTTTCTGGCTCTAACAATGTCTTAGATGACGTGGTACCTTTTACCTCACCTAAAACATTTAGTTTTGTTAACGTGTTACATTAGCTTAGGATAATATGTCATTTTCATTTGAAATTATTTAACCAGCACATCGCTGTTGATATTGTTATATTTTGAATTATAACAGTGACCTGAAATAATTTTATTTAATTCACATGTCAGCCTTGTAGAATATTATACCCATTGTACAGATAGAGAAACTGAGGCCCAAAGAATTTGACTTGTGCTCTAAGTGACAAAACCCAAGTTGACTCCAGGTCTTTTCACTGCCAAGACCAGCATTCCACTGCCCTCTATAATGTTTACCTGACTACTAAAATTTACTTGGATTTAATTTCAGTTGATTAAGCATAGCAAGAATAGAGTGACACATTTTGCAATTATCTAGACTAATTAGCGTACCAACCCTAAGCATTCACATATTTAACTTCCAGAAATGTTTGACTGAAAAGGATCTAGATAGCCACCACATTAGTTGCTTGTTTTATCCTATAATATTAAATTTAAATCAGTCTTTTAAAAGGATTTAATTTTTCTAATATTCAAATCTTTAAAATATAAAATATACTTGAAATAATACTTATGTATTTTGTTTCAAATACTGTTTACCTCATTTGATATTATATAATCTGAAAATGCTCATTTTGTTTAAGCAACTCTTTCAAAAGATGAGCAATTATTTGTATCACTTTGGATACTTCACACCTAAAAGAGTTAGGTTGGGCCTGTCATAAAAACTTCAGAACTAAAGGAATAAAATTATGAAAAGTTCTGACCATAACAGCCTTTGTAAAAGTTACTGCTAACTAACAGAAATTTTGGAAAGAGTTTTTAGTGGCACTTTTAGCAAAATTTCTTCTGTGCCTCACTTTCTCCAATTTCAGAATAGTCAACAAAATAATAAGCTATGAACAATAAAATTATAATATGTAGGTTTCAAATAGTATTCATAACTAGAATTTAACCAAATGACTATAAAATGTTTGAGATTTGTGAAGATTTGTGATTAGATGATTTAGTTTTCATATATTATTGGTATAAACCCAGTGAATGTTTAAAGTGTTACTTTTCAGTTATCGTGTCCATGAAGAACAAAAATTTAGGAGTGTTTTGATCTAAACATGTTTTACCTCTTTTCACATCGATTTTGATTGAAAATAAAAGCAATTAGAAAATACTTTTAACCAGGATTATATACCTTCTATATTTATAAGAAAATACCCTTTCTACTCTGTTTATGTCTGGATATTTATAGCTATTACATCTCAGGTTTTAGTAGCTCCTTATTTGGAGAGTTAAAAATTGTGAATCTATATATTCAGACTATTTTAAGTATTTAAAATTTGAGGTGCAGTATTTTCATTGTATTTCAATCCCTTTTTGAAGGAAACAGGACTTCAAATAATTCATTAAAATCTTAAAACTCAAACCTTTTACCTTATTTACTCAAAATTCATTATAGAAATATAAAGAAAAAAATGAACTCATTTTTTCTTATATCTTTAAATTTCTTAAGATAAAATATGTATTGTCTTATTTTTATACTTCCTCTTGGAAATAAACTAAGCTGAAAATTAAAGATATTGTTTTAAAAGGCCCTAGTGTAGGAGTGGAGAAGGCAATGGCAACCCACTCCAGTACTCTTGCCTGGAAAATCCCATGGGCGGAGGAGCCTTGGTGGGCTGCAATCCATAGGGTCGCAAAGAGTCGGACACAACTGAGTGACTTCACTTTCACTTTTCACTTCCATGCATTGGAAAAGGAAATGGCAATCCACTCCAGTGTTCTTGCCTGGAGAATCCCAGGGACAGGGGAGCCTGGTGGGCTGCTGTCTATGGGGTCACAGAAAGTCGGACAAGACTGAAGTGACTTAACAGCAGCAGCAGTGTAGGAGTAACTCATCCTTGAGTTTGGGTTTTAGTTTTGTTATCTCTTAGCTCAATAATTTGTAGCCTCATTTTTAAACCCATTATAAAATACCCATTTCCTCATTTTTAAATACAGAGAATATCCATGTCATAAGGTGACTAAACACAATGTGTGGAATCTCTTTGAAAATTCGATGTAAATGTACATTCACTTGTTTTTCACAGATTGGGGGCATTAAGACTGAATTTTGTAAATGATTTATTAAAAATAATACTAAAAATAACAGCTATGGTCCACTAGTGCTCATCTGTTCAAAAACTTAGAACAGCAATAATTGTGGGTGTTCGTGTCCTATCTCAGGGATAAGCAACAGCTATTGGACAGGGGCCAAATCTGCTGAGTGGCTGTTTTTGTAAACAGAATTTTATTGGAATAGTAATTTACACATTGTTTATAGTTGCTTTGGTGCTAGGAGTTTCAACAGAGATCTTAAAACAGCAAACCATAAAATATTTATTATCTGACCCTTTACAGAGAAAAAAATTGCCAACTCCTACTGTTAAAGTAAGCTTAAGTGTCTAAGTCTAGATTTGTCTCTCAACTTTTACACATGTGTTAGTTCCTCAAATTTCTTATTTCACTAATTTTCTGTAATAAATGTAGTTTTGATTGTATCTGATATACAAACATGTCTTTAAAATTTCAGAATGAAGATAGTGTTGACCTAAGGCAGACCTATGCTCCATTTTCTTCAACGGAATATGCAAGTTCTGTAGATTCTTCACTTTTCTATGCACCATGGTCTACATATGGAGATGATATTAAACAGCCCTCTAATTCTCAGATCAATGTAAAGAACAGGTAAATTAATAAATTAGATTTCTCAGGCTAAACAAAGTGTTCTTAAGTTTGATTACATGGGAACCTAGTTTTATTAGCTCTTTGTTCCCTATATCAGTATTTTTATGACATTGTAATTTTATTTATCTAACTTCTAGGAAATCTTAAAAGTTATGTCTAATTTTTCTTGCTACTTTCATTAATTAGAAGCAACCCTAAGTGAGTACATCTTAAGTTCCTCTTTCTAAAGATAGCATATAAATGAATTACAATTTTTCAATCTATTTTTCAATCCAGTTCTAAATTTTCAGTAATTCTTCCCTTACAAGTATACAACAAACAGGATTCTATCAAATGTAAGACACTTGCTTTCTATTCAGTTCCACTAACAATGAGGACTAACTCTATATCAGATTCTCTCCTTTTGCAGATATTAGAATTAACATGGCAAATATTATCCCTGCCTTTATAGATCTTACAGTAATGGCAATGATTATGATAACTTGCCAGGCACTGCAAGTGCCTGGTACTGCAAGGTAAAGTCTAAAGGAAGAAGTATAAAATATTATGGGAGCTTATTGCAAAGAGAAGCTTAAGGGGGTGACACTAACTTTATGTTAATTATAATGAGGGAGCAGTTAAAAGAGACTGATGTGTCTTTAGTTTACCAGGAAATAATTATTTTTAAAATCTACTAATTAAATAATTGTTAAAAATTTAGAAATTAGTTTTAAGTTCTCTAAAGTAGATTTTATTAGGTAGATTATATAACTCTACACATAAAAGTATTTTTTTAGTTAATATGTATTCATTGAAAAACTTCAGACTTTATAGAAATATGTAAAAGCAAGCAGAAGTTTACCTTTACCCTGCCTTTCCACCTCCCAGTAACAACTGTTAACAGTTTGGTATATATTACATTGAACATTTTTCTAGATATATACTAACATATTATTATGCAAAAAGTTTATATCAAATCTTTTTGAAATAACAAGATGTAGTAGGAAAAGTATTAGACTTCTGGTAGACCATTTATTCAACAAGTATGTAGTAAAGCATGGCAAATGATAAACCTTTGCAAAATTCAAGTTTTTTAATATCATGATCATTTATTCAGTTTAATGATTACTAATACCTACCTTTTCTATGTTATGAAGATCAATGAAATATTTGAATGTTATGCAAGTATAAGGTATTTTTATTTCTAAAATGTCCTAACACTATGAAATGTTAGACATAAAATATTAAAAACAAGAAGTTACAATTTAAAAACATATTACTTCTAGGAACAAATTACCCAAAATCCATAAGAGGTAAAAAGGGTCCAGTATATTCCATCTCATTGTTGTTTTTTACATTTTGTATTGTTTAGATAGTGTTGGTCATTAGGTAGGGTTTCATCTACATGGCGCACCAGTACACTTCTTTGGCAAAAGCTTAAGGATAGCACCCAAATCTTATACATTTGAGGGACAACTGCTGCATTCTTGTGATATTTAGGATGACCATATCACTGTACTTTTTAATCCAACTTTTAGTATAAGAGTCACAAAAATAAGAGTAACAGGTTCATAGATTAGAGATTTATATCTTGGTCATCTAAAATGAATAGCATGTGTTTTAGAGAAATAAGAGGTAAGCATTCATTGAGAACTAGACATAAGAGAACTAGACATAAGATTTGGAATGAAGGAGAAATATTTATGTAGGATAAATACTATGCTAAAGTGGAAAATATTCTTGAGTTCCTATTCCCTCTTTAGTTGCAATGAAGGTATAGAGTTAATCCAAATATTTTATAGAAAAATAAGTCAGAACAAGTCTGGAAAAAGAAATATATTATGTTTCAATATGAGCAAAAGAAGTTACATGTGATACTCATTTATTTTTAGGATTCAAACAGAAAGAAATGACTATGGTAGTGAAACAGACTTATATGGACTTGTGTCTAACATTTTGGAAGAACAAGATAAATCACAGCCATACTTTGCTGAGGGGGTTAGTATATTACATAACCTATATAGTATGTAATAAACTTTTAAATTCCCAGGTACTAGATCATTAACTTTTATTTTTACTTAATAGAGGATCATCTGACATTCAACATCGTAATTTAGATATTTGTTTCTAGGAGCCTTGATTTTCCTGAGGTGCTTGCCATACAATTGAAAGTTTAATTTGCTACTAAGGACTTTCATTTGAAAAATCATTCTTCCATAACTCAAAGCTATTTCCCTTGAGTTCATGAGCTAAAATTTGGCTTAAAGATTATAAATTCCAACAACTTTTATACTTATACCTCCAAAAATAAAACTATCATTGCTTCTGAGTAGAAATATGTATGGATTTTATTCATATAGTAAAAACTTTAAAAGTATGCATTAATTGTTTTACTTGGGTGTAGAAGCCATATTATCCAGATTCCCTATTTCATAAATAGGGAAATATGTAGCATACATCTAACCAATGAAAATATTTTCATTTCAATGAGAGTACTTCCTTTTTAATTAAAAAATTGTGGTCAACAGCACTTTTGTATTAATCTTATATAATAACATAAGAAAAACCTTATCTGGTTTCTACTTACTACATGTAAACAGTTCATGTAAGACCATGCAATCACCAGCCTCAGGCTTTAGTTTATGTCTCCTCGAAAAGTATACTGAAGACATATTAAGACTAAAATGCATATTTATGCAGCATATAGTACATTTTAAGTGGCAGAAAGTTATTTGGATGTAATGGCAGCTTATAAGGCAAAGTTGGAAAGGATTAGAGAATGCTGAAATGGGGCAATATAAATGTTTTGAAAGCCTTTCCTCCCTTCTCCGCTAAGAAAATAAAGACTTTTAAAATCTAAATTGTAATTAAATATATTTGCTTGTTCTAGGACCTGTTCCTCCAATTTAAAGTCAGTATGGCCAATGAACACAAGCAGATTTGCAGATCACCATGACCTCTTAACAGAAACCAAAAGGCCAGTAGATACAGCCATCTCTCAGCAAGCTTTTTATACTGGTGAATCTATGTCAGCAGTGGAAAAGCAGTACCTACATAACAGTAATCTCATACCACAACAAAAAATAGATGAACTTTATCATGGATTTACTGGTTTAGACCTTGAAGAACAATGGATGTACCCCTCACGAAATGATCATTCTAACTGTTACAATATTCAGCCAAATGATACAGCTAAGACAGGATTTCAAGAATATCCATTTATCAAAAATTGTTTTACACCACAAACTGGTCTGTCTGACATCATGAAAGAATCTGGAGTTGATACTTACTCTTATGGAAGAGAGAAAATATGTGCTAAAGGTCTTGAAGCACCGTTACAGCAAAAGAGGGCAGAGATATTTCTTTCCCAATTTAATAGGTACAGTGAAAATCCAGATTATTGTAGATATCCAGAATATGTTCATCCTAGTAAGGCTAAGCTGAGTAAGTGTTTGAATTTTAGTGTCCAAGATAGTAAAAATTAGGTAGTGCCACACCTGAAACACCAACTGTAGAAGCAGACACCTATACAAAGTTATTTCAGGTAAAACCAGCAAATCAGAATAAAATGGAGGAGACAATACCTGACCAGCAGAATTTCACATTTCCAAAAATTACACCACATCTGACAGAAAAACAGTTTAGAAAGGAAGCAGCATTTACTGCTGATTTTGGCTTAAAATCAGAATATGGACTAAAACCTCATACAACTTGTTCAGCTAATAATGATTTTGCTAATGTCACAGAAAAACAGCAGTTTACTAAACCTGACCCCCAAATTCTGAGTATTTTAAATCAGTGAATTTACTAGCAAATTCAGCAACATCTTCAGGAGGTGTCAACTTAAACAGACCAACATGGATGAATGTGCAAACAAAAATAACACTCCCTATTTATCGAAATCAAGGTAACTTGATTAAATTAAATTCTCATTTAAGTGTAGCTTCAAAAGGTTCTAACCATTCTTCAGATTTCCCCCAACTATCATCTACAAATCTAACCCCAAATAGCAATTTATTTCAGAAGTATTGCCAAGAAAATCCTTCAGCATTTTCTAATTTTGATTTTGGTTACAGTGGTGCAGAAAGAATCCAATCTGTCAATCACATGGAAGGACTGACAAAGACTGGAGAAGAAAATATCTTTGAATCTGTTACCGATAAAAAAATAAAGCAGCCAAATGGATTTTGTGATAACTATTCAGCTCAGCAGTATGGGATCATTGAAAATGTAAACAAACATAATTTTCAAGCTAAGCCCCAAAGTGGACATTATGATCCTGAGGAAGGGCCAAAGCATTTAGATGGCTTATCTCAAAATACATATCAAGATCTGTTGGAGTCACAGGGTCATTTTAATAGCCACAGACAGGGAAGTGGAGACAACAATATTAATAGCCGTGTGAATCGCACACAGGCATCATGCTTTTCTAATAATTATATGATGGGAGATTTAAGGCATAATCAGAGTTTTCAACAACTTGGTTTAAGTGGGTTTCCACTAAGATCCACACATCCATTTGGCCATTCAGTTGTTCCACTGTTGGATTCGTATGATTTGTTTTCTTATGATGACTTAAGCCATTTATACCCATATTTTAATGATATGATGTATGGTGATAATTCCTTTTCTGGTTTCGTGCCAACTTTTGGATTTCAAAGACCAATTAAAACCCGCAGTGGACCAGCCAGTGAACTTCATATTCGTCTAGAAGAGTGCTATGAACAATGGAGAGCATTAGAAAAGGAGAGAAAAAAGGTAATACAAAACTATCCATTTAGGCATAACTTAGTATTTAACAAACATTAAGTATATCTAGCAATGTTATAAATGACTAATAAACTGAAGTATGTAGGTATATGCATAATTTTATAAAATAGCCTTATTTTGGAAAAGTAGTATATCACTTCAGATCAAATGTAAAGAATCTTGATGTTAATTAAAAATTATTTTCCTATTATCTCCTTTGTAATTTCAGAATTTTCCAAGCAACTGTAATAGAATAGGGTAGTTTTTCTTTCTGACCTTTCTCTTAAAAACTTCTGTTTTCTGGGACTTCCCTGTAGTCCAGTGGCTAACTTTGCCTATTTTCAATTTGTTTACCCTAGTGTAGTTTAAGAAAGAATACTTACTTTTAAGTTGAATTCTTCTATAATGTGTAGTATTTGTTAAGTCCATGACTATACAGAATTAATTAGGTGACTTTAAGAGACTAAAAATGCTTGGGGCTTAAAAAATTTTTTAAGTTTTTTTGCCTGTTAGGTAGACTTTTTCCTTAATGGGTTGAAAGTTTAAACTATTGGAGTACTCAGGTATTTTATACAGTAAGTATGACAGAAAAGTATATGGTACTGTGGTTTGTATTTATTGCCTTTTGATTCCAAAACAGAATTTTTATCTAAAGGAGTAATTTTTTATTTTCTTTTTAGGCCTATGAGAAATATTATTCATGATTGAATCATATTTAGAAAGTCTAGTATCTAAAAGTTATATAATTTTTTTACAGACTGAATTGGCCCTAGCGAAGAATTATCCAGGGAAAAAGTATCCAGTACTAATAATACTCCAATTCCACGGCTGACCTCCAATCCATCTAGAGTTGATCGGTTAATTGTGGATGAACTTCGAGAACAAGCCAGAGTAAGCTGTGAAGATATCTAATAGCAGATTTTTTTAACTGTTTGATAAATTTTTAAATGCCTCAGCAAGTTAACGTTCTGAAGGATTCTTAACTCACATTTATGTGTAACTCTCTGAAATGTATTCTTTCCCATGTTTGGACCTAGAACTATTAGTTATTTAGGAAAGGGAAAATAGCCCCACTCAGTCATTTAAGTATTAACTTTAGTAATCTAAGAGATTCCTCTTCAAGAAATCCAGATTAGCAATGGAACTAATCCACAAAAAGAAAGAAAAAAATTTAAAGCAAAACCATTTAAAATATTATTTATAGGAAAGTCCCATTTCTTAATCACAAACATTTGTTTTCTAGCTTCACAAAAAGCTTTGCTTATATTATATAAGGTAGTAAATTAATAGGAAATTACCTTATTTCATTTTCTTGACACTGTTCTCTTGAGTTATTTAACAAACATGAAGTATATCTAGCAATGTATTAATGACTGATAAACTGAAGTATGCAGGTATATGCATAATTTTATAAAATAGCCTTATTTTGGAAAAGTAGTATATCACTTCAGATCAAATGTAAAGAATCTTGATGTTAATTAAAAATTATTTTCCTATTATCTCCTTTGTAATTTCAGAATTTTCCAAGAAACTGTAATAGAATAGGGTAGTTTTTTCTTTCTGACCTTTCTCTTTTAAAAACTTCTGTTTTCTGGGACTTCCCTGTGGTCCAGTGGCTAAGACTCCATGTTCCCAATGTAGGGGGTCCTGGTTCCATCCCTGGTCGGGGAACTAGATCCCACATGCTGCAACTAAGAGTTATGCTGTATGAAGATTCAACATGCCGAGTGCTGCAACTATGACCTGGTGCAGCCAAATAAATAAACAAAATAATTTTTAAAAACTTCTGTTTTTCAAATAAAATTCGATAATGATTCCTAGGAAAAGTCATGCAGTGAAACAGATTGCATCTATGATTGAATAAAGGTCATTTAAGGAATTAGAAAAAAATCAGCACAACAGTCTTATTTTATTGATCATTAGTTTCTTACCTATACCATGCTGTCTTTAAAATACAGATATGAAATAATTCAATGGAAAAATATTGATTTTTACCTATCTTTCAGCCTTAATCAGTTGTAATTTTTAATCAAACTCATAAATTTGTACAATGGAATTTATCAGTGGTGTGGTCAAATATAGCCAAATGTTATAAAAAACTTAAGTCTTTGTTTTTTAAAACTTCAAAGTTAAAATTTTTCTCAGTAATGCATTTCTAGGCAATAAATCAAAGAATTGCTAATGTGAGTATTAAGAAATATACTTAATACTTTCCAGCCTTATGTGAGCTTCACCTTAGTTTAGCATATTTATGGCTGTTATAATTTGTTTCTATTTAGCAACATTAGACTAGTAATATACAAAGGGCAAACATATTTTACTAGTTTGCTGGTTTTATAGAATTCTGAAAAAAATCTTTTAAAATTTTATTAAAAATCACTTGTAAAATTTTTTCTTTACATTTATTCAAAATGACTCTCTTACTTTAAAAATATATAATTTGTAGTTCACTGGAGTTTTTACTGTGGTATTTTTTCCTTGTGTTGTCTTATTTTCCCCCTCAAGAATCTGGCTGGTTGTACAGTTGGGAGGAAAATATTTAATACCTGTACACTTGTGTTTTCTCCATGGGCTTGAACTGGCATGAACTTATACCAAAGAAATTTGGAGTGTGAGGTTAGAGGCATTCATTCAGGTGCTTATTAATTGAGAGGTATTTTTCTGCTCTTTCCAGTCACTGAATTATGTGAGTTTTAAATCATTTAGCTCCCAAAGGCAGTTACTGTATTTATTAGATGTTCAAATCCTAGCTACTCAAAAGTTCTCCTTCCTTACTCCTTCCAAGTTTAGAATTTGAAACTTTAGGCATATACAATATGAAACATACTCCCCTTACTATATATTTAAGATATATAGTGTCCTTTTTAAGCTTAATTAACCAGAAGATTCTTCTACCACCAGAAGATTAAGACCTCCTAATTTTCCCTAGGAATTTTGACACTTACAGGATTTATTTTGTTACTTTAGCATTTAAGTCAGTATTTTCTGGATTATGGACTCCTTAAAACTAACACTAGCCAATATTATTTCTGACTTCCAAAAGGGAGAACATTGAAGGCCCAGAAAGGAATTGCTGAGATCAAGATTAATCAGATCTAGAGACTGATTAAACCTTTTTAGCTCAATTTTTTTCTTTTAACTACAGTAACTCCTAATCTCTTTTGGCAGGCTATTATTTACCAAAAAGAATGTCAGATTTTATATTTGCACTTACTGTTAATATGGATATATTTGAATGTTTGACTTTTTCACTTTTGTTTATTCTCAGAAACTACTTTTAAACTATCTAGAATTAACATATGTACAAAAGACAGACTTTCCATCTTTGTTTCCCCCCATCATGGTGTCAGGATATAGTAAGCTAGTGAAGTAAAAGTTGTTCAGTCGCGTTCAACTCTTTGCAACCCTATGGACCATACAGTCCATGGGATTTTCCAAGCCAGAAGAATGGGATGGGTAGCCTTTCCCTTCTCCAGGGGCTCTTCCCAACCCAGGGATGGAATGGGGGTCTCCTGCACATTGCAGGCAGATTGTTTACCAAATGAGCTATGAGGGAAACCTCAACATTTCCTTATTACTGAATGAACATTATTCCTCTCATCTCTATTCTGATTCATTGAAGATTTGTTTTAAATTAATGACAGGGGCAATGTAGTTAAATTTTAAATGGCTCATCAAAATTTAAAATGTTTCCCTCAGGTTGTGACTCTACTGGGCAAAATGGAACGTCTTCGAAGCTCTCCCCTTCATGCCAATATCTCTACAGCTCTTGATAGACACTTAGAGTCCATTCACATTGTACAGTCACGTAGAAAGGATGAAGTTGTTAATGCTTCAAATCGGCAAAGACAAGGAGTTCCTAGATGCCAAGATGACAGAGGTACAAACATTAATGCATATCCTTTTGATAAGGTAGTTAATTTGAATGTTAATGAAATCAGATTCTGAAGTTAAAGGTTGGATTTCTAACATTTACACTTATCTAAAGAATAAATTGTTAAATGGTGCCTACATAATTTACTCCAAAAGTAAAAGTGAAAATACTTTTATCTATTTTGCTAATTTTACCCATTTAATCGTAATAACTCTGTCAAAGTCTGGGTTCTACCCAAAGCATAATCATGGTCATACAAGTCAGAAATAAAATACAAGTGTAACACTTTTTTTACATTAGTATTTATATTTAAGTGTAACACTTTTTTTACATTAGTATTTATATTTAAGGTATAACACTTTCAAATATTAAATCAAGTACTTTGATTAGCTCAGTCAGTAGCCATCTTTCTTTTATAAAAATAATGTTTGATCATTTAGTAGCACAGACTGGGTTTTATAAGAGTTACGAGAGTACTTAAATGATATTTAATTTGAACTGACCACAAATGTTTCTTTTACAGATGTTTTTGCGCTTGCTTCAGCAATTAAAGAGATGTGTGTAGCTACTCGGAAAGCACGTACTACCCTGTGGTGTGCACTGCAGATGACCTTGCCAAAAATAGCCAGTACAGCTGGCCAAACAGATGTAGAAAAGGCTTTACAAGATATAGTAAACTGTGAAGATAAAGTCCATGAAAGCCTAAATAGTAGCAATCCAATGAACCAGAGAGGTGAAGCAAACAAACATTAAGGAAATGGCAGCAGAAAGAAGAATAAAAAGCTGATAAGTAAATGTATCAAGACATGCTAAAAAATTTTAATGAACTTGTCAAACTTGAAAATTTCATTACATTAATTGTCTTTCAGATTTAAAGTTAATAATACCTTAATGAAGTCTAACTTCTATTTAAAAATATATTTGGAATGAATCAGATGTAGTTGAAAGTGAGTCAAACGTAAAGTTGACTATTCTAGGGCAACTAGGAATTCCCAGGTAGTCAAAGGTAACAAGTTTAAATTAAATTTTTCCTAATAGCTGAAATATTGCTGAAACTAATTCTGCAGTGCAGTGAAATGCAAATATGAAATTCTTCTAGAAGATAAGTTTCATTTAGGTCTGCATTAGTAAGTATAATTCTAAATAATGAATCTTAAGTGACTGTAACCCAATTATGGCTACAGTCTAGTAACCAAAACAAGTTTTGATTGTGTGATATAAGAATGTTTTCCTTACAAAACTGGATAATACCTAGGGAACAAAGGAAAGAAGGATGAACCCAATATTCATGTAAAAATTTAATATTTAAAATACTACCATATTTATAAATTTGAAATCTTAGTGCCTAAGTATTTGGAGGGAAGTGCATCTGATTCTCCTAAATTAGTGATAAAAGTGCCAGTGTAAAAACCATGCAAGTTACTGAATATAAAACCTGTTCAAATCATTTGTGTATATTATTTAAATTTTAATTACACTATCAATTATTAAATATTTCCAGTTTTAAAGTATTTTAATTGAATCAAAAAACAAAACATTTCCTTTACCTGGATCTTTTAGACTTGATGCGTAACTAAAATAATGACTATTGTTTTAATACCCTTAGTTTGCTGCCTTTTGAGGGTATCACGAAGTTCTAAAATGTTTTTTTTTTTTTTAAGGTTAATCTTTTACTAGTTTAGTTCGCAATTGGTTAGTGTATATTTTGTGTAGTTATGTTCATTAGTTTGCTTCTGAATTTTTTAAAAGAGCTCTTGAAAGCTTGGCTTTTTCTGTTTCTCATCACTTAATATCTTTGTATGGAACCCAAGTAATTTATTCAGTAATATGAAATGTTGGTATTATGTGACTCAGAAGATCTTGGGTTTTAACATTTCTAGCATGAGTTAAACTATAATGTACTGATGAAATTTAATTGAACTACCCTTGACTAGAAACACTAATGTTTTAAATGTTGGTGTTTTTCTTAGTTTTAGAAATCCTGGTATTAAAAAAAAAAAGAGTGTAATCACACCACATAAATTTTCTTTAGATGATGTACGGAAGAAACTGATTGAGAATGCAGGAGTAACTGTAGGGAGAAACATTTTGATCACTGAAATGCCTTAAAACTACCCAAATGAATTACATTGAGGGTAGTCAAATAAAATAGATCATCCCACCACAGTCACTGCATAGAAAGTGGTTAAGTTTGATATAAGACATGTTGGATGTTATGGAAACAAATATTGTACTGAATTTAGTCTCTCAAGAAAAGTAAATAAATTGCTTTGTTGAAAATAGTTTTTTTTATGAGTTTGTATTAGTTCCTAACATTGAGTCACTTGTCAGAAAGCCAATTTAACTGATAAGAACTAGTGCTAAGTTTTAAACTTCATTATTAACACACAAATAATGTTGGTAGATAATAAACCAACACCATTCAGATTTCCTTGGATTTAAGCTGACCTCCTTCAAATATGAAATTTTTGTTCTGCCTTTATGCTAATCCAGGAGAACCATAGTAAAACTTCTGGGGAAACTTTTACATACAGTGGTCAGAAATGAAACACTATTAACAAAAAACAAAAATTATTTCAAATTTTGTTAATCAAGCCATACTACAGATAACTCTCAAATTAGTTGGTTGTCCCTTTCTATTGAATACCCTCTAATGGATGGTTCTTATGTATTATACTTCTGAATTTCAACTTACGAAAGTGTTATAAAAGTTATGACAAGATTTACAGTCTCATCAAACTGATAGTCATTTCTAATGCATAAGAATTTGGAATACTCAGTTTTTTTTAAAAATAGAAAAAGCAGTTTTTATAAAGGTGGTTGAAGATTAGGTACCTTGAATTTTATCAGTGTCTTTCCCACTTGAATAGTCTGGTACTATAAGGTTTTAAAAGGTTGGGGGAATTAATGACTGAAATTCCAAATTTGGCCTAAAATGTCCATCATATCGTAGAAAACGTAGTTGTTTAAAATTTGCCTTTTCCAATATTGAATATTTTAGACATAAAAGGTTTATTAGCACCTGAGTTACGTGGATAACCTTAATCAAAGCCTAATAAGTTGATCCTTTTCTTTTGTTTAAACATTAGTTCAGGTGTACATTTAACTGTGACCTAGATAATAGTCCTGGAAAAATGAATTGACTACTCTTAAAACAGAATGAAACTACTACCCTTTAGGGGTCTATGGATATAACCTGACTCTGCTTCAGAGACCAAAATCTAGGTGAAAACAAAACCAAAAATCCAAAATAAAGGTTATTAAAACAGGCTCTCTCACATGCCAACTGTAGCCACAGCCACATATAAAACTAAAATGCCAGCAGGACTCGAGAAACTTCAAAGCCAACCTACTGTCCAAAAAAGAAGGTAATCTTTCTGATCTCCTAATATCCAACCTCACAGAAAGGAAAACTGAGGCAGAGAACTTATGGATTCCAGGAAGAGGGTCTAAAAAATAGCAGAAGAGATTATTGGACTAATCAAAACAAGGAAAATTCAAACACATTCCTAAGGGACTATCCACACAGAACTCACTTCCAGCTGGAAGGAATCAAAATAAATCAAGATACTGATTTAAATAGTTTATTTTTTAAAAAGGTGGTTATTTTTTTTAAAAAAATTTACAATGACATGGCTATAGGAGTGTATAGAGGTGACACATCATTTCCTTAACCATGTTTTTTACCTTCTGTGGAACAGTAAAAATTGTTTTGTTAATCTCATAGTTAATGGTATAAAACAGAGGTCAGCAGACATTTTCTCTGAAGGGCCAGGTAGTAAGTATTTTACGCTTTATAGGTCACATAAGGTCTCTGTCACATGTTCTTTCTTTTACAACCCTTTAAAAATGTGCAATCCATTGTTAGCTGGAACCATACAAAAACAAATGACCAAATTTGGCATTAGTTTGCCCACCCCTGGTATAATGTATCTACTTTCTGTCTTGACAGAGAAATTGCTCTCTCCAGGCTTCTTGACAGTCTGCTTCCTGAAGTAGAGAAAGGGCTGCTTACAACCAAATGTGGTTTGTGACAAAAGTAGAAATGGAGGAGAGTCCCTACTCACTTTCAACTCTCCCAAGCAGTTTTTCCATTCACTCCCTCATTCAATAAATTTGTTGAGCACCTACTATGTACACTGTTAAATATCTTTGTGTTAGCAGAGATTTTCAGTGTTTTTCCTTAAAAGGGTTTTTTCTAAACCTGTAATTATCAGGTCCTTGTATATTTTAGGGCAGATCAGGGTTAAAATCTCTACTAGCACTCAAGAGGATTCATGATTATAAAAAAACAATCTAGCTAATGATGATTCCCTGCACTCAGTACTGACACATCCTTCTTAAAATCACAGCCTAGATGAGGAAAAATATATAACTATCTCTTTACTAAAAGAAACTTTGTTTCCTATCATAGGCTGAAACTTAAAAAAAAATCCTCAAATGTAGAACATCCACCAAATAACCTTTTCTTATTTTCCTATTTTGTTGCCATGTAACATAAAAGTCTGGATCCAGGTAGGGCTCTTCATTAGCTTCCTATTTCAGACATAAAACCATTTATTTAGATGTGAATAATACTTCTGAAGTAATTGACACTCCTACAGTTCATCTGGAGAGTCCCATGGATGGAGGGGCCTGGTGGGCTGCCATCTATGGGGTTGCAAAGAGTCAGACAGGACTAAGCAACTAACACACACACAAAATTCATCTCAGGGAAGGAGTGGCCATGATTCAGCTCCTTCAGGACAAAAATTCAGCTTTCTGAATATTCCTGCTGTTTATCCAAAGTAAGGGAAGACTTTAAAATGGTCAAAAGGAGTATAGGACTTCAGTATTAAAATACAAAGGCTGTCCCCATCCCAGATCTTTGGTTCAGACCTCAGCTACAATAATCTGATTACCCACACCACAGAGACATGGCACATTTTGTAATTAGAATTGTTTGCGATTTTCCTTGTGACCACGTAAACAAAAGGGGAAATACCTTGGGAAACTACCTGGCAATGTTCTCTCAATTCTCTTAAATACACAAATGCACAACCAGGTCTCCCTTTGACCAAGTTCATTAGGAGAAATAGAGTGGACCAAGGTTATCGCTTCGCTCCCCTCTTTGTGTCCTTTTCTTTTCCTTTTCTTTGCGTTCCTGCTTGGCTAGTTTCTCTCTCTCCCTCTGCAGCTTGTCCTGTTCCTTCTTCCTCTGGGACTCATCCCGAAGCGTGTCTCGCTCCAGTTTTCGGGCATTGAGGACATCTTCCACATTGGTGTTTCGGAACAGAGCTACAGGTGAGTTAAGGGATAAGGGTCCAGGTCACACAGGTCTCAACTCCTGCTCTCCTCATTCAAGCCAAGTTTCAAATACTATCAATCCCTCATCTTTAAAAACAAACAAACCAACTTTAGTCCAATGGAAAATCCTACAACTGCTATATTAAAAAAAATTTTTTTGAACAAAAATTTCATTCAGACTTAGCTAAATCTGAGTGTAAACATTTTATGAAAATGAAATCTCATTCTAGAATAAGTACTCATATTCACTGGCAGAATATTGTTGGAGTATCCAGGCTAGTTTTAGTGACTAGAGTACTCAAGTAACTGGCAAAATTTTCCTATACTCAACACTATTAAAATGCATGAATAGAGTTTAAAAAGTTGTTTAACCTTACTAAACTTTATCAATTTGCTTCTTTCCTAGACCACTAAAGCTTAAGTGAAAATCATGTTCTAAAGAAATAACTTTAACCACAGTTAGAAAATAGGTAGCCAAAAAATTTACCTCTCATTTCTTATGACTTTAAAACATAACCTGTTACTACCAGACAAGCTCCTTTTTATTCTTTCCACATAATTTTTTTTTCGCTTTAGTGCTTTAAAATGAATGTCTCCCTGAAGTAACCCCCTTTCTCAGAAAAAATAACCTCCCTTTCAGAAAATCCACCTTACTCCTCACCTTTAAGAAGGATTTCTAAATCCACCTTTTCTGTAAGCTTCTCATAAGTGATTTTGTTGGTAGGGACTTTCTATACCACATATGTTTCAATTTGTCCATATTTTCACTTAAAGTATTCAGTGCTTTTATTCTCTTACCAATGAGTTCCCCAAGGTCTTTGAGGACAAGGACCAAAACTGCAATATTATTCTAATTGCTTCCACATTGCTGGGAAACCCAACACTAAATACAAGGAGTACAGATTCTCATTTTCCCTTAGAAATCCTTTCTATAAACTTACCCTTCACAGTTCATGTCAACATATTTTTTGGGGGAAATTCTTGCTAAATTGACTATTTAGCAATCCAAGGACTGGGGCTCACAATCTTGACCTAACGTGTTCTTGGAGGTAGAGGGAGCCCCCAGCAATGACAATAAAATACAAACTGACCCCAAGAAGATCCTACGGAGCAACACCTGGAGATGGTCACAGAGAAGGATACATTTGTCAGAACCAATGCTCATTGTGGTGGCGCCCGAGTCATCCTTTTCATCCGCTTCGGTGAGTAGCGTTAAGGAAAGTCACATGTAAAACAAAGGTTAGCACATCCCATCACATCAGAAAATAGTGATTAAGCTAATGGGAAGGAAAAGCAGGCTTCATGGAAGGACTCTGACAGGGATGTGATGGTAAATCCAGGAAAGTCACCTTTAGAAGTCTCAACTTGGGGAAGACTGCTCAGAGCTCCTGTAGGATCCTTATCTGTTAGGGTCTGAAAAGAAACTGAAGCTGGTCTGGGTGGACTGCCACATTACCTGGGAGCCAGGGGGTGGTGAGATGACCTCTGCAACAGGGGTTCTCTAAGTGTGGTTCCCAGAACTCCCTAAGAGCTTTTGAGAAATGCAAACCGTTGGGGCCCTCTCTGTATCTACAAAATACAAAACTCGGGGGCTCAGGGCCCAGCAATTTGTGTTTTAACAAGTCCTCCAGGAGAACTACTGCTTAAAATGTTTTTTCTAGCCCAGGAAATGAGATTTTTATAATTGGAACCCCAGTTCTGCCAAACCTAGAAAGAAAAATCATGAGAGAGAACAAGAAGTTGACCTCAAAGAGCCTAAGAATTCTTTCCTAACCTAGTGATTAGATAGCAAACATTTCTGATACAACAGCCACTCCATTCAAGCAGGCTCAGTAAGCTACTGCTGCTGCTAAGTTGCTTCAGTCGTGTCCAACTCTATGCGACCCCATAGATGGCAGCCCACCAAGCTCCCTGTCCCTGGGATTCTCCAGGCAAGAACACTGGAGTGGGTTGCCATTTCCTTTCCAATGCATGAAAGTGAAAAGTGAAAGTCAAGTCGCTCAGTCGTGTCTGACTCTTTGCGACTCCATGGACTGCAGCCTACCAGGCTCCTCTGCCCATGGGATTTTCCAGGCAAGAGTACTGGAATGGGGGTGCCATTGCCTTCTCTGGCTCAGTAAGCTAAGTATTCCCTAAACAAATTTCAGATCCAGATTTGTAACCAAACCTGGTTTCAGGGAACCAAACCTGTTCCTACCAGCAACACTTTCTTTTCACATAGTCCTCACTCAAATTCCAGGTTTATTTTGGTGTCACTTTTATTAATTATGTAGTCACTGGAATATCACTCATTCATCTCTTATTGCCTCCATTCCCTTATCAACTATGATAAAAATTACAAAGATGTATTATACACGTAACACTGTACTTCATAGAAAGGTATTATACAAATATGAAGAATCATAATTGTAAATAAACTATTTCAATTAAAAAAAAATCATAGCTAGATCTTATTTTCTGAAAACAATAAGAAATGGTCCATTCAGGCATTATTTGTTTCACAGTTTTCAAGAACATATATATTGCAATAGTCCAGTATCAACCATTCCAGCATCATTCCTCATGCTCACAAAGGGCTACAATCTCTGCCATTTTAGAGGAGAACATTAAGCTCTAGTGGGGTGGGGGTGGAGGGTGTACTTCCCTGGTGGTCCAGTGGCTAACATTCTGTGTTCCCAGTGCAGGGGCTGGGGTTCAATGCCTGGTCAGGGAACTAGGTCCCACATGCTATAACAGAGTTCACATGGTGCAACTAAACAAATCCCACATGCAGCAACTAATACCTGAGGTAGCCAAAGAAATAATTTTTTAAAAAATAATAAAGCTATAGAGGGAGATTGGCAACTTCCCAAAGTTCAGTGAAAACCAGCAAGGGCTTTTGACTTGGGCCTTAGGGAATGGCACCGAGACTCCAGAAAGGATATTCCTCTTCATCTGTCACATCAGCATACTGGGCCAGGAGGGCAGCTTTCCTCTGCTTCTCCTCTTCTGACACCATTCTGGGCTTCACCACGATCTGCGCCTGCTTCTCAATGAGGGTGGCAATGGCCTGGACTTCATCTGGGAGGTGGTGGGAGGGAAGTGGGGGACAACAAGGTTGTTTGTGAGAGGAAATATGCTTCCAAACCACCAGTCGTCCACCCCGTCAGTGCTTGGAGTAAAGGCAACGGCAGCTGCTGACTCCTGAGAGCCCTGAGGTGCAAAGGAGGTACCTTGGGGGCCAATGAGAAAGGCAAGGAAAGGCCATGCAGGCCAGGCTTTAGGTGTCATATCCATCTTCAATCAGAGCAGCCCTGCTTTTACTTTTATTATATACTGAAGTTCTGCTGCTTTAAGAAAAAGTTGAAAAGTACTGGATTAGAACCAGGGAAAATCAAGCCTCCAAACACGCAACTTTCTCTAGTCTCAAACCAGAAGCCTAAGAAGCCTAGCATTAACTTAGGCTGGTCTATCCCATGTTGATAATTATGCCAGGTGAAACAGATTATTTTAAAAACAAAATTATCTTTTGACTTCTCCATGCTCAAAGAAAGGAGGCAATGATGTCAAGCAGTGACTCTCGTGCCTGGTTGCATATTAGAATCATCTGGGGGAGCTTTTGAAAAAAAATTGAATCATCCAGGGGAGCTTTTGAAAAAGTAACAATGCCTGGGTCCGTACCCCAAAGAGGTTTATATAATTGGCCCATGGTGCAGCCTGGGCACTGGCACTTTCAAACATACAGCAAGCGATTCCAGTGAACAACCATGACTGAGAACCAGAATGTGAATAGCTCAGAATAGATTCTATTCAAGTTTGGATTTCTGTTTTGAGCTGTGTGTAGCTGATTTTTCATCCTAGTGGCATCATCTCTTTCATTTGAAAGGATGGAGGGTTTAGCTGAATGAAGCAAAAGACCAATCAAAGTCTGTGTTATGAAATGAGATTATGAAAAGGATGGGAAAATATAGTTGACCCCATACCTGCAGAGCAAATATACACAGGGGAGTGTAAAAAGGACAGAGAAAGAAAAAAGCAAGAACCACAGTGAAGATAGCCATAGTCAGCTGAAGTGGTAAAATGTAAAAAAAGAAAACCAACCTTCAGTTAAAAAGTTAAAATAAGCTGCCAGGTGTTTACCAGTTTAGCACACCTGAGTGAGGAAAACTAAAGACTCAACAGCTATACCAAAAAGTGGTTGGAGGTTAGACATAAAAACTCCAACTCTACCTTCTTTTTCACTTTGGTGACAACATTCTGAGTTTCTGACCATCGTTCCACAATCTCCTTGCAGATATCAAGGAGGGAATCTTCTTCCTGGTTGAAAAAAGTAGACCAATTAATTTCCTGAGAGCCCTCAACCTAATGCAGAAGGAAATGGCAACTCACTCCAGTACCCTTGCCTGGAAAATCCCATGGACAGGGGAGCTTAGTAGGCCGCAGTTTATGGGTTCGCAGAGTCGCGACACGACTGAAGGACTTCACTTGCCCTTTCTCAACTTTATCAAATCTACGCAAAGGGCACAGCTCCTCCTGCTGGTGATGGGAAGAAATCACAGGGCAGGTTTGGGACCCACAGAATAGAAATGATGATTCTCTTCTGAGGCTCCCAACACAGAGGGAATCCTATGTGAGTCAGACGCCACACCTGCTAGAGCACCCACTCCATCCTGCCAAGCTCCAAAGGAGAGGATTCCCACCAACTCAGGGCAGTCCTCCTTTTGGAGCAAAAACTTGTTGAGTCAAAATGCTCCTCTATGAAATCTTCCTTGGCCAATATACTCAATTCAGTACATTCTCCAATGCACTCACTGATCCATAATAAAGAGAAGTTAAGTGGCTGGATAGTGGTCTCCCTATCCAGCCATCCCTCTGTCCATTTTACATAAGCAAACATATTCTGCACACCAACCAATCTTCCTCTTTAGCATGGTATGACCAAAAGGGTGTTGGCTTTGGTGTCAGACTTAGTTAAATTCAAATCCAGATCTACGAGAAAGTTTCTTTTCGTAGAAAAAAAGGCTGGTATATGAACAGCTGCCACAAACTGTAATATCCTGCTCACCAAACTCATTGTGATAACAATTTCATGAGGTATGTAAGTCAAATCATTATACTGTACACCTTAAACTTATGTAGTGCTGTATGTCAATTATATATTAATACAACTGGAAGAAAAAAATAACATTCTACTTAATGTAATGACCCTACTTAAAACTGCTCACCCTCCATTCTACTCCCAGTTTTCTCACAATGCTTTTCTCCTAGCACTATCATTTTCAAATACCCTAGATAATTTACTGATTATATTTTTCTTTACTGGAATATAACCCCTCAAGGACAGGGATTTCTGTCTGTGTTGTTTCCTGAAGCACCCCCAAGCACTTAGGGCAGTGCCTGGCAGAAGAGTAATCCATCAATAAAAATTTGAAGAATCAATCAATTAGCATAAGTGGAATCAGAAGGAATAAAGAGGATGACAGGAAGCTTTTGTTTACTGTCATTTTCCCCCAACCATATATACTGTTAAGTCTTACCTCAAATTGTTGCTGATAAGCTTCTAAATTCCTAGTAATGAATCCTAGCCCAATATGGCAACTAATTTGGCTGTCTTTTGTTTTTCCTAAAATGAGATTCAGTATAATAGTTGGGAGCTTTTATACCCAGCCCAACTGACTAAGAGTAAGTAGTGCTGTAAGTGATGTTTGGTGTCTACCATATTCACTGGCCTTGCTGCTCTATAAGGTTGCTCCCAAGTTGTTTCATGGACAGGTCCCCTGCCTCACCATATTTTTCCTGGCCAATTTTTTTCAAAGTAATTTTCTACACAGAAGGGGCTGGGAAAATTATAAGAAAATTAAGTAGGGTTTATGAACTGGGCAGGGGGAGGAAGGAAAGTCACCTTAAAAGTGAGTTTGTCTTGGAACTTCCCTGGTGGTCCAGTGGCTAAGACTGCGTTTCCAATGCAGGGGGCTTAGGTTCTGTCCCTGGTCAGGGAACTAGATCCCACAAGCTGCAACTAAGAGTTCACATACCACAATTAAAATGATCCACAAGCCTCAACTAAAGGTCCCACATGCTGCAGTGAAGATCAAAGATTCTGTGTGCCCCAATTAAGACCCAGAGCAGCCAAATATATATATATTTTAAGACTCAATTATTTTTAAGTGAGTTTGTCTCTGCAGTTTATGCAAACAAGAGATACAAAAAACAAAACAAAAATATGGTCTAGACAACTCTTCTACTAAGAGACTTAATAGTCTAGGGCAAAATTCAGGTCTCCCTTTATCAGCAGACATACAGTTCTAAGTAATGATACAATGAAAAGAACAAGTCAAGGAGCTGTACCAATGAGGATCAAAGTTACCCGAACTTCTTTTTCATGGCCTCTTTAGGAACTTCCCAGTGGGAAATTTTTTTAAGGTAAACTTAATTTGTTTGCATCCTATTCTTTCCAATTACAACCTGCAATGTAAGGATTCAGGAAAAGAATTTATTCCTCTGTGTTGTATTTCCAGCAAACTTATGAGCTGCATCACAAGCTGTGTTAAGGCTTTCCCATTTATAGGTCAATCTCACCAGAGCAGGTTCTGGAATTAAAAGGGGGCCCTTGGAGTCCCTGGGACAGCTGCACTAGTGTTAGATTTCAACCATGTTGAAATCAATGAACTGCGTTTTCACCAAATAAGTGTAAGTAGAGATGAAGGCAGAAGAAACGGTCAGGTTGGAAAAGTGTGGACATTTTGGTGACTTACTACTTAAACACAGTTTAAAGCACACATTTCTGAAAGCCTGGATCTGCTTCTAGCAGGCTAAGTATCATGCTTATTTCTCTTAACTAAAACTCTGATTTCTCTTATTCCTCCACCCACTCCCCCAATGATTACTGCATTTCTAAATACAGTAAAGGATCGAGCCCAAATTTACTTCCATTCTGCCTAGGCGTGAAAAGACCTCTACTGCCTAAACTGATCTTTTGGGAATCCTACTTCCAAAATAGGAAACCAAGAGGGTACTTCCTGCGGGCTTTTGTCAGGGGCTCTGCCTTCTAAGGGGGCACAGACATCCCAGAGCACTTAATTTCCCCCTCTCATCACTGTCAACGGACGGGAATGAATTGACTGTTAGACGTTTATGATAAAACTCATTTCAATGCCTTTGGAAGAATATTCACCCAGCTGACCTACAGGCACCTTAAGAGGGCCTTGTCCTCAGAAACGAGAGAAAGCTTTTCCTCTCTGCACCTGCAACCCTCTGGCTCCCGAAACCCTGGATGAAAAGTAGCTCCCTGTCCCCAAGGCCCAGGGCTCAGAAAATTATTTCTCTTCCAAGTGAGACCACTAATCCTGTGGGACACTAGGTAGAGGAAAGAAGTACCAAAAGGAAACGGCTTAAGAAGGTAAAGGAATGTGTCTGGGCTTCTCACCAGGAAAGCAGAGAGAATACCCTGCAGAGCATCCAGCTTCTCTTCTTCTTCCTCTTCCTGCAGGACACCCAAGATGTAGGCGCCATAAACGGCTCGGTCCACTCCCAGAGCCTCCAACCGTCCATCTAGCCACGATTCAAAGCTGCTGCCCCCTCGATCTCTCTCGCTGGAGGTTGCAGCAGCCACTGTGCTGGGCGCCGCCATCTTGGGGCCAGGGACCCGGCAGCCCCCAGAGCGCCTACCGCAGTGCCTGACGGGCCGCGCCGCTGGCCCACTGCGCATGCTCAGAGAGGAAATCCACGCCCCCGGTGCGCTTGGCTTAGAGCCCTGTCGACCCCTGGTAACCTGCCGGTGCGTATTGTACCTTCTAAATAGAGCGCATGCTGGCTTATGCACGATCATGCGGTCTCTCTGGAATCCTGGCAGGTGAGTATTCTTAACAGACTCTTTTTACAGTTGGGGAAGTTCAGTGACTTGGCCAAAGTCACGCGGCTACTAACTAAAGAGGACTGAAACTCAGCTTCGATTCCAGCGCTTTGACAGGCCCTCACCAAGCCGCCCTTTCTCGCCAGTCGTAGAAAGCTAAGCCACCCGCTCCCACACAGCTTTCAAGGAGGAAACCGCCGGCTCTGTGGAATATGCACTATGGCTATCAACTGCCACCTGCGCCTTTCCAGCTCCCCCGCGCCCCCCGCCCCCAGTCAAAACTCAAGTTCCAGAAACCTTCCCTGATTCCATTCCCTGCAATCTGTGTTAAATTAAGGCCTCTCCAAGGTGCTGCGGTTGCTTCTCTGCACCTAGCATGCTTGCTTAACCCAGTACCGGGCACATAGTGGGTGCTCAATAAATGAACTGGCAACCTCCAGTCGTTTTTCATTCACCCAGTCAACACTTAACATAGAAATATCTTCGAAGAGCCTTCTTTACCCATTTCCAAGCGTTATCTAAGAGCTTTTGAGGCATTGCTGTTGCTGCTAAGTCGCTTCAGTCGTGTCCAACTCTTTGCGACCCCATAGACGGCAGCCCACCAGGCTCGTCTGTCCCTGGGATTCTCCAATCAGGAATACTGGAGTGAGTTGCCATTGCCTTCTCCAATGCATGAAAGTGAAAAGTGAAAGTGAAGTCGCTCGCTCAGTCATGTCCAACTCTGTGCGACTCTGTAAACAGCAGCCCACCAGGCTTCTCTGTCCATGGGATTCTCTAGGCAATAATTCTGGAGTGGGTTGCCATTTCCTTCTCCATCTGAGGCATTATCTCTTATAATCCTCCTAACAACCGTGTGAGGAGATGCTTTTGATGTCCACATAGTAAAAATAAGGAAAACACGCTCACACATTTACAGGAGCGTAACCAGAAGCAAGTGCTCGTTTATATCAGGGAGAGTCTCAACAGATTCTCAAAACACCTGGCTCTGGGCTGAAATGAATTACCCAAGAACCCAGGTTGGTTTTCCCTGAACTGCAGAGGAGGCTGGCAAGTCAGTAAATATTTATTGGCATTGCTGCTGGGCACTAAAGAGAAAGATTAATGTCACAAAATCTCTCCCTTCAAAGGATCTTCAGTGGGTTGAACAGACATGTTTAAACTAATAATGGCAAGACAGTGAGAGAAATGTTTCATTGTCTAATGGAAATTGCAGTAGGATGGCTGGAAGAAGACTAGGTTAACCTTGCCTGTTGGATTGAAGTTGGAAACTGGAGATGAGAGATGGAGGAATGCTTCCTAGTGGAGATGAGGCTTTCTCTTTTTGAAGACCAAGTGAGAGTCCTTTAGGCAAAAAGATGGAAAGAGAAAAAGGAGCAGACCCAGATGCAGGAAGCTGTGGGGGGCCCTCCAGAGAAATTTGGATGGCTTGAACCACAGAGTTCAAATAGAAGATATTCAGGGGGCGACAACAAAAGGAAAGGAAGGGTCTGGTATAATTGGCAAAGGGCCTCTTGAGAGGATTCTCTACCTTTATTATCATTGGGGTAATGTAAATGGTTGGACATGGAACACTGTAAAGCTCAGTAGAAATACAGGATATGTGCCTGTTAGCCTCATGGCTTCTGTGTGCTCCTTGAGTTAGAATGTGACAATAATGGAGTCAGAGGCCAGAGTCAACCCCCAAAGACCTGTCCCAGTTTCAGGTTCTCAGATGTGCATTTTAACCCAGTGGCTGTCTTGCAGGTAGAGTTTGTTAGGTAGCAGACTTGGGAGCCGTCATGACTCAGGGGATCACAGTTTGGTGTCAGAGCCCCCCCACAATCAGAAAAGGACCACAAAATTTTGTTCTTTCTGAACTTTTAAATTTGAAATTATTCCAGATTCACAGGGAGTTGCATAAGTAGTGCACAGAGACCTGTACACCTTGACTCAGTTTGCTCCCGTGGTAACGTCTTGTGTTGCTGTAGTATTAGTATCAGGAAACCACTGTTAGCACAATACAACAAAGGCTTTTTGAAGACACATACAAGCTTCTCACAAAACTGAGGGAAGGCTCTACAGATTCTGCAATTAAAAGAATCCTCACTGGCTATTACAAAATTACAAAAGTAATTAGCTCATGGTTCAAAAAACCAATTCATAGCACTGGACAAATGACAGAAAACATAGGAAAAAAATCAAGATAGCTTTTTACACTATAAAAAATATCATCCCATTTATAATTTTTAAAATATGCGAACAGTGACTTCCCTGGTGGTCCAGTGACTAAGCCTCGGAGTTCCCGATACAGGGCGCCCTGATTCGGTCCCTGGTCAGGGAACTAGATGGCACATGCCACAAACGAGAAGTTGCCTGCCACAGCTAAAGAGCACACATGCTGCAACTAAAGAACTCTTACACCACAATGAAGAGCGAGATTCCACATGCTGGAACTAAGAGCTGGTGCAGCCAAACAAACATCCTTTAAAAAATAAAATATGCAAATTAAACCTGTAATGAGATACGTGTTTTCTTCTCAATGTCTGATAATACACAGTGTTGGTCTATGACTGCGTGATATAGGCACTAGGAAATGTTGCTGCAGCAGATGAACTGGTAGAGTCTTGCTGGAGGGCAGTTTGAAAAAGACCCAACATTCTCCTTCTGGGAACTGATTATAATGCGTGCATGTGTGCAGAATGACATAATAGGATATGTGTTGCAGTGATGCTTATTGTAGTGAAAGAACAGAAATAGTTTACATTCTGTCTACAGAAGACTGACTTAAGCCACAGAAACAGGGACTCTGCAGCCATAAAGGTGGAGGAAGCTCTTGAGGTACAAACTTCAGGATACATTGTTAAAGAAAAAAAAGTGAGGCAGAGAATAATATGTAACCTTTGCTACCATTTGTGTTTACAAAGAGGAAGGATGGGGAGAAATACATACACAAATGTGGCCTGGCATGTGCATGAAATATCTGGAAAGATACACAAGGGAATGTGAAGATGGTTGTCACTGAGGAGGAGAATTCAGGGAGACTTGTTCTAAGAGTATGAGCTGTTGGGATTTCCCTGGTTGCTCAGTGGTTAAGACTCCCTGCTCCCAATGCATGGGACACAGGTTTTATGCCTGGTCAGGAAACTACAAACCCACATGCTGCCCAATGTGGCTGAAAATAAATAAAAAATAAAGTAATATAAAAAATAATGTTATTTCTTACATTAATTTACCTTGCACCTTTTGTTTTAATTCTCCTTTGCTTCCTTCCCTACCCAGAGGGAACTTCTGTTCCTGAACTTTGTATCTGTCTTCCTCTTGAATGTTTTTAAACATAGTACATATTACTGCATATGCATATGTAATATGTGTGTATCTATGGGTATGTATCCATAAACAATGTATCACATTGTACTACATGTTGGACATTTCTTTCTGCAGCATGCTTTTTTCATTTAAGATCTTGAAAATATTTTCCTGTGTTGATACATGTAGCTCTTATCCATTCATTTAAACCACTGTATAATATTCCATTGTTTGAATATAGCCCAGCTGATTCATTCCTCTGCTGATAGGCATTTAGATTATTTCCCAGTTCTTCAAACAGTGCTTCAAGTCCCATTCTTATATGTATTTCCTTGCCCCACTGTGAAAAGATTTCTCTGGGCCAATGAGCATCAAACATTTTTGCTACATACTTTTAGCAGAAAAAATATTTTTGCATACCTAGCATATTAATATGTATTTATAATTACATAATAGTGTAAACCACTATACAAAATTGGTATGTCCATCATAATATATATAAAAAGGTAACTTAGAAAGGGTGGTTAAGGGACTTCCCTAGCAGTTCAGTGATGAAGACTCCATGCTTCCAATGCAGGCAGCCCAGGTTAGATCCCTCGTCAGGGCACTGAGATCCCACGTGCCACATGGCACAGCCAAAAAAATAAATAACAAAGGTTGATTTTAAAGAGAATATGTTATAAATATTTATTTGTTTGTCATACCAAAATACTTAGTGAAAATAATGTGGCTGAATATGCTTCATTCCTTTCCTGCCTTATTACTATTTAAAATTTTTTATTGTAAATGGTCATAGCATAAAATTTACCATCTGAACCACTTTCAAGTGTACAAAGGATTCATTACTGGCAAGAGTTCCTCTTGAACTTCAGTGATTTTTCTCAACCAGTGGCCAGCTGACTCCTCACTGAACCTCAGAGTTTATACCTGGAGTGTTCACTTGTGTGTGTCATTCGGATTACTTATAATCCTAACTTTGCTTCTTTGGACAAATCTTATTAAGCCTCTTATTCACTTCTGGGAGTTAGGAAAATCCAGATAGCATAATCTGTAAATTTATCTGGGGATATGTAAATTGTGGAGAACAGTGTAAAACCAACTCACTCCGAACTCTGCAGAGAAAACACAGACAACCTGTCTAGATAGGAAGCTCCCTTACCCTTTACCCAGATAGCTCAATTGCTTTACTATGTAAGCCAGGATCTCTGACAAGAGCACGGGAAGGACACCAGCGTTAGCCTGCTTACTAAAGATTATTAAGCTTACTTGTTTTTCTCTTAAATGAAATATATTTAGGATTTCGCTGGTGGTACAGTGGATAAGACCGCACCTACCAATGCAGGGGACACAACTTCTATCCCTGGTCCAGGTAGATCCCACATTTTTGTTGTTTAGTGGCTAGGTCGTGTCTGACTCTTGTGACCCCAAGGATGGTAGCCCTCCAGGCTCCTCGGTCCATGGGATTTCCCAGGCAAGAATACTGGAATGGGTAGCCATTTCCTTCTTCAGGGGATCTTCCCAACCCAGGGCTCAAACCTGCATCTCACAGGCAACTAAAGCCTGCAAGCCACAACTACGGAGTCCGTGTTCTAGGGCCCAAGAGCCCAAACTACTGAAGCCTGAGTGCCTAGAGCCTGTGCTATGCAACGAGAGAGGCCACTGCAATGAGAAGCCCGTGCACAGCAACCGAGACCCAGCACAGCCAAAAGTACATAAATATTTAACTCCTAATGCTTTCTTTTGGCACCTCTGTGAATATCTTGTGTCTGAGGGGTGCACACCTCTCTTCAGAGAACAGGATATATCAAAAAACAGAATTGCTGGGTTGAAGGGCATGAGCCTTGCTGCCTATCACCATATTGCTCTCCCAAGCGCTTGTTCCAGTTTACATTCCCTTGCCTTCCTGTTTTTACTAAAACTTGATTTTAATTTTTGCCAGTGAAAAGTGTGTGAAAGAGCTTCTAATTGTTTAATTTGCATTACTGCTAAGTCGTTTCAGTCATGTCCGACTGTGTGACCCCATAGACAGCAGCCCACCAGGCTCCCCTGTCCCTGGATTTCTCAAGGCAAGAACACTGGAGTGGGTTGCCATTTCCTTCTCCAATGCATGAAAGTGAAAAGTGAAAGTGAAGTTGCTCAGTCGTGTCCAACTCTGTGTGACCCCATGGACTGCAGCCCATCAAGCTCCTCCGTCCATGGGATTTTCCAGGCAAGAGTACTGGAGTGGGGTGCCATACTAGCTTGGGCTTAATTTGAATTTAATTACAATTGAGTCAGCACTTTTTATGTATTTATCAGCCATTAAAATTTCCTCATTTTTAAAAAAATGTTTCTTTTGTTTATCTGTTTGTTTGTTGGCTGCACCAGGTAGCATTAGGGATCTTAGTGACCAGGAATCAAACCTGTGTCCCCTGCATTGGGAGCTCGGGGTCTTAACCACCAGACTACCAGGGAAGTCCAAAATTACTTCATCTTTGAATTGCCTGTTTATATCCCTTGTGGGTTTTTCTATTAGATTATTTGTCTTTGTCATGCTCATTTGTAGGAATCTACTTTTTCTTTTTCTTAGTTTTTCATTGATCTTATTAATTTTTCTTAGTTTCATTAATTTCTGTCTTTTATTATTTCTGACTATCTATAATCTTTGGGCGTACCTTTCATTTTCCGACCTCACAAGGTGAACACTTAGCTAATTCATTTTCAGTCTGTCTTATTTTCTAATATAGCATCCACATTTAAGGTCATACTTTCTCTCTAGTTACTTTAGCTGAATTTTACAGCTTTTAAAAAGGTATTTAACAGCTTTTGATCTATAGTTTTTCATTGGTGAGATTCTAAATATACTGCAGTTTCCATTGTTTTATTTTTCTATCATGAATTATTTAGAAATGCGGTTTTTAAAATTCCAGGGTAATGTGTTTTGTTTTACTCTTTAAAAAAAACTTAACTTTTGGTTATTGGTTTCTAACTTCATTTTGTGGTCATAGGGTGTATTCTGCCTGATATTGGTATTTTGGCATTGGTTGATACTGTAGTGGCTTAGTTCAAGTCAATTTTTAACTTTCCAGGTACTTGAGACTATTTTCTAATATTTATGTATTAAAATTGATTAGTTATATAATTGAATCTTTTATTTATTTATTTATTTATTTATTTATTTATTGGGTCCTCCTGGACAGTGCATGGGATCTTAGTTCCTCAACCAGGGATCAAACCCTGCATTGGAAGATGAAGTCTTTACCACTGGACCACCAGGGAATTCTCCTCGTTGAATCTTTTATATGTTACTAGTCTTATTTTATTTTTGTTTCATCTATCATCTATTTTTAGGAGAAAAGCATCTTAAAATTTCCTTGCATATTGTCGATTTTATAGTTTTCCCTTCCCTTTCTGGCTTATTTTGATGTTGTTAGAGTCATATAAGGACTAGGTTATTTAGTCCGTGGTAAACTGTTTATCATCAAAAATGACATCTGTATTCCTAGTAATCCTTTATCTCTCAAAATCTATTCTGTCAGATTTTAATGTCACTGTATCAGATTTCCATTTACGCTACATTGAGAAGCAGCAGAGAACAACATTAAGAGCATGGATTCTGAAGTCAGGCTCCTGGGGTTCAAATTCCACCACTAACACCTTTTAGGTATGTGACCTCAAGCCAATTTTTAACCTCAATATGAAATGGGTTTAGTTACTACGTACCTCAGAGGATTGTTATAAAGATGAATTACTATTTTTAAAGCACTTTGAACGTTATAGTATGCATTCCATATGTATTTGTAGCATTAAATAAATAGATACATGTGCATCCCTTTTCTGTGTCATTATTTTATAGATATTTGTCTAATAAACACCATATAGCCACTAAATATGGTAATGCTTCAGTAAATACCTTTATTACAGAAGTCATATCCCATATGTATGAGTGTATCTGTAGAAGAACTCCTAGACACAGGACTGCTGGGTGGAAAGATACGTGCGTTTATAATTTTCCTAGAGCTTGCCAAATTGCCTTACACAGGAGTCTAGTACAAACCCTACGTAAGGCAATTTGTCACTTTCTCGAAAAACTGATCTTTGCCAGTCTGTTAAGTGAAAAATGGTATTTCGATATAGATGTCATTTGCATTTATCTTATTTTAAATGAGGTTGAGCATATTTGAATGCTCTTTGTATTTCCTTTACTGTGACTGTTCCCATACCCATTTTTCAATTGGGTGGTTGATCTTTTCTGAATCTATCTGTACAAGTTTTTTAGATATTGAAAAATCAATCCTTGCTTTATGGTATGAGCTGATTTTTTTTTCTAAGCACTTCCCCTCAGGAATCAAAAACAACCAGAAAGAACAATTTGAATTATTATCTCAAAATATTTTCTGCCAAGTAGTAAATATTCTTTCCTGGTGGCTCTGATGGGAAAGAGTCTGCTTGCAATTCAGGAGACCCAGGTTCAATCCCTGGGTGGGGAACGTCCTCTGGAGAAGGGAGTGGCAACCCACTGCAGTATTCTTGCCTGGAGAATTCCATGGACAGAGGAGCCTGGCAGGCTATAGTCCACGGGGTCACAAAGAATTGGACACAACTGAGTGACTAACACACACAGTAAAAGCTACATTTTTCTGTTCACAGACTTTGCTGAACACATCTTTAATCTTTAAAACCTCACTGCCTGGTATTAATATTATCTTCACTTTACAAAGAACAAAAAAATGAAGATCAGAGAGATTAATTTTTTTTTCACTCATTTAACAACATTCATTAAGAACGTACTACATTCTTGGGACTTCTCTGTTCATCTACTGGCTAAGACCCCATGCTCCCAATCCAGCAGGCCAGAGTTCAATCTCTGGTCAGGGAACTAGCTCCCACATGCCACAGATAAAGCCCTGAAGATCTTGTGTGCTGTAATTAAAACCTGGCACAGCCAGATTTAAAAAAAAGAATCTACTATATTCTTATTTTGAGTAGCAGTGAGTAAAACAGAAAAGGTCCTTGTTCTATAAAACTTAACCTTCTAGGGGAAATATAGACCACAAACAAGTAAACTACCATTAGGCTGGGCAGTCTTAGAAGTCCTATCTGAAAAAAAGAGAGATTTGATCTGATGCCTAAAAGGAAAGAGAAGATCTGGGAAATGGAACTATTAGTGCAAAGGTCCTAAGGCAGGAACAAGCTAGGTTTGTTCAAGACTCAGAGAAGTTTGGTCTGAGGAGCAACTGGGAAAGCCGCTGGCTACTGGGAGTTTTTGAAAAGAGGGATTTGATCTGATTTTGTCAGTGAGGATAAGGTAAGTTCTGGTTTTAGGCCCTTTTCGTTTTTGTTTTTGGCCGCACAGCTTTTGAGATCTGAACCTGGGCCCTGGGCAGTGGAAGGCCAGAATTCTAACTATTGGATGGCCAGGGAATTCCCTCCCTTTTACATTGTTTAAAATGGAGAATCCCAACAAGCTTTTTTATTTATGTGTATATTTGTTAATCTATTGCTGTGTAACAAATCACCTCAAAACTTAGGGACTTAAAACAACATTAATCATTTATTTTCTCAGTTTCTGTGGGCCTGCAACTTAGGAGCAGCTTGGCTGGAATTTTTCTGACTTGGGGTCTCTTGTGAGGTTGCAGTCATCTGAAAGCTAAGCTGAGAC